>JAAWXA010000004.1:13360595-13488774 GCA_038090715.1 Florisuga fusca | reverse complement strand
TCCGCCCGCCGCCGCCGGTACAGCCGCGCCGCCACATCGCCGCCCCGCCCGGCCGGCGAGGTTTAACGCAGGCTGGTTCCGACCCCGACGGGCGGGAGGGAGTGGCTGTCCCCTGCGGAAGGGGTGTTGGTTGTGTTTCGTGGGGGGGTTTTGGCTCGGGGACCCGCTGGCCGAAACAGCTGGGCGCTACCCCCCGGGCGGTGTCCGGCCGCGTCCCGGGGTACCCGACGGCTCTACCCCCGGTCCCGCCGCGCAGCCTACGGCGGCGGCCGCGATAACGCGACAGAGCTCGCCGGCCCCGCACCGCATGAGTGGGCATGTGCGGCTCCTCTCGCACATGCCCATTAGGAAAGGCCCCTGCTCGTATCGCCGTCCCCCGTTACCTGGCGTCGTCTGTGGGCCACCTGGTGCCACCCGGGCAGCCCCTCACCGGCCATGCCTACCGGGAGAACATGCTCCTGCTCCCCTGATCGCAACCCGGCAACTCCGGTAGCGCCCCAGGCAGCGTGTGGCTGAGCTGCCCACGTGTGCGTGGGTACGACCCCATCCCCACGGGGTGTGATCATGCAGGACGGGCTCGTTTGTAAACACAAACTGCACTTAAATTAGCAGAAACGAGGAAGAAGTGTTCGTGTTGGTCATGTCTGGCTGACATACTGGCCAGCTGGCCTTAGCTGGTATTCCTCCAACGCATGGTGCTGGTATTTGGAGTCCAGTTACTACCCAGGCCAGTGTTTCTACATATTGGTGAAAAGGAAGATTCTGTTCGACAGCTGCTACACCTGTTGCTGTAGCAGCAGCTCCCTGTTTTGGTTATTGATAGACTGACAGTCATCCTTCCTTTTACATTTCGGTAGTGTCTGACCTAAGCTAATGTTTTGTCACGGACGCTCCTTGCACAAAACCTCCTTGACATCATTCCTGTCTCCTCACTTGCAGCTAGGTCACACGGCTTGAATGCTAAACTCTTCCCATGTTTGGTGCTTCTAATGTGGCGAGTTAGTGAATGGCTTGATTGAGCAGTGAGGAGTTACAGCCAGTAAGATCCCTAAGTCCCCTGATTTTTTTGGGGTTTGTGCCCAAGTCCGGGCAATGCTCCAGGCAGGACCCTACCTGCAGGGCCAGTGTGGCTGCATCTAGACTGCCTGATCCATAGGTGCTGAGGCTTGTATAGCAATCATGCTGCTGCTTGGTTCTGTTCCCATGGAGGTGGGTTTCTACTGCTTCTATCAGGTTTACATCACTTAAAGTAAAAAAGATGGAAATAGAAGCAGAAGTGCAGACATGGGAAAGGATTTGGCCCAAGTTTGGGTGAAGTTCAGTATCAGTCAGGCCGCAGAGCCCAGGTCTCTTGTTTCCCAGTGCAGAATTCTTCCCTTGCTGCCCTTTTCCAGCTGCCAAGCATAGCACAGGCTTAGTCACAGCAGTGTATAGTAGGGGGAAGTATCAGGATGTGCCCAGTGCTTCATGACATTAGCGATAAGCAAAGAGCTTTTGCCATTGCTGCTGACAGTATCATCCGTGGTGATTTTTTTTCTCCATTAAAAATATTTTATCATTATTAAAATTGAAGGAGGTGATTATTTCAGTAAGCATCCAGTGGCTGATTCACAGTTTTCCAGAGTACTTCAGGAAAACTAGCTTGAGGGCCTGATACCCAACCCCAGTTCTCAGCACATTAACACTGGAACCCCCCCCCCCAGGTGGCCCCCATAGTGTGGGGACAGAGAAGAAAACTGGTGTATCAGAGGTTCTGTAGGATGTTCCTCTGTCTTCCCAGATTAGCATCTGCATCATTGCCTATTGTAACCAGCTTCAGACTGCAGTGTTAGCTGTGGTAGAAATGATGTTTTTCCAAAGGTAGCTGTGGGTTTTCACCCCACAAAGTTCTGCGTCACCTTGGGTCAAGGAGTTGCCCTTTGACTGAGGGGTTGCCCACAGGGAAGGGCCATAAAGGGGTGGGATGTGAGGCAGCTTGACCTGTGCTGCTGGCAACTTAGCTGAGCTCTGTGTGCTGTAGCCACACTGAATGAGAATATTGGAATGCTGTGAGTGTCCTGTGGATGTTACTAAACCAGAGGGGAACCTCCTGTGTACTCCTGACTCTGCAGATAGTGAAATCACCTTGTTACTGACTGTCACTGCTCTGGCACTCCAAAAACTGCCATCAAAATATATTGTGGTAATATGGTTGTTGGGAGCAGAGCATCTGGAGGCATCCCACAGTACTCTGTAGTGAGCAAAGCACAGTTGAGCTCTTGCTTCTGTTGTAGGAGAATGCTCTGGTAACCAGAGCTCTTGGTGATAACATGTGCTGGGCAGTGCACATAAACTTGCTGAGCACTGACCTGCTCCACCTGTCTTTCAGAGGAAATGGAAGGGTAGGATTTCTGTCACAAAAACATGCTACTCTGCTACAGCCCTGAATGGTGCTTTATAAAACAGATATGATGTCTCATTGCTCTAGAGAGTTTCCAAACTAAATTAAGAAGAGAAGGATGGGAAGAGATGACCATACAATGAGGTGCAGCTGCTGGGAAAAGGGATAATGAGGACAATATGATTGTGTCCTTTCAAAGCAAACGCCTCAGGGTAGCTACTTGTGGGGACAGAATATAAAAGGGATATGGGGAAGATGTGACTCATAAAGATGGCATCTGCTTGGGGTTCAAGTCTGCTCTCAAGAGCAGGACTGTCCACCATGAAACATTTGTTGAGTCTCAGACCTGTGCAAGGAGACTGCCCTGACCCACACTTAGGAGCTCTCAAGGCCAGACAAGGCTGTCTGCCATTCCCAGGATCTGCAAGTCCTGGATAGGTCAAGCACCTGACAACCCAGACCAGGGCTTTAGCTTTTTGTGAGTGCAAGCAGGATGCTTTCAACATCCAGAAACAAACATCTCTCTATGGGTCTGCTCAAATCTTGTTAAAATGGCAAATTTTAAAACTGATATGAGAGGAAGATGTGGACAAGGTTTTATTTAAAATAATCTCTTCCTCCCACCTCCAGAAAAAGAGTTCCAATGAAAGAAAAAACTGAGAGAAGTGTTGGAGGAGAGGATTCCTGATGAGTAACTTCAGATGAGTGAAGAGGGCCTAGGGGAAGGGAAAGGTGGCAGGAGCAGCTGGGATGGCTGTGGGAGGTATGCAGAGAATCAGGATTTTGTGTTGTTTAGTTAGGCATGAGGAACCAGAGAAGATATTTTAGGAGTGTATGCTGGGGATTTAGTGCTGCGAATGGGGAAGGATTTTTGCAACAGAGCACTGAGCAATGTGTGATGCAGGTTCCAGCTGGAGCTTGGAGAGAATGAGGCTACCAACAGTGAGGAGATGGGTAACAAAACATCTTTTTTTTTTTTTTTTTAAAAAAAAAAGGGAATTAAAAAGAAAATGTTCAAGGAGAGTTTAATAATTATGGCTAGATTCTTATGGAATGCAAAACCTTTTTCACTGAAGTTCTCTGTGTTATGCTCATTTACACCTGCTGAACATCTGGCTGGTGACGTGCAAACACATTGTGCTTTGTTCCAAGGGCTCGAAACAACATGTAACCAGCCCAGGATGCCTGGGGAGAGCAGTAACTCTCATTGCATCACCTGATTGAGCCCTGCTCTCTATTTCTTGGCCTTGGGTCTGGGACCTGGGCCCGTGCCAGTTGCGTTGGTGAGGGCACAGACAAAGTTAACAACAAAGTTAATCTCCCATCGCTGACTGGGGAGGGAATCTCATGACTCGTAGCTTTTGTCCATTTGCAGTTAACAGAAAGTTAAAGCAGAAAGAGGCCTCCTCCTCCTTTCCAGCTTGGGTCCCAACACAGTAGGAAGACTACGCAATAGTACATCACTGTTTTCACTGACACATGCAAAACTTCTCCCACAAGAATAGCAATTTGCTAATACTGAAAAGGGCTTTCTAGAAGCAACCATGGAAAATTGTAAGCCAGATTCAGTGCAGTTACTGGTATATATTTAGTCAATGAAGATGCTAAATTTTCCCTTTTTTTTTTCTCCTCAGTCCCATTTTCTCTCAGCTCGCACCAAAGAGTGGGGCATCATGGGTACAAACAGCATGATCACAGTTTGAAAACCCTAAAATTAAGGTGATTTTTAAAAAACTCTCAACCCAATGTAGAAACCATGAAGCACCGCCCTGCCAAGAGATGGCCACATATTTTGCAGTCTGCATCCACAGATTTCATTGCCAGAATTTGAGATGGCTGATTTCTTACCTCCTGAAACAGGCTACTGACAAAATCAATTATGTTGAAGGTTTTCCTTCAGCATGTGTAAGCCCCTAGTGATCACCGAATGGAATAGAAGAGAGAGGTAAAGAAGACAAGCTATGGCTGTGCATGCACTTTGGCACTGCACTCCCCAGTGCCTTGAAGTTCTGCCACCCATGACAGGACATACACACGCTAATTGGACTTGCTAATGCAGATCTTGGGAGAAGTCACAGGAACTGGAATATCTTTTTGCATCAGCGAAAAGGAAAGAAATCCACTCTCCTTGCTCCTGCATGACAACATCTCTCTTTTTTTGCAGCCTGTCTTGTAAATGCAAATGCATAAATGCTCCTTGCTGGCCTGTTCCTCCTCCTGGATACAGAGATGTATAAAAAGAATGTAAATCACCAAGAAATACTTTGACAGCTGGCACCTGATTCTTTCCCAAATGCCCTGATGGTCAGTCTTTGGCAGCTCTTTGCTGATTCATGAGGACTGCTAAGAGAAAGCGTGTGTGACTTTTCTTTTATAGAGCATAATAAAAAGAGGGAAGTGCCCTGTGTGGCTGAAACTGCAGTTCTGTGGTCTGTCTCTGAGATGCTCCATTAGCCTGCTGTTGGCAGTGATGACACGAAAACTGGAGTTCCCCGATTGTACCATTAACATGAACAGATTGAAAAAACAAACTGGGATGTAACAGGGAGACTGTATTATTTTTTTTTCTCTGCTTGTATGAAAACTCAGCAGAGGGGAAGGATGGTTGCTCCCTTGCATATTGGCATAGGCTGCACTAGAACTCAGCTCTGCTTTTGTTAGGGTTCTCCTGTATTATTTTACATCTAGATTTGCTTTTTAAGCTGAAGCCCTTGAACCATCATTCTCTGGCTGAAGTTCTGGCTAGGCCATCTGACACTTGTGATTGACTGGGTTATTAATCACAGCCTCCTACCTGTTTATTTTAAACCAGTGACCGCTAACACTTCTGTCAGCCTCAGGGAAAGGTCTTTCCTTTGCCACAAACAGTAATGGCTTGAAAAAAAAAAGTCCTTCCTTGCAGAAAGATAGATTAAGTTCTTATTTTGAAATGCAATCTAAATGGTCCTGATGTACTGAAATGTTACAGCTAATATAAGCAGACGAGTCAATTTACAGCTTTCATACCACATTTTAAGAAACAAAACAAGCAGACAAGGCAGCACAATAAATCTGCCTGGTGTCCCAGGCTGGCTGTTAATTGAAGAGTTTTATCAGATAACTGGATGATGCAGCTTCCTAAAAAAATAGGAAATGCACAAATTTTGTCAAGATCATAAATTTGTCCAAAGAAGGAGAGGACAGACTTAAACAATATATTATTTTTTGAAAGAATCTGTCAGCCAATGAAGAAGCACCGCTGTAGATGTGCTATCCTGTGTACCCAATAAAAAGTTCATGTTGGAATAACCCTGAGGATACTAGTAAAACAATTAAATTATTCAGGATTCAAGGGAGCAAAAGAAAAAAAAGAGGTATAGTTTGTGGATAAATTATTTTAGAAAAATAGGAAGTTATAGTTTACCAATCATAGTTGAATGTATAAAATGTATGACTTCTCTTTTTTAAGGGCAAAGCACTGCTGTAAGAGACAAGCAAGTTTTAATATCAAACAAAACATTAAGTGGAAGTTCAGTAAATACATCTGTAGATACTGGGATTTTGGCAGAGTGTATCTTGTAGAATAGTGTGAATGTTTGTTGGGTTTTTTTTTCCTGTTTATATGTCTTCATACAAACTGGGCAAAACAAGCAAGTTGCAAGTGAAAGCAGAAGAAAACACACGGACCTACTGAAATAGGTTAGCATCTGATTTCACATTTAGGATAAAGGCATACATATGCACACATATATTGACATACATCTGTGTAGGCACACATGCTTGTCACCATATATATATATATGGCACATATGTAAATATGGTTACATAAACATGCTTCAACGAAAGAAAGGGACATTGAAAATGGATACTAGCAAAACTTTCTAACAGTAACATCTTTCTAATAGTAACATAGAGCACTAGGGTCACCTGGGAAGGGTTTAGGCTTTCAAGTATTGAGGGATTTTAAAAGCAAGATCGATAAATGTGCAAGGTATGATGTAAGTATTACTAATCTCACCCTGGGGTAGAAAAATGGACTAGATGTCCTTGAGGTCAATGTCAGGCAGCTATATTTCCTATGACTTTAGGGTAGAGCCAAAGGATAGGTTAGGTGTTACACATCCACATGTGATGAAGTATAAAAAAAATAGCCTGTGAGTTGCAGATGCAGAGACACTTAGTGCTGAGCACAGAGGATAGCCACCCCCCCAGCTCACCTACAAGAACAGAAAACACTGGCTTGGTGGTAGTCACAGCATCGTCATGGTTGGAAATGACCTCTGAGATTACTGAATTACTGATTACTGATTACTGAATCCAACCACGCAAACACTCAACCAGCAAAAAGCAAAAACCGAACAACAATCTCAGCCACTTGAGCACGCCCATAAGTGGCACATCTACACGTTTCTTAAAATCCTCCAGGGATGGTGACTCAACCACCTCCCTGGGCAGGCTGTTCCCATGCCTGACCACTCTTCCAGTAAAGAAATTCTTCCTGTTACCTAATCTAAGCCTCCCCTGCTGCAACTTCAGGCCATTTCCTCTGGTCCAGTCATTATTCACTTGGGAGAAGAGGCCAACACCCACCTCCCTACAACCTCCTTTCAGGTAGCTGTAGAGGGCAATGAGGTCTCCCCTCAGCCTCTTCCTGCTGGCCATGCTGTTTCTGATACAAGCCAGTCCCTGGCACAGCAGCCAAACTGCATAGGCAGGGCTGATCAGCCTATTTCTCCCCCACCTTCCTGCTTCACATTCTGACTTATGTCCCCTTTATAGCCTTTGGCTAGGCTTCGTGTCTCTAAAGCTGTTAGCAAAGACAATTACCTAAATATAAATTACAGATGTTCAGCTTTGGGACAGCACACTCTGACTCAGAATCGTCTTCGTACTGCTCTGTCACGTTCTTCCACCTGCATCTAGATTGCATATTGAGTCATATTGACAGTGCAGTTGGCTATAAAGTAAGAGACCTTCAGAAAAGGACATTTGGAAAAAAAAAAATCTCTTAATTTATTTCCAGTCTTTCAGAATGTCTGGATCAACTGGTATCAGATTGACTAGATTTTAGACAATATGACAGAGGTTTTGCCTCATTTACAGGATTTGCCACAATGGTCCACATCCTGAAAGCTGCAGGAATCAGGTTCTACCACTGCTGTATGGTCACTGTTCACTGTTAATCTCCTCTTGCCTCAGTTTCCCCATCTTTAAAACTTGAATGAGAAAGGCTGTCTGCCTCTCAAGGGGAGTGGAATAAGTATTATGAGCAATTAAGAGCACATAGGAAATACATTATAGTATAAAAAGTTGAGTTGTGTTCAGACCAGAGAACCCTAATTAGTAAGACCATTCTTAATCTTCATTTTTTGTTATGCTTTATCAGTTGTTATTAAAAATCAAAATGGGCCACGGAATACAATGAAAAATAAAGGGGAACTGTGTTTTAATCACTCTTTAACCATCCCATTTTCAGCTTCCTCACAAAATATGGATACCATATGGCCATTGTCAGAGTCCTGCCCCAGTGCTTTCTCAACATACAACAGAATGTTGCACCAGGTACATGCTTGACAACAGTTTGGATGTACCTCCATGCTGTTCCTCTGCTGTGCCTTGAGCTGCTGCTGTGCTTGCTGTCATAAACATCTTTCCCCTGCATCGCTGTAAGTAGCCATGAATGAAAGCAGGGACTGGTTACAATCAGGAGAAAATAGTAAAAGAGGACTAATTAGGACCTTTAAGTAACAAAAGAAACAAGAGAAAACAGACACATTATTTTAAAGCAGGGATTGGCCATTTATACATCCCTTACGTTACATGTGATCACTAAAAATGTACCATACTTGAAAATCCCTTAAAAAAGTCCTGTTACATGCTTGCCCCATGTTGCCACATAAAGAATATGGAGGATGAAAGCCAAAGATTTCTTTGAGGATCGTGTTTGGGTGAGGCAACAGCCTGTCTGATTTCATTTTTAAGCACTAGAAGTCTCCCATGACAAAGCACAGAATGCACAATGCTGGAATAAACCCATGGCAGTAAGTCACAGGTGTACATTTTCCAAGCAGGTGAAATGCATAGAGCATTTGATAGAGAGCACTTACTCCTGGAGCATACATTTTCAGTTCAGCAGCATTAGCTATTGAGGCAGGTGTGTATTCAGAGTAAGGAAACATCAGATTCCTTTTTCTCTGACATGCTTTTCATAAGAGTGTCTTGATGTTCTTTGTGTTTCTGATGTTCCTCAGATAAAACAGAAGCAGGGAATTACCCTACTGAATGACTTATATTTGATCTTTATGGGGTTTTTAGGTTTGGCTTCTATGAAAGCTGCATTCCAAACAGCACTTTCTGCTCATGAATATAGAATTATTACTGTAAGTGTAACATGCTATTTTACATTCTAATTGAGGAGCTGGTGTTTTACCCGGGTAAGTGCCCATCAGTATTAGATGGCACACAATTAAAGTAGAGTGTCAAAACCTAATTTTCTAAGGCAAATGTTTAAAATCTCCTATGTGCCTATTTTTGGATCAAAACCCCTTATCAAGCTGTACACTGGCTTTCCTAGCAAATATGAACGTGCAGACCATGGCAGTATGAATCATCAGCTTGCCTCTGATCAGAATTCAGGGTGCATTCTGCTTTGTGTATAGTAATAATTAAGATGGGCTTTGCACCTGAAAGCACACACTTTATTTTGACTGCATGGGAATATCATGTGGAGAAAGATTCTTTTATATTTCTATAAAATTTACTGTACATTTGAGAAAATCATGAAAAGTATTTTTTTTTCTCAAGGCTGCTTCAAGCTTACATTTTGGTTCATGAAAAAGGAATGTTATTCCTTAGACTAAGACCAGTATTTCATTATTCTGTAATATTTACATCACAGTAGTACTTAGAGCCTCCTCTTGCTGTTCCTCTGAAATTCTTCCCAAATTCACTAAATCATAATAATCTCTAAAGTCACTATTTGCTCATGCTTAGCAGATGGTTCCTAAGAGATGGCTGCTTAAATCACACTGTATTTAGCATGCTCAATTTGGGGGTTTGCAATTGCTTTTTTTGGAAGCCAGGGGCTGCTCTGGTCCCTGGCAATTCTGCTAAGTTCAGGGAGATTGTTTTCCTGTTAGGGTTTTTTTTTTTTTTTTTTTTTTTTTAATGCATCCTCCTCTGATATCATGGAGGGTGAATTAGTCTGTTTGGAAGGATAACTGACTTAGGAAGCTGATGGAAACTAATGGTGCAGAGGGGAACTGGGACCAGCAGGTGGGACACAACAGTAAGAGTGAATGCCAGGCTTGGGAAACATAGTTCTTACAGGAGTGGAAAATGAAGGGAGATGTGTCCGTAACCACCACTATACAGCCCCCTCTTTGTATTCCTGGGTTTCTTTGTTGCCACAGAAGAGTAGAGACAATTACAGTAAAGGGAGTGTTTCATCCTCCCTTGGAAAGTTTCTGTCTTGGCTTGTGAAGTCAAAGCCTGTATATTAAGAGTTCAGAGCTACCAGTGGGTCCTCTGAGAGGATACTGTATGTAGGAATTCATGTGGGGGAGGGAGAGCGTTTTGTTTAAATCACTCCTCCTTCTAGAATTTATATACAGATATATATTTAAAGAGCATCCAGGTTGCAAAGTCAAGCAATGAAATGTTCAGAAACACCCAATTAGAGATGCCAATATAACCTTAACTTGGCATCAGTGTGCACATACTTTTTTCTTACATGGTAACCCATTACTTTTTTTTTTTTTTTTAAGATCAAGCCTTTCCTTTTTAGGTGTCCAGTATCAATTAAGGAAGGAGTCAGAGTTGCATATGGAATGAGTCTGTTCCCTGGAGGTCAGACCCTGCGTCTTTTGCTGTAGGTGCTGGAAGGAAGATGTGACTGGAATAAAGAGGAAAAAAGAAAAGAAGAGGAAAGATTCCTAAATTACATGGTTGTATACCCCCTTGCAAACCAGATTTTGTCCTTGCTTCTCACTGCAATGGCTGTCAGGCGACTCTGATACTTGAGAGCTGGGAAGCACATTTTTGTCTGGTTAAAAGTATGGGAGGAAAGGGCTTGAGTGGGGAATAGCTGCATGAGGTGGGTGAACTCAGATTTGGCTTCTGGAATTCGTTACCTGTCTTCCTGTCAGGACTGGGAGATCCTCTGAGTGAAAGAGAAAATCAAGATAAGTGATGCTAATCCCTGGGTCACTGATTTGTAGCCAGAGGTCCAGGTGGCTGGGAATAGCCTGGACAAAGGTGAAACAGGTTGCAGCTCAAGGAAGGAAGACAAGGGGTAGGCCAGGCTTTGGAACAATCGAGCTCTCACATGCAAGGAAAAAAGTAATGGGAAAGGGAAACTTTCAGAAACCTCCACTGTCTCTTGGTAAACCTTGGTAAAGCTTTTGAATTCCTTCGCAATTGCCATTGCTGAAGGCTCTGCAGCTTTCGGTGGTCATTGGGGATGCCACCAGCTCCCCGGTGCATCGGCCTGGAAACACAGAGCCTGGAAACACAGAGGATTATCTGGAGGGGTAAACAAAAAACCAAAACCAAAACCAAAACAAAACAAAAAAAGAGAGAAAGAAAATTTAAAAAGTCGATTAGTTCTTTTGAAGAAAGCAATGCCTTCCATTTACGCTGGCTGCGACCGCATGGATTCTCCTCGCCTTCAGTTCTTGGAAAGAGCTTACGAAGAAGCTCGCTGGCTCCCATCACCGCCGCCCCCGACCCTGCCTTCCCCACAGACAGCGGGGAACCCTGCGCCTTTCCGCAGAGAATCGGAGAAAATGAAACGACAGAAAGGGAAGGGAACCCTCCGCAGCGGCTCCTGTCCCGCCGAAGAGGCTGTGTGTGTGTGTATGTGTCTGTGTGTGAGGGGGGGGACAGGCTGGAGGAAAGGCTGTGAGGATGATCAGAGGACTGGAGCAGCTGCCACANCGGCCACGGGGCGGCGGTGTTGCGCAGCTCTCCCGCGGGTTTGGCGGTGCCGGGAGGGGGGGCCGGGCTGCTGCTCGGGATGGTGGCGGTGTGGTGGGGTGCAGGGCCCGAGAGCCCAGGGACTGCCCGCCTCCACCCTTCGGTGACGGCTCCGGGGAGGGTCCGGAGACCTGACGGAGCCGAGGCGCCATTTCGTGACGGCGGGGACAAGTGGCGCCTCCTGAGGTTGCCCGGCCCCGTTGCGTGGGCCAAAGCGGGCGGCTTGAGCCCCGTCACGGACGCCTTCAGCCTGGCTCCCAGTCTGGCCTTGCTGCAGCCGGCGCTGGCTGCTGGGCAGTGTCCCCGTCCTGCTGCTGGGGCACAAGTGCGGCTTCGGCGGTGCTGGAGCCCAGCGGTGGGGCTTCATGTTGTTATTTTAGGGAAAAGTGCCGAAATCTCCGAACCGGACGCTTCAGCTCCTCGGCTGAAAAAGCAGCTGGGGTTGCTGGCGTGAGGCTGCCTTAAGCATGTGGGTGTTACCCAGCCAGCACACCCAGTGCGAAGCAATACAATAGATCTAACCACAAGCAGTGGTTGGGCTCTGTTATTTTTTTATTTTATTTTTTAATTTAAAATTAATATACTTTATTTATAATTCTTAATATATATATATATATTTTGACCTTCCAGATACAGGTGTGTACTGCGGCAGAGAAGAAAGGCAAACCCAATGCCATGGAAAAGCAAACCCGAAGGTAGAAGCAGCTGGGGACAGCCCTGGTACGGCACTGAAGTGGAAGTCGAAGCGTTTGTGAGCAGCAGCAGCGGCGGCAGCAGACGGGTGTCTCTGAGCAAGTGTCAGAGTGTCTTGGCAACAGTACAAGATGTCTGCAACTTTCCTTCACTTTATGCAGAGAACACGTCATGTAGGCAGTGCAGTGGTGCGTGAACACAGCAGTGTAGGCTTGGTCTTGAAATATTTGCATCGAGAGCAAAGGCTTGTTTGTTTGGAGTAGGGAGACTGAAAATTTTGTGACAGAGGCTATGGCATTTCACTCTCTGGCCATTAATTGGTTGTTACAAATCTGCAGTGCAGTCATGTTCCAAGCCACCCCCACCTCCCTCCTTCCTCTCCTTCAAATTGTTTATTCTAATAGTAATACTAGTTTTAAGTGGTGTAGAATATGAACTAGTTTCTTTGGTAACCAAGTCGGTTACACACCCACACAAAGTTAGAATCTGCTAGGTGCAGACATTTTCCGTTTTAGAAAAGATGTGGGTTTTGAAAACCACAGCAGTAGGGCAGCAGTATATGTTCTCAGGAGTCATTCCAGATAAAGTTTCATGTACCATATGCAAATTTATGTCTAAGTCTTGATCTTTTGTTTATACACACATATGGAACTTGAATATATTACCTACATATTGATTTCTCCAGCAACTTAAGGATTATACACTTCTTTCTCATCCCAGTATTTCAGCCTTCTCACTTTCCCCCTCACTCCTCCCCACTTCCAGAGAATAGGTGGCTGTGAAAGAGCATGCAGTAGGAGTACAGTGCAGGTGAATAAGCTTGTGGATACATGCTGCATTGCTTCTTTATTTGGTATAAGTAAAAAAAAATGTGCTGTTCCTTAATTTGCCTCCTGAAATTACAGAGGTGAACTGCAGTGGCTTTTGTGGATAGCTTCTTTTTAGGGATTTAAATATAAAAGTGGAACTGTGCTCTTGGTAGTTTTTGAAAGTGAATAGGTACATACAGGCTTAAAATTAATTGTGAATATAAATTGTAACAATTAATAGGGCTAAAATCTCTGTCAAATTGTCTTGATCACAATCAGTAGTTTAGTCTATAGCAGAAGCCTAGAGATTTTTATTTCACTTTCTCTAGTGACGCGTCAAATCCCTACAAAATTAAATTTTTCACCATGCTCCCTGTGTTGCTTTAAAACATCTAAAATTTTCAACATGTTTCCCTTGTTCCTGTGTATGAGGCAAGATGGCACTATTACCTGAGAACTGACAGGTAGCCATAAACAGTCTGAGCTTGACAAGGCCATTCCATTGTTCTTATCTGAACAATAAATAGGGAAGAATGAATTAGAAGATTTTATGTCCTTTCTTTTCCTGTTCTGAATCATCAGTTGTAAAACAGAACAGTAGGTATGTTTTAGTTAAATATGATTTTCTGCTAATGTGATTCCTTTTCACTGCAGTTTTTTCCAGGGTGGCAAAAGCCTGACATGAATAGGGAGAGCACCTGAAAATACTCTTACACAGTACCTGTTACTCTGTAACACCCCTTCCTGCCCCACAGTAAAGTAGGTAGCATGCCATTCTGCAGTAAAAAGCTGGAAAGGTTGTGTTACCTAGTTTATGGGTGCCTGATAAAGATTCAGCTGGGTGATGAGCAGTAAGCACTTTTTAAAGTACTGCAGAGTTAAAATTTGATCCATCAGAAGTAGAAGGTAATGAAAACGTTAGTTGGGAGAGAAGTCTGACTTGTAGAGAACAGACACACATTACTATCCTCCTCTAGGTCACTTATGTCATTCTATGACCACATCACTTCTTTAAGTCTGCAAGGAACATTTCCCTCTGGGCTTCTGCACATTCTGTTGTCTCCTTCTGGTGCCAGACACAGCCCTTTCTGCAGCACCTTTCTTGGGCACTTTCTGTCTCTCATTGCCATAGAGACAGTGTGTACCTATTGGAGACACTGCAGAGAAGTGCTCAGTCAAACCCAGGGATGGCTGGTGAAGGCAGACCATGAGCAGACCTGTAGGCTTAAGGTGCTGCAGAGAGGATTTTGTGGCCAGGTCCTGATCTGCATAGTTTTTTCAGCACAGAAAGGCAACAGGCTCCAGAAATCCTCAGCAGGTCAAATGAACTCATGGGATGCAGCCAGAAGGCTTGAGGAACTCACTCCCAATGCCCTGGGTTATCTGAACCATGCCCCAGCACTATTTCTTTTAACGATAATGCACAACATTATTTAATATTCCCAATAATAGCCAAAATGCTGCATGGAGAAGAAAGGCTGGGTATGTAATATAAGAACTAGACAAGGACTCAAGTCAGCCTTGATCCCCACCTCTGGACCCGTATTTCTGTGTGATCCTCATCAAATTGTCTTCCTCGGTTTCTGTTCTTCAGAACATGGGTATTATTTTGTTTTTCCCTTTTTGTAGGTTGAGTGGGAACCTATGTCCATCATCCAACCTAATGTCCATGTACATACATGCTGTCTGGCCACTTCTACAATTGTTCCAGAACAGATCTGTTGCAGCTCCTGAGCAAGTTGGTAAGCTTGAGTGCCTTGCCATGGGCATGTAGCCCCCTGCATGCAGGTTGGAGGGGCAGGCTCCAGGCAAGGTGCCTCAAAGCATGATCCATCACCAGGTATCCTAAGCCCTGCTTGTAGTAAGTAATACTGTCACTTAGAGGCTAAACAGCCCTTGAAGTTACAGGAGTATAGGTACAAAATACATGGTGACAGTGTTTGCTGGGTGTATGCCTCTGCTCAGGCTCAAACTTGAAGGAGAGCCACTACTGTAATAGGAGTGGATATGGTTACTCCTATGGTGAGCACCTTCTGCTGAGCTGGTGCATGCCCTCTCCCAGGCTTGCACGTGAGAGCAGTGGGAGAGAAATGTGGAGCAGAGTGAATCATGCTCCACCTTCCTTTCCCCCAGCTGGCCACATCACTGGGGAAACTGGGGCAGCGAACTGCATCAGAGACAGACCCAGAACGTGTGGGAGGCACCTGGTGCAAAGACCCTTGGTTCTGTGCTGGCCAAGTGGTGTCCCCAGCTGGTAAGACAAGGTTAACAAACATGCACTCAGGCTAATAAAGCCTGACTCTCAATGGGGCTAATTAGCTTCTCTACAGCATCACGGCAAAATTGAGTGGCAGCTCTGCAGCTTAATTGCTGGGCACAGTCCCATGCAGAGCTGTTGTGCTTTCCTTGTCTGCTTGGGAGAATCTTCTTCTCCTCCAGAGTCAGGAAAGGCACAAGGGCAAGGGATGCAACTGCCAGTAAGGTCAAGGTACAAAGGTGGTATCCATCATTGCTGTTGTTTCTGTAATGATAGCTGAAAATAGCAAAAGCCATCATTCACAGATGCAGTTGTGTATTGATGCTCTAACACTTTCAGCCCTGGTTAGCCCCATTTTTCTGCTCTTCTCTTCTGTATCTCTTCACAAAACATCTTAGTCCACAGCAGCCCTTAAAAATGTGTAAGAATATGTTAGCACGTGGGCCTCAGTAAGCACGACTCTTACCAACTGTAAAGAGAAAACAGCTCTTAAGAAAACTTGGTGTTAGCTTTACAAAGAAGCTCAAGAAAACCTGTGCCTACAGGGTGAACAAGTATGCAAACAGCAAAGGGATATCTGGGGAAGGAGTAAGTAACCCAAAAAAGGAAGTGATGGGGGACAGGTGGCCAGTTTTTATGCTCCCAGCCTTTTATTGTGAATTAGGAACTGAAACTCATCAGACAGCCCTCATTTAGAAAAGCTCCAGCGTGAGCATTTATTACTTTTGGGTTTATGTGTACGTGCTTAGGTTTGCTTATTTACTCAAGCCACAGCTGTTGTCCCCATCCTGAATGGAAGGGATGGAGGTGTGCCTTACCTACCTTCGGGGTGTGGGGATCTTGGGTCAGGCCTGGGTTTCCTTTCACTTGTCTCTGAGTGTTTAGGTTGCCAAACAACACAAACTCTGAAGTAAAGGTGCCTCATGTTGCAAAAGCCTTATAAGAGCTTTACATGGTTTTCATCAAAACTTGGTTTAAGCTCATAATAATGGCCTTCATGTGCTGTGAGTACATTAACACTCTTCTCTGAGACAGAGCCTGCTTCCATTACTCTGGTTCCTCTGGCACACAGGAATTATTGCCTACCAGAGAAGTGTTAAGTGAAATGTCACCAGGGGATTATCACATCCCTTTCCTGTGTGGTTTTGCTAAACTGAACTGGAAAAGAGGAGCTCCCACTGCTCTGCTAGGAAGCCTTGAGGAAGAACCCTGGTTTGTGGAAGAAACACTGTTTTGCTGTACTTTATTCTGGTATGAAGAGCTGGCCTTCCACAGCTCAATTCTGACACTTCTATCTGTCTTCGTGGAAAACATGGAATGTCCCAGGAAGATTCACACATAATGTGGGGCTCTCCCCTCTCCCCATTTCCCAGTGTAGTCCAAACACATCTCCAATGGGGTTTTACTGTCTGTATGTTTCTTGAAAGAACCAACTCTGAGTTTAGTTGCTACCTTTTGAGTTCTTTGCCTCTTTGCCAGTTAGCCTTTGCTGCAAGCACAAACCAAGTTTTTTTGACCTTAGTGTCTTTTCCTTACCCTGGCCACTCTCATCTTCCCTAAGATTAATGTGCTGTACTGTGAACTCTGGTTATTGCTCATTGTGCTTATTGTGCAACTGTGATTTATGCAAGCTGGTGTCACCTCAGATGAGGTGTAAGCTCTTCCTAGCTTGTGTACACATGTATTTGACAGCAAGATGAAAATTGCTTGACATCTTGATGTTTTATGATGTTATACGGGTACATCCTGGAATGTATTTTAGCTGTGTAATGCTGTAGTAGCAGGCAATCATGAGACATTTTTACAGCAAGTGTAATGCCTGAGACAAAGATGCACAGATTTGGGCAGTGATAGATTAAAAACTAATTGTGGTGCAATGCTGATTCTTGTTTAAAAGGTTAAACACTGGAAATAGCATTTGAGGTTTTCAAGCTTCTGTCACAGCAGCCCTATCTTTGCTAAGCTGAAGGGCTCACCTCTTTCTTTTGTATTTTTCTGAGTGCTCCCAAACACAGAAGGCACCTGATGTACAGAAACAAAGGTGCAGCCCCTGCCTGGCCAGGGGCTTTGTAAGAGAAATAAAAATCTTTGCGAGAGAAATAAAAATCATAACCAGGAAAATAGACATGAGGAAGGAGAGAAAGAGAGGTGGGGATAGCAAGGATGACATAATTTCTCACTGTAGCATGAATGTATCTCAGCCCATTTGATAGCAGGCTTTCCTCCTCCTTGTCTTTACCCTTCCATTCTTTCTCCAGACAACTTCTGTGGGAACTGGAGTGAGGTGAGGGAGGTGCTTTGGGAACAAACTGAATATAAAGAAGCATGTGGAGCAAAACACAAGAGATTGGGAAGAAACGCCAGGTGTAGGGACACAAACAGACAGATGTCCTGGGGTCGGTCCTGCTGCTGAAGGTGACTAAAACAGAGTGTATCAAATGCTCAGTCTAAACTTGCCATACTTCATTACATATTCAAGGAAAGATTGGATGGGATTTCCAGCAACCTGGTCTAGTGGGAGGTGTCCCTGCCCATGCAGAGGGCTTGGAACTAGATGATCTTTAAGGTCCCTTCCAACCCAAACCATTCTGTGATTTTATTATTCCGTGATTCTGTGATTACTGTAAGGAAAAGTAAGGATATTTAGGTTGGAGATGTTGACAAAGCAGTGGGTATGGTGCTGGTGCTGGAAAAAATGTCCATGTTGCAGAGGTAGCAAGGAGGTGATTTGTGGGACCCACACTGCTGAAGGTACAGCTGGTGAGTTTAGATTTGACACTCACAGGGTGGAGAAAATTGCCTTCTTGTCAAGCTGCAGAACCAATACATAGAAAACTTTGGCTTCTGTAAGGCCTCCTGTGAGAGACTTTATTTTCTGTGACTCAGCTTCCATAACTGCTAAGGAGAACAGCAGTGTATTTGTCAATGTCATGGGAGTCAGCGCATCAGTGCTGGAAAATTGCTGTGAGGTCTTTGGATGGGCAGTACCATAAAAAGCACTTTAGTTAAAGGATCGTCATAAAAACACTTAGCCTGGTATCTTACCACTTATGTTTTAACAAAAGCTATTTTTAATACCATGTTCTGCAGAATGAGCTAGTTTTGCTCTTAATTTAAAAGTAACACGCAATGTCTTTTCTGGTTGTGGGATTTAAAAAAAAAGCCTGCTTTGTTTTTCTTGCTGGCTCCTTTTTTTTTTAAAAAAAAATAATAATTTGTCTTTCTTTTTTTGATATCATGTTTGGGAGGAAATGTAAGGTTAGAACTAGATGAAAATTGGAGGGGTTTTTTTGTTTTGCTTTTTTTTTGTTTTGTTTTTTGTTTTGGTTTGTTTTGTTTGGTTTGGTTGGTTTTTTTACCCTAGCATTAACTTCTATCCAGACAAGAAAAAAAAAGTTGAATTATCAAAATTAAAAAAAAAAATAAATCTGATAAGGAAACAATAAAATGGGCATATTATACAGTTACTGAATTACAGTTTTTGTAGATTTTATAGGGTACTGAAAATACTACTGTCATTAGCTTTTTGTGTCCCCGTTGGAACCAAATGTGGTTGTGAAAGCACTGGGAGAAGGCTATTTTGTAACAAGGAAGATGAGTCTGCGCAGGCAAGCTGGCTCAATCAAAGGTGGGGTGTGGAGCTATAGCTTACAGTAGGGAAATGTGCTATCACAGGGAAATCAACCAAAATTGCTTCAAAACACAAAACATTTTGTGTCAAAATAATTTTTTTTTTTACATCTGGATGGCACTACCTGAAATAAGATACTTCTAAATGTTTTTGTGGTTAGTGAAAACAAAAAGTAATATCAGATGTTCTTCTCCCTGTTAGTATTTTAGTATATGGGCTAAAAAATATTTTCACTATAAAGTTTCTAGTCCAATTCTATCAAGGATGACCACAAAAACAGTGGGTGTAGTGACTGTTTCTTAACCCCTTCCATACTTTAATGGACTTTGTAGTTGCTACTGAGGTGAGACCTGTCCTAAAATGTCAGCTCTCTGATACCAAGGAAGGGTAGTGTTATGAGAGGCATTTTGCTAAGTCAGTAACTTTGTATTTCAGTGGGAATGATTTTAATATGTTACCTTAATCTTTCTACAATTTATTCAAATTAAATTGTGTTTTAACATTATCCGGCATGATGCAACAAGACCTGAGAGTTCAGATACATATGTATATGATATGCTTCTATATTTAATAGAGGTCTGTGAAATTTGATCCCACCAGATCTGATACAACATACTAAAAAAATCTGAGTTCTAATACTACCTATATGCTGGTGTTGAAAAACTGGAAGGAAAAAGTGCTATGACACCCAGAGTACACCTATAATGATTTCATTTATTGTAGTCATCCATCAGCAAAATGATAACTAGCCAACCCTTTTGTCACCAGAATACTATGAAACTTATCATTTAAGTTTGTAGGTAAACAAGAGAGTTAATGAGCCAGAGACAAGTTCGTTATGATGGGCAAGAAATGTAGGGATTCTGCATTGCCTTCTCCCTTGCTCAGACTTTCATTTCTGAGCTGTTTTGATTTGGCATCAATTTTACTCCCGTTTTACACTTGTCTTGCATTGCAGTAAATAATTACACAGAGATGAAGACAATTACAAATCAGCCTTGACATATTTTGCCAAGCAAATTGCAGGAACCATAGTTAAGGCTCCTTAAATGGTTGCCCTGGTTTTGCAAATTACCTGTTACATGACCTTGGACAATTAACCTTTCTATGTTTCTGTTTATCTAAGTGTACTACCCTCTCCACCCTCTCCCCCCTCTGGTGTTATTAGCCTTAATTTATTGATCATTCAATAGACTCATAAAATATTTTGGAATCTCTGCTGGAAGAGACCAGGTAAGTGAAGAACAGTATTCAGAAGGATTATTCACCTGCTAAACTTGGTTTGTAGCTTCTTTGATTTACTAGGCTTTGTCAGCAGAATTTGATCTAAAATATTTAGCAAGTAGAGATGGAGAAAACTAGGAGAGGGTTATCAAGGGCATGGATATTTAAAAAGATGAAAAACTGCAAGAAGTAGTTAATGGGTCTCTTTAGACATGATATGACAGGGAGTCTTTCCAACAAGCTTAAATAAATTAATATCTGCATTAGTATGAATTAGTCCACAAGGTATTCTGAAAGTTTTAAGCTCACAAGCCAATCATGAAAAAGTAGAAAGATTTGAAAATAAAAGATCTATAAATAAAATAAGTGAGAAAAGACAATTTCCAAGTTTTCTTACCTTTTAAATGAAAGTTTCAATCACCTTCAAGAGAAACAGAATTTGCAAGGTACTTTTGTGAGCTCAGGTATTTCTGTGACTGTAAGGCTTAGGATTGCAAGTCTGCATCTGAAGTTGGCACAATTTTTAAATTTTTTTATTTTTTTTTCCCAGAAATTCCTCCTTGGATGAAGAAAATTGCCTTTATAGAACTGAATTTTCTAACGAAAATCATTATTTTTGCTCATATGAATTCCTTTCTCGACTATTCTGTAAAAATAATAAACTATAAACTCTGTTTGAAGTTTCATCCACTGTAGACCATCCTTTACTCTCCTTTCACAAGCACTAACTGGGAGGTTTTTGAAATGGCTGCTTCCAGATTTTGCACCAGTAAGAAGTAAGACAAGCTGGAAAACTAGCCCCAGACTCACAGGTGTCAAGGAAAAGCACAGCAGAAATTAGAGACGTGATGACTGTATGGACAAAGGTGCATTTTAGAATGAAGAATTTTAGAATTTTAGAATGAAGAATGGTTCTGAGATGTATGTATTGTACACTCGAGGTGATGTTAAGATTGCATATTATTTCATTTTGAAATCAATCCTGCTTGCTAGGTAACATAATTTCTTATGTTTGGTAACACAATTTCTTTCCTGATTAACAGGGCATTTATCCCTCTTCTGAAGGCACAACACTGAAGGAAACCCAAACCAAACCCTTAATTTGCTTTTTGCAATGTATATTCTAGGAGATGAAGACCTTGCTAGGGGAGAAAGAAGAAATAGCTGAGAGCCCAGCTCGATGCCAGGCTCAGGCTGCTGACTTAGCTTTTCATCAGTGAGCACTGCAGCCCTTTTTGCCTCCTGTTTCCATCCTGAGCTGCTAAATAATAAGGTTTTTTTCTCCTGTAGGCTGCAAAGAAAAAAAGATAAAATGAAAGAGTGTCCTACCTATGTTGAAAGACTTGGAAAGGGCTGGTATATTATGGGATAGGAGGGCTGTAATGGTGCACAGATATTAGACAATATTTTAATTGATACCAGAGTGATTTTTGCAGTGTGCTCATTCTTAAGTTAAAGACACATCTTTGTCTTTGCATCTGTTCTGGAAACAAAGTGCTTTATTTGTCTTTAATTGGAGCTTAATATGGCCAACTTCAAGTGAATGTTTTCAAGCCCAGAAGATTAATGTCTGATCCTCCACCGTCTTGCACCCAGAGTGGGACTCACATTTGCAGAAAGCACCCCTTTGTGCTGCTAAACCTAACCCTGCTGTTCAACTTTGTGGCAGCATTTCTGTCTGGAGTATGGGAAACACCTTGTTTTTCATTCTGCAAGGCAAAGAAGGCTCAGACCATGTCACAGTTCCTGGGTGCCCTATCCTCAGGGTGGCATATCGTTATCAGGTTCATTGTTTTCCCCTAAACTGGGGGTTCAAAGCTGAGTGGACTTCTGTTCCAACATGGAATCATAGAATTGTTTTGGTGTGAAAAGACCTTTCAGATCATTAAGTCCAACTGTTCAACCAAGTCTGCCAAGTCCACAAATAAAACATGTCCCTAAGCACCACATCTACACATCTTTTAAGTATCTCCAGTGATATCCCAATCACTTCCCTGGGCTGTCTATTACAATGCCTGACAACCCTTTCAGTGAAGAAATATCCAACCTAAACCTCACCTGGCACAACTTGAGGCCATTTCCTCTTGTTCTATCACTCCGTACTTAGGAGAAGAGACCAAGACTCACCTAGCTACAACCTCCTTTCAGGTAGCTGTAGAGAGTGATAAGGTTTCCCCTCAGCCTCCTTTCCTCCAGACTAATCATCTGCAGTTTCTTCGGCCACTCCTTGTAAGATTCGTGCTCTAGACCCTTCACCAGCTTCAACATCACTAGGTCTGGTTTAGGGGGTACAAGTTAAAGTCTCTCATTCTTTCTTTAAGAGTGCAAGCTTGTTAGGGACAGGCACTGATGGAGAGATTTGGCTGTCTTTACAAGTTAGAAGCTTCTAAGTCTTATTGCTTTTGGACTGCCACAATCATCTTCCTGGAGCACCTGGTATTATCATACTAGGTGACTGATTATCATATCTTCAGGGGTCAGCATATCTTAAGTAGCTGAACACACACACTTTCTTTTTTCATGTGTCAGTTCAATATAGGAGATTGTGGAGGCCTGAATTCCCACTGAACAAATGCACTGTTACCTCTGTTAGCAGACACAGGAGGAGGTAATGTGGCCAGCAGAGCACAGCATTAGGGCAAGTTGTTCTCTTGCTGGGCTAGCACTCCCCTTTCTGTTTGGGACTAGGCTCAGCATTCTGCCAGATTTTTTTATCCACCGAGAAGTTGTAGGAAGCAAAACCCTTTGAAAACCAAAAATTATTCATCAATGGCTTATGCATCAGTTATTGAATAAATTATCTGTGAGCAGTATCTTCTGTGTGGAAGAATTATAAGGTTGAGCTTTGCTTACTAAGTCCTGGCCAAGCTTTCTTTGGTTGTTTCCACTTTCTCTGGCCTTTTTCCATTGCTTTATTCAGAAGGTGGTGATTTTTATTGCTCTCTGCTCAGCAATAATGTGGTTCCTATCCTTCCTGCAAGAAGAAATTTCTTACTCTTTTTATTACATATAATCATTCTTTTCTTAATTTATAGCATGTCATGTATTATTCAGTAACACCTCTTGGCTCTGATTACAGGTTCTATATAATCTTACAGACTTCAAAAATGATTGTTTAAATTACAATAAAATGATATCCAGCTCATTTATCTGGTGAATTTGTCTTCCATTTGCAATTATCAGGGTCAATGTTCTATACGAAAGAACTTTCTCCAAAAGCCTTGCAGAGTGGTGGAGCTAACGTGCTGGGATTCTTTGAGAAAGAGAAAGGAACAGCCCTGGGGAACACTCCCTGCCTTGGGGTAAAGATGTTGAGGTTTGAAGGGAAATGGCATAGATTCTCTAAGTGCCCGGAGGCCTGGATCAGGGTGCACTGAAAACAATGTGAACAATGGATGCAATGGAAAGCAATGTAAACTGATGGTGATTTCAGCAATTTTGTTACATTCCTCCAAAGCTGGAAAACTGCATAAATCTTTCTTCTCCTCCTCATCACTTACAGAAAGAGCTCATCCTAAGGGATGTATGAACACTGAGACCCTTGTGTCTCCACTCCTCTGCTCTCCTGTGCTGGTCTGAACCAGCAAGAGCAAAGTGAGGTTTGGCTTTATTTGAGATAGGAGGAAGACTCATACAGGAGGTAGGGTCAATGGAGGGGACCTGCTTTTAGGAGGTGGAGAAATGAGGAGTGACTTGAAAAGCTGCTTTTACTTGGCCCTGGTGAAATTTTCACACTATTTGTCAAGATCAATTAGATAACCTGTGCTGTGGCATTTTCCCATCAATCCAGATATAGATTGCTTCTATTAGTAGTTAAGCATTGTGATAATGTTATGCAAACCCTGTTGGAAATGGGGTTTCTGTTGTTTTTAGCGGTGGACACACAAAGAGGACAGTATACCTGCTCCTTTTAACTGCTAGCTTCAGCCAAAACATGTGGCTCCATCTAATTACCTTCTTTTCTTATGTATTCAGAACATCTCTGGTCCTCTCCTTGATCTCAGCTATCTGCTCTTTGTCTGAGAGAAAGAGAGTTTCCTGCTGTTGAACAAACAGTAAATTGCAGTGCAGCGGGTTGTAGGCTAAACCCTGGAATAAAGATACTGGAAATATCCAGGGTTTTCCTGTGCTTGGTGAAGATCCAGCGACTCAAGGGAGGAGACCTTTGAAAGGGTTTTCAGAGTGCTGTCAGGACTGAGTGCGATTGATGGGTTTTATTGGTCTAATCTGGCTAGGCCTTCAGCTCCTTGGTCCTTATGAAATAGCGCAAGATGTCCTTCTGAACTCACCTTATTTCCCAGAAAGATCTATTTTTTTCTGTCTCCTTCAGTCTACCTTCACTTCAGAAGAGGCTGCTGGATGCTCCTGTAGCTGGTGCAGCTCCTTTGGCCACCGCTATGTGTGGCAGGAGCCTCTTCACACCTCAGCCTTCCTCCCAGCCAGGGAGTCCAGATGCTTTGAAGGGAACACAAATCATTCCCAGGAATTTATTTTGTCTAAATGAATCTTCTCAAGATAGTCGTACATCCAGGTCCTGACCTACTGGGCAGGACAAAGATGTCAAGAGTTTGTTTCTTGGACCTATTTCTATCCCATCTTGTAAAAGCAGAATGGTACATACCAAGGTGTGGTAGGCATGTCTCTTCCATGGCTTCTTCTGGCCAGACATCTAGATTTCAACTTCAGCTTTCTCACTTTTGAGGGAAAGGGAAGGTGCTGGGTATCTGTGCCTACCCTGAGCCCCTTAGCTTATCTTTTTTTGCCCTTTTGGGTTAAGTGGGGCATCACCTGCAGCGGGTGACTCCTCCTCAGCTAACACTGATGGCATAGAAACCACTTCTAACATGAAATCAGTTCCTCTTAGCAAAACTGCCCACTGGAATATTTTCTTTATAACTCCCAGTGACAGGAAAAATAACAAATTTCTTACCTTCCTCACACAGACTGTTCCTATAAGCTCTTTTATCAAATGTAAGCAAGAGAGGTATTTTTATTGTATCTTTTGTTGAAGATTCCTGACTGAAAACCTGCAGTACCCACTCTTCTCTCTGGTTAGGATCCAGCACTGCAGAGTCTCATTTTCACTGTAGTTCAGCTGAAAACTTTGAAGAATGCAGACAGCAGTTGGAGCAGTGTCTGGGTGCTGATTCTTGTCAGGTTTATAGATGTATTCCTAAGCAAGTTGTTTCTGTTCTGTGCAGGATGTTGCTTCTATCACTAAGGGCTACATTATGTAAAAATAATGGCAGAAGCCTGCCCTAACCTGGCAAAAGCTGGGAATCTTGATTGTTCAGTGAAATGCTGCCTTTTCAATCAATCCTCCTCCCTAATTAGTGCTCCATGGTGGAGCTGATCTTTTAATAACAATGAAAAAAACCAAAACCCTAGAGAGTAATTTGCCTGATGATTGATGGTAGAAAACCTGAATACAATATTAAAAGTACCAATAAGCTGCATTAGAGGTTTAATAAAAAACATATTTGACAAAAAACCATGAGACAGATTTTTCAATATGAATCACTGGAGTGGCTTCCCCCTGTAGGCATTATATCTAATATAGTCTTGTGTGACTTGAAGGGAGAGGCTGCCCCACCAGCTTTAGTTCATGCATGCACTAGGAAACGTTACTGTAGACCCCAGCAGGGCTTATTGGAATAGAATGGAACCATAGAATCATTGAACCATCAAGGTTGGAAAAGACCATCTGTCCTACACCACCATAACCACTAAACCATCTCCTGAAGCACCACATCTACCCTTTTTTTAATACCCCCAGGGATGGTGACTCCAGCACCTCCCTGGGCAACCTGTTCCAATCCCTCACCAATCTTTCAGTGAAGAATTTTTTCCTAATATACAATCTGAACCTACCCTGGTGCAACTTGAACCTATTTCCTCCTGTCTTATTGCTACTCGCCAGGGAGAAGAGGCCAACATCCACCTCTCCACAGCCTCCTTTCAGTTAGCTATAAAGAGCAATGAGATCTCCCCTCAGCCTCCTTTTCTCCAGGCCGAACAGCCCCAGTTCCCTCAGCCTGTTCTCATCAAACCTGTTCTCCAGACCCCTAATCAGACAAGTCACCCTTCTCTGCACCCTCCTCATCACCTCGATGTCTTTCCTGTACTGTGATGCCCAAAACTCCACACAGTACTCGACGTGCAGCCTCACCAAGGCTGAGTACAGGGTTAAGATCACCTCCCTACTCCTGCTGGTCACACAGTTCCTGGTACAAGCCAGGATTCTGTTGGCCTTTTTGGCCACCTGGGCACACTGCTGGCTCACACTGCTGGCTCCTGTTCACAGCTGTCAATCAATAGCCCCAGGTCCCTCTCTGCTGGGCAGCTCTCCAGCCACTCCTCCCCAAGCCTGTAGCACTGCCTGGGGTTGTTGTGGACCCGACATTTGGCCTTGTTGAACCTCATACTATTGGCCTTGGCCCATGTATCAAGCCTGTCCAGATCCCTCTGCAGAGCCTCTGTAACCTCAGTCAGATTGACACTTCCACCCAGTTGAGTGTCACCTGCAAACTGACTGAGGGTGCACTCTATCCCCTCATTCAAATCATCAATAAAGATGTTAAACAGGAGCAACCCCAGCACTGAGTGTCACCTGCAAACTTACTGAGAGTACACTCTATCCCCTCATTCAAATCATCAATAAAGATGTTAAACAGGAGCAGCCCCAGCACTGAGCCCTGGGGAACGTCACTTGTGACTGGCTGCCAACTGGATGTAACTCCCTTCAGCACAACTCTTTGTACCTTGCCATCCAGCCAGCTGTTTATCCAGTCAAGGGAGTGCGCATCCAAGGACTGAGCAGCCACCTTTTCTAGGTAAAAAAAAAAGCATTTCACTGGGGTTATCTGAGTGTGCAGAAGAACAGAATGGGCCAAGTCAACCACAAGATGTAGGAATGAACACAAAGTTGAGCTAATACACCTTAATATGAAGATTGGTTGTTCTCTTTTGAGGATTGGTACTAACTAGACTGAATTCGTAGTCCTAAAATGTTATGCTAGCTTGATGTGGGAAGTATTTCCTAGGCTAAAATTCTCTTACTTTACTGCAATATTAACTCAGGCAAGTAGCAGGCAAGGGATATGGTCTTTCGCTACTGACGTGCATTTGAGGAAAAAGAGCTAATAAAACCCGTGCAGTTATATCCCACATCCCTGGTATGGAAATATGCAAGGAACCAGAAAAATAAATTCATTTCATCTAGAAGAAAAAGGCAAGAAAAATCAGAAAGGCTTTTCTGATGGGTAGATTGCTTCAGTCTTAAAATGTCTTAGGAAACACAACACAGTATGAAATAAGTACGAGCTTATGCTCTCTTGTAGTTTCTCCTAGGATAACCTCCTTTATTAGGAGGTAGTAGAGGTTCCCTAAAAAACCTTGATCAAGCCTGCAAAGTCCAGATTTCATTGCTGTGGTAAGGCCCAGCCAGTTAGCAAGGGCAGCTGGAATGCTGGGAGCAAGGATCAAGAGGAAATGAACCTCAATCATATGGGAAAAGGATAGCATTAAAGACAGAAACTGTGTTCTACCAGTTCTCACCACAAAGGGCTTTTGGGTGTGAGTTATGTGCTGGCCTTTGGCACTATTGTCTGTGAGATAGGAGGTATTGACTCCATGAAGCTTTAATTATTTTAACAAAAGTGTCCAAGTGGCAGGGGGGTCAGAGTCCCTGTTGAGGACAGGCTCCTTCAGTGGGTATGCCCAAATTAAACTGTGAACCCTCTGTGGGACCTTTGCGTCTCTCCATGGACAATATAAGGAGTCCAGCCTCTTGTTTTTGGGTAGGTGAGTTAGTTGAGGTAAATACCCCTGTAGTGCTGTTTATGTAATCTCCCATCACAGCTCTGGTTCCTTGCAGTGTAGACCAGGGCAGGAACTAACTGATTGGCAGAAGCTAACTGATTGCAACCAGGCTTTAAAAAGAAATGTAATTAGATATAAGTCATCATTTCAGAGCAGTTGTGCTGACAGCTAGGGGATTAATTCTGCTCTTACTTATTAAGCATATGCACTGTATTTTTGATATAATTTAAGTTGAAAAGAATATTACATGACAGGCAACCCTTTAAACTTTTGCAGCTTCTTGGATCTCCTTCCAATGCTAATTGTAATCCCAAGTGATGAGACTACCCGTTTAATACAAGCTCAGTAATGTGTTCTGCCACTGGCCAAGTGGTTGCTGGGTATGGGGAATCTTTCTGCTGCTTTTGTCCCTGTATGCAGTCAAGAATGGCTAAGGGACTCAATCCTGTGATGGCCACAAAGAAAACAAAATCTCCCACCTGGTAGACTACCAGGTCTTCTTGACTCTGTTCTGTTGTTCCTGACTCTTCTTCAATTATTGTGGAAGAAACTTTGATGATTGCTTGTCCTCTGAGGCTGTGGCACCCATCACCCTGACACAAGTTACAGACTGTACTTACAAACTGTAATAATAAAACACATCTTTTAAATATGACAACCAAGTGTTAATGCAACATACTGCTTGAAGCCCTTAAGCATGGGTTTCCAAAGCCCTAGAGACTCAGAAAACTCTTGAAAGCAGATGATTTTCAGCAAAGCATTCTCTGTAGTGCTCCTGGGACCAGAACAAGCTAGGCTAGCAAGAGAGGCAAGAACATGGGGTGGTTTGGGCTTGGAGCATCTGTTTATCTTGAAGAGCTAGCAACATAAGTGGTAGTTACTCTGCTGAGGGAGACTGGGCTGGTCACAGGTGGCACCCAAGCCCTGAGTAGTTCACTGGAGGTTGAGAGATGCCAGTGCTGTCAGAGCCAGGACAAGTGAGCACTCACCTCTCTGCAGGCAGAGCAGTCTCTCCTGTCAGCAGTTCTGCAACTATTTCCCCAGTCAGGCAGCTACCCCACATTTGTAAATAGTCAAAAATGATGGCCATACTGCTGGCTGAGGTAAGTGTAATAAGGAACTTGAAGCAGGCAGGAGAACTGCATTAGGAAAAGAAGGCTTGTTTTTTCTCCACAGCAAAACACCCAGCCCGCTAATACTAGTATAGCTGAATCTGAGCTGTGTCACCCACTTTGATATTGTATTATTAATTCTATAACAATTGTGTTGCTGTTCTGTACCCTGGATGGGGAGTTTAACTGTTTCATTAGCTCAGTAGGAAGGGTACACAGGAACAGTTTAATTCTGTAGGCTTATACTGAGTCACAACGCTCAAAAGAGCAAATTCCAGCATACCAGAACAAATTTGGACACAGCCAGCCTCCTCACAGCACAGACTTCAGCTAAGATCACTCTGACTAAAATATACAGCTAAAGCACAGCTGAACGTGACTCATAGGAAATGTTATGCTGACCTGAATACACATGCTGAGCACATGCTGTAGGTGGGCAGATTAAACACTCTGTAAAGCCATTCCCATTAGGCCTATTGCCCACCCTCTTGATTGATGGCGAAAGCAAAACTTGAACAAACTGAGTTTCCCGTCGGCCCTGCAAAAGCAATAAACGTACTGCCCCCTCCATCCCTCTGGACATCACAGATACATGAAGAAAAGCTTGATGACAAACCTGGCATGAGGCTTGCTGATGAGTAGTGGGAAGGATGTGCAGCTGGGAAAGATGTGGGAGGCTGTGAGAGGCAAGAGAGCGTGCTTAGGTGATGTGATAGGCTGCCAGGGTGATCTGCAGGGTCTGCTATAGCTGGATGGAGGCTCAGGCAGACACAGATGCTGTGCTGGCTGAATGCTGCGTTTTGGTGTATTGTCTAAGGTAGATACAGACTTGGTGAAAGCACTTATCAGTACAAAAATAGAAATGCTGGTAAAATCATAGAGTAGTTTGGGTTGGAAGGAGCCTTAAAGATCATCTCGTTCCAACCCCCCTGCATGGGCAGGGACATCTCCCACTAAACCAGATTTCTCAGAGCCCCATCCAGCCTGGCCTTGAACACTGCCAGGGAGGGGGCAGCCACAACCTTCTTGGGCAACCTGTGCCAGTGTCTCACAACCACCCCCCTACAGAATTTCTTCCAAATATCTAATCTGAATCTCCACTCTTGTGGTTTTGACCCATTACCCTTTGTCCTTGTAAAAAGTCCCTCGCCAGCTTTCCTGTAGGCTTCCTTCAGGTACTGGAAGTCTTTAAGGTCTGCTTGGAGGCTTGTCTTCTCCAGGCTGAGCAACCCCCACTCTCTCAGCCTGTCTCCATAAGAGTGGTGCTCCAGCCCTCTGAGCATCTTTGTGGCCCTCCTCAGGACTTGCTCCAAGAGCTCCATATCCTCTGTATGCTGAGAGCCATAGAAATGGACACTACTCCAGGGGGGTCTCACAGGAGTGGAGTGATAGGATTATAATGCCTCTTCATTTACAGAGAAAAAAAGTTTGCAATTGCTAATCCCTACCTAGAACTGGGAAAAGGAAAAACAGCCATGAAACTTTGTTTCTTTATCCACTCATGCCTTAAACAGAATGAGCATTAGGCAGTTGGTGTGGTTACAGTCCCACGTGGCAATCCCCACAGCCTGCCTTTGGGCACACATTCTACCACAGGCCTTTGTAAAGGGAATTCAGGGAAAAAGAGGAGTTTATGTTTTCTTGACATTAATGAGAAGGATCTGGCATCAACTGAAAGTAATTGACAACATTGGGGCAGTGATAAAGGGCTGGCTTTGTTGCCAGAAAGACCGATTAAAGGGAGAGGCAGTTTTTGAGTCCAAGAATTATTCCAGAGGTGAGGAATTACATCTTCTCTAAATCCATAGGGATATATAATGGATCTACTTAAATTTTTATATTGCTGCACAAGTACTTCCAGTCTCTGAAACAGCAAACCCATTTTTTTTCCCCACTGTGGAAAAATATAAATCAGGATTGTACTGGTCTAATGGTAACTATTCCATGTCTGCAGCTGAGCTCTTTCTAAAGAAAGTGAATCCATGAACGTGTTACCATGACACTGTAAATTACTCTCTGCCAGCTGAAATATGCTAACTGGGAGAGAAGATTACACCAATGGATGAAACATTTTATTTTTTCGGATGTTTTCTCTTGTATGTGCTTTTGTGCTAAATACTTACAGGGGGCGACAGTGCTGTATGAACTGTAATTCACTGGTCTTCACCCACAGCAGCATTTGTGCTGCATCTGGGCGTTTGTTTGAACTGAACTATCCTAAATGTATGTAGGACTGCAGATAATTGGGTGCCATGGGCAGAACTAGGCAGCTGAGACTTCATCACTCTTTGTGGTGTGTATGTATAGCCACAGAGCTACGTGAATGGACACTTTAATTTATACAATATTTATATCTATGGACATGGTGTAGCTCATCTAAAGACATCATGTTCATAAGTTTTCCATTTCTTACAAGTAAGAATGAAACATTTAAAGAGCTTTAGAATATAATTTGCTTTGCACGTAGCTCAACTTTGAACTTTAGAGTCACCAAAAGTGTTTGACTGATTTTGACAAAATGGGTTAGAAAAAACTAAGGAAAATATGCAGAATTCTGTGCGGAAAAAAAATATTGATCCAACTCTAGTCTTTTTGGCATCAGTATTAAAGCCCACACTGACTTCAGTGCAAGCTGAATTTAGATGAGTATCTGTGGTAGTTTTGGAACAAAGAACAAAATGAACAACAGCGAGTTAGGGGGTGAGGTGGTATTCGCCCTGGCATCCCAGAGGAACATAAAGCAGCTGAGCTGCCAGCTGTGGTGTGAAGCCTCTCTTGCAGAACCCCTTGATTTCTGTGGTTTGTTAGGAAGTAAACAGGATGCTGATTTTGAAGGGGACTAGGGAAAATCTGATAAGAGGCAGACAACTGTACTGAGCAGATCTGTTGAAATAATGAAGAGTAGAATCTGGAAAGGATGAATATTATATGTAGAGGAAGAGTCTCTGTGTCTTTTGTAGTGGTAAGGTGTGCCTCATGTTGGTCATCTTCACCTGCAGCTGCAGCAGACCAGGTTGATACCATCCACATGAATTTAACAGTCTTAAAACGAAGTTTAGAATAGAATAGATCAGAGTAGGACAGAAGAGAGGAATAGAATATTTCGGGTTGGAAGGGACCTACAATGATCATCTAGTCCAGCAGCTCTGGAGCACTTAAGGACAGACCACAAGTTAAAGCACATGGTTAAGGACAGTGTTCACTGACGGGCCTGGGGCACCCTCTTGGTAAAGAAATGCTTACTAATGTCCAGTTTAACATCCCCTAGTGCAGCTTTGAACCATTCCCACACATCCTGTCCCTGGATACCAGGGAGAAGAGATCAGCACTGCCCTTTGCTGAGTTCCTCCAACAAAAGTCCTTGTAGGAAACCAGCTAAGGATAAGCGGGAAGGTCCTCAAAAGAGTAAGTAGCTGTTTATAAGGTAGGTAACATAGAAAAAAAAATAGTCAATTCTAGGGGGTAGAAGTCCAGAATGCTTTGTGCTGAGACCTGTGCAATCCAACATATGAATTTATGAATTCACTTAGGAATCATGCTCTGTAAAAGTGAGTGAATATAGACCTTTGACAAACTTGTACCAATGATACTAAAGTTTTCAGATTAGTAAAGATGAGAGCCAGTTGTGCAGAACTGCAGAGAGAAATTGCATGGCTGAGGGACTGGTCAGTAAAATCATAAAAAAAGGAAATCTAATCAAAAATAGTGCATATTGGAAATCAGCAGTCCTGACTTCTTAAGTAAGAATGATGGACTGACCTGGCCATTAGCACTCACCACTGTGGAGGTTACTGGCTATATAAAAAACACCTCAAGCTCAGAAAGTCCTTCAGCAGCAAATTGATGGAGGGTAGAGGAGTGTTCAGGGTAAGTACCTCATATGCCTCCTTGTTACACACTTCTTTAGATACCTGCTCCTGGCTGCTGTTGATGGCAGGATCCTTGCATCACTGGACCATCAGTCAGAGACAGGACTGCTGTATTCTTACTTTCTTATGCTTTTTAAAAAAAAATTCTCTTTTTATATCTGAGCCACTAGGAAGTGTGTCTCACTTTGGGCAAAATGTTCACAGGAAGAAGAAAAAAAATGTCTCTGAATTGGCTAAATTAAAAATGTTTAAGTAATTTTTTCATATGTGTTTAGAAAAAAAAGAGGATATTTTGAACCTATGATACGTAGAAATGTGCCACTTTTCTGAACAAGTTAATGCACTCTTAGGTCAAGATACATGAAACTTAGTTATGGGTTTATTATAATCTGGCTGTGTAAACAAAAGGATTTATTGTTAATTATGTTCTTGAACTCTCCAGCAGCATGCTTGCTTATATTTTTCTTTGGTATGGTTTTAGAAGTGTAGTTGTGTATGAACATATATTCAGACTTAGTGGTTTTGAGTAAAAGATATACTTCTCTTAAGGGAAAACACAGTTCTGCATCTCAGCATCAATAAAAGGAAATGTTTGTTTTGCCAGCTATTATTTCTCATTTTGATGATAGAAAATACAGTTAAAATAGAAAAAAAACATTTTAGAACCTACATGCAGCTTAAGACTCAGGAATTTCTGTATATGCAAATACTAACATACATGTGCAAATGTCACCAGGGAATGCCTTGACACATTATGAAAAAAAATTATGTACATTTAAATGCTTGTGCAGAGAGAATCATGGATTCACGGATGCTTCTGAAAGCAACTTCTGTAGAGTGTCTGGTCTTACCTCCCTGCTCAGAAAGGGACAAGTTCAAAGCAACACTGAGTTGCTCATGGCCTTGTTCAGAGGAGTTTTGAGTATCTGCAAGGCTGGAAATCCCCTGAGCTTTCTGGGCCCTGGTTCTAGTGTCTGACCACTTCCATGGATGAGTGTTCTCCATATGTGTAATTGCTGTAACTTGTGCCCATTGCCTCCTGTCCTGTAGCTGTGCAGCCCTGAGGAAAGCACAGCTCTGGCTCTGTCTTCTCTGTGACCACCAGCTGTGGGCAATGAGCACATTCCCCCTGATCATTCCCTTCCCAGGCTGAACAAACCCAGCTCTCCCAGCCTCTCCTCAAATGTCCTACTCTGCAACCCTCCATTGGACTTGATCCAGTATATCAGGATGTTTCTTCCACCCCAAACCAAAGCCCTCCCCGCCATCCCAGCTACAAATCCACTGGGCATCCATAAGCCAAAGCAGGCAATTCATGTCAAATTTACTGAGTACCAATCAAGCCCTGAAACCCTCGACCTGTCTACCTTGACATGTAATTTTTAGCGCTTACACAATATCTGAAAGATTGGTCAAGCATCATATTTGCAAATACAGTTTAAACATAAGAACATGTGAATATTGTGGGAAGAATAGCTGGTCACCTGAAGGCAGTAGTCAAAAAGTGTACACAGATGTGGCATTCACATGGCCACCTTTTCAGAACTGCCTGTGGTAATGCTTTAAGATAGCAGTAAGGAGCTGGCTTCTGAGCCCTTTTAAAAAATAAATTAAAAAAAAGAGTCCTCCTTCAGCCCCTACTTTGGGAGACAATCTGTTTTTTAGGTCCAAAATATAGAAACTAATGAGGGCTTTCTTTGAACATGTATTTCCCATATCCCTTTTATTGCTGTTTGCTTTCATGATAAAATTGTTTGAAAAATCAGCCTTGGGCTTACTGAGGTGCTTAAACACATGGTTAATGTAAAAGGTATCCTACTGAAGCCATCTACTTAAAGTCAGGAATGTATTTGTACTCTGGGAAGAACTGGTCTTCATCCTTCATATTTAACAAGGATAGGGACGTGTGCAGAAAAGACAGCCCTTTGCTTTTAAAATATTTGGGCTTCTTCTCCCTTGATATAGCCATTTCCTCAATCTGAGAGGGATTTTCCTTTCCAGAAATAAAATAGTGACATGTTTTTGAACAAATATTCAAGTCAGATTTCTTGTTTCAAATGCCATTTAATTTGTCAACTTTATTGTGGAATGGGGAAATCGTGCTGTATGCATCTGCCACCCTCAGTGCTTGGCCTTGGCAGGTTTTCCAGCACAAATGAATCTTACAGCTTCTCTACCCTCCAGCCTTTAGTTAGCTGGAACTGCTTTTTACCATTATAGTTGCTCAGCTGCAATTAAGAGGGCATCTGAGTATTTGGGAATTCCATGGACCATTAGTCTGAGCAACTCTAATTATGCTAAGAAAGTTTCTTTTTTTTTTTTTAACTCTCTCTCTCTTGGTGTTTTTTTTTTTTTTTTTTTTTTTTTTTCTTTTTGTAAACCCACTATTTCAATGACATGACATCACTGTAGTATTTACCTGGAGTTGTACAAAACCCATCATTTTTTCCAAGAGGACCATCTGTGAGAATTTTCGCCATTTCATGCAACCTTCAATGTTTCTATTTTTTTTCTTTTTTTTTTTTTCCATTTACAGTTACCACAAAATACCCATATTTACATCAAAATACAGGCAGAGAATGACAAATCCACAAGGCCAAGGATTCCTGTGACCCAGCTCTATGTACCAAAGATTATTACTTTTGATTATTTGCATCCAGCCCAAAACCATGTTGCTGGCCACAGACTCTACCTCTCCTCACCCATTCAAGGCTACACAAATTTAAAGGAAATTCCTGCTGTTCAGAAAAGACCACCTTGCTTTTGATTTTTGTTACGTGGTTTTTGTATCCTGCCTAGCTGATTCTGTCCAAAGGCAAGACTTTCCCTTTGATTCTAATGACTGTAAAGAGTTTCTAAACCCCCAAACAACTACTTAGAGAAGCCTTCCCATTGGTATTAAATAGCTTTAGATCTGGGAAGGCTCATTCTGAAGACACTGAAAATAATTCTGAATTTTTTTCAAGCTCTACGCTGTAATATTGATGTTTGCAATTTATCTGCTCCTTCCCAGCTGTTTTTCCCCTGATGAGTTTAGAATTACTAGATTCTTCAGATATACTATAGGGATGTATGTGTTCATGTGTGTGTATATATATATATATGTATAAAATTTGTGCTCTAGAATCACTTGTGGAAACAATGTTTTACAAGCTTTTTTGTCAATGAAAATTCTTGTAAATAGTAAAACTGAGATGATTTAGATTGCATTTGTCTTGAATACTATTTATTATCTGTTTTGAGTTATAAAATCACAGGTTTCTATTTGAAGTTGTTAGCTTTCTCATAGAATGGCTTTTTCTGACAGTAGAATTTCCTGCAAGTCCTGAGTCATTTATCACTCTTTTAGTGATAACAGAATTTGCAAAAGCAGTTCATTCTCTGCTTTTTCAATGTACAGGTGTCAGCCAGATGTTATCTTAACAAGATACTAAATAAGCAGCATGATGAAAAAGAAAGTAAACTTTGAGAGGAATTGCAAGTAGCCTCAGCTTATTGGTCTGGTTACAGCAGGGCAGTCAGCATCCACAGCTGCTGCCTACCTGGTCACTGAGTAACCACACCAGTGGACAACACTGGGGATGGCAAAAGATAAGCCAGACAGGCTTTGCTGACCCTACCCAAACAGCTTTTCGTTGCTCCAGTTCTTCGTCTCTCCTGGATGAGTCTATCTTCTTTATCAGTGTACAGGTGGAGATGAGGGCTTCTAGCTTGAAACTGGAAGGCAGTGATTTAGGGCAGTTTGCAAGTTGTTCCCAGGTGACTGTAGAACTTGATGCTCGTGATCCCTCAAATTTACACCAAGTGTGATGTGTTTAGGACAGAATACTCTGTTTGGTCAATTTTGGTCGCCTATGTTCTCTCTCTGCTCCTCCCTAAAGGAGTGTTGCAGGTGTGACCCCTTTACTCCCTTTCTCTTTCTGGAGCATAAGATGTTTCTCAGAACTGAGCAGTGGCCTTGGCTCTGCACACCAGTCTCTGGCTGTAACTATAAACATCCAGTGTTATCAGTCCTAGGAGCAGACACTGACTGAGAAACTTGCTGTTAATTCCAGCAAGTGCAGCCACGTAGGAGAGACTTAGCTGAACGTAAAGTTACAAGAAAGAAAATTAGTTCTATCCAAGCCCAAACCAGTCCTAGCACTCAGTAATGATAGAAGATGTGAAAGGCAGACAGCAGTTTGTCATTAAATTTGGCTCTACAATGCTGCCATATGTGTCAAGGAAACTCATGTCATGGACTGTTGGAGTGAGTCCAGAGGAGGGCCATGGAGATGAACAGAGGGCTGGAGCACCACTCTTATCGAGATAGGTTGAGAGAGTTGGGGTTGCTCATCCTGAAGAAGAGGAGGCTCCAAGGAGACCTAATAGTGGCCTTCCAGTACCTGAAGGAACACTACAGGAAACCTGAGGAGGCACTTTTTATGAGGGCAGGTAGTGATAGGACAAGGGGTAATGGGTCAAAGCCAGAAGAGATTTAGTTTAGACATTAGGAGGAAATTCTGTAGGGGAGCGTGGTGAGACACTGGCACAGGTTGCCCAAGAAGCCTTGTGGCTGCCCCCTCCCTGGCAGTGTTCAAGGCCAGGCTGGATGGGGCTCTGAGAAATCTGGTTTAGTGGGAGATGTCCCTGCCCATGCAGGGGGGTTGGAATGAGATGAGCTTTAAGGCCCTTTCCACCTCAAAATGTTCTATGATTCTATGACACATTGCTGGTGGAAGAGATGGGAGTTAGGTCCCTTTTTCTACCTGATTGGCAAGTTAGAAGGTAGAAAACTGTCATATTGCATCTCAGAGACACATCAATGATCAGTTTTTGAAGCATGAAGAAAAGTTCTGAGTCATAGTTGTCTTGGCAAGGAAAATCTAAAATGCATGTTCATGGTTACCTGGTCACCAGTGAAACAATGTACCATAATCAGAAGATGATCTGGATATGGCCGTGTACCAAGCCGCGGCATCTCCTGGGCTGCATCAGTATGTGACCACCTGGCATCCCTGACATTAGTATCACCAAAATCTGTGTGATATGTTGTGCTGCTCAGTTACTGCTCAAGGCACGGCTGACAGTACTGACTGTCAAACTTCACATAAAGCCAGGTCTTTGCTTGGAAAAAAAAATGAAACATTTTAATGCATGTAATTTTTGTAGTTAAAGCTAAAGCATGGCCAAGTTAGACGAGTAATCTGAAACAGACACTTATGGAACCATTTCATGTATTTTCATCATCTGCCTCAAGACAAAATGTGTTCCCCCTGAGTGTGTCTGTCTGTCTGTCTGTCTGTCCATCTACCTACCTAACTACCTACTTCAGTTGACTGCACAGGGACAAAACCTGCTGAGTTTAGACTAGACTTTTAGACAACTTCATGTGACAAAATTTACTTTTATTTTACTGGCTCTCAGTTTGAAGAAAAAGGTGATATGGCAGGCTGAGACAGGAAAATGTCTAATATCTTTTGGGCTCATCTACAACCTAGCACACAAAAGTAATTATCCTTGTGACATTTTCCTTTTTAAGAAGGCCTCACTCTTGCAGAGAACTAACTCTCCCTAGCTGCTGAATGCTTTCAGCAGCAGGTGGGGTTTCTGTGCAGCTGATGGGAAATGTTCATCTCTTTCCAGGATTAGGACATTGGTGAGCTCATTCTGTTTCTGACAGCTTAAAGCACGCCTTGAAACAAAAAGCCAGAAAAGTCTGGAATTGATGTATGAGCAGGCGGAGCATGTAGGCACACTTCTGAGAGCAAGGACTGTTGTTATGGCTGTAAACCAGCCAATTAAATGTTAATCCTAACCACGAGGGACCTGGCTCACCAGAGGTGTAGTTATTTAATCTGGAAAAGTAATGGCTTTGGATGTGTAGAGAACTGCACGTTTAGTTATAGACAGACTATGCAAATGGTGATGACAAATTTATGCTGTGAATGCACCCTGTGTAATGTGAGTCTCATTACTACACACTCCTTGTTATTTGTACGTCTTGCATTGTCCCTACTAGATGGCACGGGTGTCCTTCAAATTAAGGAGAGTAAACAAGTGACAAACCTCTATGCATCTAAATAGCATGACCCCTCTAAATACCATCGACAAGCTGGGGCAACAGGACAAAAAACCTATTCAATTAATTACAAAAAGTGAAACAACAGGGAAAATTTTGTGGGGAAAATGGGCCTCTTTTTTATGTGAAGAGGTGGATTTTGCAATTTTCAGTAAGCTCTTTCAATTTCTGCTCACAAATATAACTTCTGCTGCCACTTTATAATAATATTATAAAACATAATTTAATTCATTTGAAGAAAGAGAAGAAATCGTCTTATTTTCTTCCTTGCATTGTAGCTTGATCTCTTTATTCTGGAGTTAAAAAATATAGAACTGGTCTGTCAATAGAAACGAGTCCTCCACTTCTGTTGTATTTGGGGCAATTTTTAAACAGCTCTTTGTCTCTCTCTTTTGCTTCTAGCTTTAACTTAATTTTACCTATCTTAACCAACTTACTGACACTGGTATTAATCTACAGGCAGTCTTGTGCTATCTAAGTCTGCATTTTTTCCTTCATAGGTAGGGGAAATGCAACTAAAAAACCCACACTGTTTGAATCATGAGAAGAGAGACTGGAGGGGGAAGAGGGCAGCAAACTTCAGAGATGCAAAAGGCTGCTGTGGAGAGAAGGGAGCAGTCTCTTTTCCAAGTGTGTGGCGGACAATACAAGAAGTAATGATCTTTGCTCTTAAGAAGATGGTAAGAAACATTTTTAAACAGACAAAGTGAAAGACTAGAATACATTGTTTGAGGATGACATTATTGGAGATCTATAAGAAGAAACAAGATGTGCACCCATAAATGATGAGGTAGGGGTGTTTAACTGGATAGTGGGGGCTGAGATCCCTTCCAGCTTAGTTCTTTGGGTTCTGTGATGCAGAACTGCTTCATCATTACTAGGGGAATAGGGCCATATAAGTGAAACTTATTGATTGAACTTGCCTTTATGGTACAGTGGCCTGTTTGGGAACAGACAATAGGAAGTTAGATGATGGAGATATGCTGGGCAGCCCTTTGGCACTGCAGGAGGAGTTTGCTTGGTGTGTGCTCTCAGAGCTCCAGATGTGCAGCTTCTTTTGATCTCCACAGCACCTTCTCAGCCCTGTGCCCCAGGGTGAGGGGATGAAGAATTACATGTTACTGTATGGGTAGGTCTCCATTTATCAAGCAGAGTGTTTACTATCAGCAAGCAGATCACGAAAATGTTTATTTTTTCTGAGGCAGCCTGCTTGTGATTTTCTGCAGCTTAGATCTTATATTGCTCAATAAGCAGATCTGATAGGGGAAATCTGTCCAATTAAGATGATTAATTTTCTGTGCCACCTGTCTTAAAGTATATAAAGTATACCTGTTCTGCCATGAATGATTACTACTGATGATGAATCGGCAAAGATGGGCCCATGTTTAATACTTTGGTTTGTGATTTTTGTTATAATCTCTGACATGACTGATTATGCTGTGGCCTGAAGTAATTTATTGAATTAATGAATTACTTACTAATACATGAGTGTGATTAATTGAGATGCCTGTTTGTATCCTATTCTGTGTAATGAAGCTCGAGCACTGACAGGTGCAGCCTGTGGGCCTGATTCTGTCTTCCGGGAAATCATGGGGAATCGCAGAGACAATCCACACCAGCAAAGGCTGCAGGACTGTGCTGAGTAAAATCCCAGGGAGATTTACAGCCATGGAGTTCCCATAAGTGCAAACGTGCTGTCCCTTCCTGCCACATTCTCTACCTTTTCCTCCTTCAGCTCTTACTTTTCTTTATGGTTACTGTGATTTATTGCCACCACCTGCAATGTCAAGTTAACAGTGGCAGGAGCTGGCTTGCCTCTGGAAAGCTGGTGTGAAATTAGGAGCTGCTTTCCTGATCATTTCAGGTGTTATAAATGCTCTGCTAGGGTTTGTCCTTGGATGTGGGTATTTTCAAGGTTGGATTCATTAAGTATAAACTGCACCCAGTCATCTGCTTCATGGTGGCTCTTTTTGAGGTAAGTTTAAGTTGTGATGAACAGGAATGAAACCCAAAATATCAAATTGTTTTGTCCTCACCTGTGGCAGCAGGCAGGAGAAAAGAGGAAATTTCAATTGTTGTTGTCTGAAACATTGTTCATCCTGAGTGTTCAGCAGCAGACCTGAAGGTAGGATGGGGCCAAGGTGATGGCAAGTCATTGAGTCCTACAACAGTCCCCACTGCCTTCCTCCTTCTCAGCCTGACCTGTTGAGTACAGATTTTGCCACTGTGTGTGTGGCAGGTGGCTGTGAATGAGAGGCCTTTGTCCAGCTAAATTGTTCCCTGCATCGTGCACATAAACTCTGGAGGAGCTAATCCAAGAAGGTCAGCAAACCAGACTTTATGATAGGAAAATTATAGGTTTGATACCCTCCCTCTCAGAGAGGTAATTTAGGCCTGTGGTGGATGAGGTGAATGGGGTAAAGCTGCTTGAAGGACTTGAGTATCTGCATGCCTTGCTTGTGTGGGTTCTGGGGAGTGAGGAAGGGGGACAAAAGGCTCCCTGGCCTAATTTTTGTGCCAGTGAGAAGGATGTCTGTATGCATCACTGCTGTTTTGCTGAGGAGCCAAGTTCTGATAATGACTAGAAAGCCAAAGAGCTTATTGCTCCACAGAGCAGTATACCTTTTTCTACAAAATGGGCTATTAACGCTTGTGGCACAAAACAATGACTGTCTTTTCTAGTGCCTCATAATGATGGCTTAACTTCAGTTTTACTCTTTTCAGAGTTATTAAGCTAACTCTAGTAGAACTAACTCTAATTGAAGGCAAGGATGCCAGTAGGGCTTTAGGAGAGGCCATACAGAGTGAGGCAGCAAGGTACATGTGAGGTGTCGGGGCACTTTCAGTGGAAATGTGGGTTTTGATTTGAGGAAACTGCTCTCCTACTAAACACACTTTCTTAGGGTGCTTCTGGTGATCCATTTCCATGGCAGAGACCTTTTAATCCCTCCAGAGGCTCTGGGCTTGGTGCTCCAGTTGTAGCTCTTGGGTGCAGTAGTGCTTGTCTTGCTGTACCCCAACACAGACCTACAAATGCCTCTGTTATACCTGCACAGTGGGTCTGACACATTTTGGCACTACAGCTTATACAAAGTGGATGTGAAGGCCCTTCCAGACCAGTAGCCCTAAACTGAGCATAAGTCCCACTGAATTACACCAGGGGTTACTTCTCAGCACCCCTTTCTTTCTCCTATTCTGGCCGAATCTGAAGCCACAGCTCTGTAGAACTGAGCAGCCTCCTGGTTCATCTGGCCTTCAAAGGTGAAGTTTGGAGAAATAGGATTGGAAATGTCAGGGGCAGCATGCTGAGCACCTCAGTGAGACCTCCAAATAGTTCCTCAGGGCAGCTGGGATTTCCTGAGGATAACATAGGTCCAAAAAATCCACATGACTCACAGTGGCTCTTTGGGTTCCTGTCTGGATATCGGGACCCCAAAATTCAGCCTGTGTAGCTGTTAATGAAACGATCTCTTGAGAGCTGCTTTGCATGTGAGGGATGCTTATTTTCTGTGTGTAATTTGTCAGGCCACGATTAGCTTTTTTTCTTGACCCTATTCCCAGGATGGCAAAAAAGAATTTCATTTGCAAATAGTAGATTTCAAGGTCTATGATTTGAAAAATCTTGAAACGGTAATGCAAATACCATCTGTCTGTGTGGCTCAGGGCTTGCACAGTAGTTTTCTTATTTTATTACTGCCTTTGAGTATTCTCCTTTTGTATTGATTCTCTGCATTAGAGATATTGACAGAAGGATCCCTTTGAGTCTTAAGTTTGCCTGACTGTGGGAAAGAGTAGAGAAAAGTATTTGGACAAGAAGAGTGGGAATAATTGTTTTTTTCTATTGGCGCAGGGTATTAAACAACAGAATTTTTTCACTCGTATCTGTGTGAAATAGACATTCTACAAATTTTCAGGCTGAACAAAAGATTCAGCTAGTTTGAGAGAAGGAAGCCCAAAGGAAATACTTGGGATACTAAGGAACAGAAAATGGTAATGAGAGGTGTGCAGCAGGGTAGGATGGCAGGCAGCTGCATAAAATGCATGGCTATCTGTGTTTGAAATGGATACATGGCTAAGTGTGATCACTTAGTCAGTGTGGGTGACCAAAGGACTTGGTTCAAAATTTTCAAACTCTTAACATCCCTCAGCTCAAATAAAATACTCTATTTCGTTATTAAGATTTTTAAAGTTCTGTAGTAAAACAAATAGGTAATTTTGAATAGAAGTGTTTTGTTTAAATAATGCCACATGTGTATGAGTTGGGTGTTTTGCTCACTGGACCATTAAATGGCTTGACTTCTCATTGAATAAGGTATTTCAAAATTTTGCCAAGCTCAAGTACAGATGAGAGTTTTGGGATGGAGCTCAAGGGACAAAGTATAAAGTGGAGAAAACTGAAAAGGAAAAAAGAAAGTATTTACCGGCTAATCTCTCTAATTATTTAGAGAGATTATTAATTCTCTAATTAATTATCTAATTATTAATTATCTAATTATTTAGAGAATTTAAAGTTCTCTAAACTTTATTTACACTTGAAAGACCTGTCCATGAAGCATGGCTGGCCTGGGGTTTGAAGGAGGCTAGAAGGAGCCATTTTGGGATTTCTGGGGGGAAGCTGTGGGACAAGGAATATGGAGTTGGTCTGAGTGAAGATCATGATTTCTGGATCATGTTTCTGAAGAACAGCTGTGGTAGGATCTAGGCTGCACTAAGACAGTTTCAAAATGCCATGTGCACCAGAAATTCTGAGAAAACAATGTTTCAGAAACCAAGTGGTTCTAAGGTGAGTGATATTCTGTCATTCTGTGAGCTGCTCAGAGTGGGTGACATCCTTGTCAGATTTATTGCTGTCACCCTACAGCTGCTGGGGACTCTAGTTAGAGTTTGTTTCCCTGGGCTTTGGGGCTCCTGAGTCCACAGCAAAAAGCCTGAAATTCTGATCTGACTTCTTACTCCAGAACAAGAGAGCCTGGAAAGCAACACTTGTCCTCTCCTGTGCCTGTCCACCTCTTGGGCTTATCTCAAGCCCTTTGGTGGGAACCCTGACTTGGATTTGCCCAAAATCCATCGTCCTAAGATACTGCAGCTCAGTGGGATGGCATCTGCATTTTGAAACCTCTCTAGAGAGCAGTCTGTGTAAGTGCCATGTTACTACCTTCTGAAGGACATTGAGTGTTTAATGCCATTGTGGAGCCCTAGTGGCACAGGAAAGATGAATGAGACAAAAACTGTTGATTTCTTCTGCTTGGTTATGGAAAAACATTAGTGCGTGAATTAGAAGATACAAATTATGATTTCTGGTGCAATATCTGTCATTCTGCTGCATCTCTTGTACTTTAGGTGCAGATTCAAAGCATACACTGTGCTACAGCTTGAACTAGGAACTGTTGTATCCTCATTTCACTGAAACAGTTGATAAACTGCAGAAAAGCCACTGAAACATGTGACTTGACCTACCTTGGATAAAGTCAGCAAAAATAGCGAGAGAGAGTGAGCTGAGACTTCTCCAAAGTTGATTCTGAGGTTCTGCTCTCTCTGTTCTCCTGGGACGTCCTCCAGCATTGAGCTTTTTTTTCCAAGCTCTGAAGTGCAGCTATGCTTTTAGAGCCCTATAGAGCCAGAGGCATTTTCCCCCCCTTGCTTTTATTGATTTCACTTGACATGCTGATGTTTCTTTGCAGAAAGAAGTCCTCTGTTGTGGTCTGTATCAGAAAGAGGAGAGAAAGCCAGTGTCAGAATCTGGACTGCATGCTCAAGAATCAAATTCCCTCTGCTTTCCTGAGTGGTCCTGCTGTATGGGCAGCTGGGATATATTGCTCCCAGTGGTCGCAGGTTATACACACCAGAGTAAGGCACCAAGAAACTCTGAAATAGATTTCTTTATGATGCATACTGATAAATAAAACCAAGAAAAACAATGGATACCAGGGTGTTCAGGCATACAGTCAGATTTCTCCTTTCAACCGTGCCTACCCCCTGTGGTGCTCGGAAGCCTAATGGCTCTCTGAGCAGCAAAACACTTCCTTCCCTTTCCCTCTGTCTTGTGATCTGTAGAGGGGTGCACTGTGAGTGTCTCTCAGTTCCAGCCCTGCATGGCCCCTGCCCTAGCAGGGAAGGTTAATAAGAGAACTCCTCACTGCCTGAGAGAGGCCAGGGGAGAACACCTGGCTGAGATGGTGAACAATGTCCATTTGTCATCTGCACTGTGACATACATTTGCAGAGCTCAGGACACTTGACTGAGAGAAATCCAGACCAGGATCTGCCCTGCCAACCCCATTCAACTCTCACAAAGTTCTGAGCCTCTGTGTCCTATCAGATATTCATGGGAACCATATTTGGTGAGAAAAGAGCATCTCATCACAGAACTTGATTGTGCTGCATAATGACAATATTCTATGCTGCAGGGAACTCCCTTTTCCCTAAATGTCTGCAAAATGACTCAAAGATGAGATGAGAAGGGTTGTATTGCAATCAGCTGGGGATTGCTGCCATCTGACAGCTCTGTAGCATTTGCTCTGATTTTCTGTAGCACCCTTGATCTCTGCAGGTGAGCATGGGAGGATAGTAACAGACCTCGAGAAGAGGAAATACCCTCAGCAGAAGAGGTAGCTTTCTGTGATGATGGATATAACCCAAATGTGAACAGTTAGGAGAAGGGGGGAGTTGAGGCCTTTCCTTTTCTCCTCCTAGACACAGCCCCTGTCTCAGGGGTGGGAGGTGGTCCTTCAGCCAGAGAAAGATGCAAATCTGGCTACACTGACTGAAAGTATGCTGCAGAAAAACAGAGTGCATCCACGAGTGCTGGCTCTCTGATTGCCCATGCTGCTTAAATATCAGCACATTCCTGACAGGTTTGGCCTATGCCAGTTAGTGGTCTCTAAGATGCTGCACAGTCTGTTTGTGGGATAGCTCGTAGCAGTTGCCATTCCCAAAAATCAGCAGGGTACTGATTGCACTAAGGCTGTTTCTCTGCACTTCAAGCATCCCTCCTCTGCTAGTCCAGAGGGCTTTGAATGTCCAGGCACCCTGCTATGCCTTTGCACTGTCTCCCAGACATCCAGGAAGTACTTTTGGCTTCCTGGCATGGAAGAGGCAATCTGATTTCACACCAAACTTCACACCCACGTTATGCACAAGTGTCTGCATTCCCAGTGCACTGCTCTGGCTTTTAACTCTTCTCATCTCAGTACTTCTCAGTCTCCTCTGTTGTTGAAGTGATGATGGTCCAATTCAGTTGTGTTCTCTCTTACAGATCTATATTTAGAGACTGGAAAAAGTGGACCAGTTTTGAACTGATGGATGGTAGTCTTTTCATACTTTTAATCAGTCTTTTCATCCTAGAGACCTTTCACTCCACCCTTACTGGAGCAAATGAAACATTTCATTTTTCCCCTACAAGTACCAAGTAAGTATAGTACCTGGATCTATAAGCTGGACAAAGAAAAGGAAACTTTAGCTATTGTACAATTCATGGCATCCTTGCAGTACTGCTCTCTCTCTGTGTAATACTTTTATCACATTTGCACTAAAGATTTTCTTGGGATCTTCTTTCTGGTGCTACTGCAGGTTACAGGTGAGTAAAATGCCATTGCAGAACATAAACACACCATACAAAGCAGGGATGAGTTTTTGTAGACGCTTCTTTCCGAGATGCCTCACCAGGTACAGAGGAATTCAGAAATGCAAGTGTTCTCTTGTCTCTGGTGATTTCTTTAGATTTAGATAAACCTAAAGTCTTAATTTCCAATTGTCATCATTCCTGGCTAAGAGAGCAACGCAAGAAAAAGATAGCCTTTCTCAATGGCCAGCTATCATGTTTATTTCTGAAACTTTTGTCCTCTCTGGCTGGCAGTGCTATAGAGAAACATGTGGTACCCCAGAATATTTTCTGAGAGCTACCACTGTGTCCCGCTGGCTCTGGCTCTGCAAGGTACCTGTCCTTCTGTGGTGACAGCAGCAGGCACTGGGGATCTGTGTGCCCCTCTCCCTGCTGGATCTGAGGGTCTGATTCAACATCTGACTCAGAAATTTCCTTTCATGCTGAGGTATACTTTGACTTGCAAATATAATTCGTTGAGAGGGGACAGATGAGCATTAGCAGGGACATGGTTTTCCTTAAGACCATAAGCAGCAAGAACAGTTTTGCTATTTAATTCCTGTTCTTTAAGAAGTCACAGGATAGTTTCTGTGTGGCAATACCCCATGTGTTATTCTCTTAAGGATAGCTTAATTTTGGAGAGATGCACCCGCAAGGACTAACAGATCAGTCCAACTGCTTCACCGATTAGTTGCAGCACCAAGAGGACCTCTTGCAGAATCTCCACCTGAAGCGTGTCCAATCTAGCAAGCTCAACTTGTTACCAGCTCCTCCTTCATTTGAAGTTCCCTGTCTGACCTTTTAATCACCTTTTACCAGCAGACATTTAGCTGCTCTCTGCTGACTCAGAAGCTGCTGTCTCAGCTGAGAGTACCCTGCTTTGTGAGTCATGCACCGTCTCTACAGGCAAACTGCTTAAAGGGCAGGGTTGAATGGTGGCTGTTTTTGTGCTCCTTGAGCATCATGCTGCCAAGCAGATTGGAAAGTGTCAGCAAATGTTGCATTGTATATAATTATTCTTCTGGATATCCTTCTAATGCCACTCTCCATAAATAAATTAATGTTACTGTGATTCCAGTTTGTAGATGTGGTTGACAAAGAGGTGGGCAAGTCCTGCTTCCCAGCTAATCTTGTGACCCGTGCCACTGATGTCAGACAGTGAGTCATCAAAAATTTGCTGGATTTTGTTCACTTACGTTTCATTTTTCTAAGCCCTCCAACTGGCCATAGCTGCTTCCTTGAGTGGCTGACTTCAGAGAAATGTCAAGATTCATAAATAGGCATTACAGATGAGCAGCACATAAGTAATGCCTGCCTATTCCGTATGTTAACACCTAAGTTTTGCTGCTCATTAGTAGTCAAAATATAATAGCATTCAGCAATGGAAAAGGTCACATCTCTGTCAAACTGTTAGAGGAGACGTTTTTACCTAGAAATATATACCCATGTATAATTTTTTTTTCCTGTTATGATAAGCTGATGTCCTGGGTATATCAATCCTAAGAATTCATAGCAAGGGTAAATGTTGCATCTACCATACTGAAAACAAATATCTTAGAAAGTCTGATAAAGCAAACAGCTTTTAACACCATGATGCAATTTTCCAAAACTAGGTAGAGGAAACAGTGATGGATCATATCATCAAATAAATGTGTGTGCTTCTTGGAGTTAGCTCCTGTAGAATAAAGTGCAGCTTTTTCTATCTTGTAATTGCCAGACACCTAATTTTTCAGCACTTCATGTGTAATTATAAAAATTAGTCTGCTGTAACCTCTGTGTACAAGCAAGGTGATTAGTCTGACGCCAGTCATGGTGGTCTTTGTTATAGAACTATGCATGACAGATTAGATACCTAAAATATTTTGTGTTTCTGCCAGGAAAGGTTGGCCCTTACTTCAGGATATGATTTGCTTACCCAGATTTCACCGAGATCTGGTTGGGAATCAGCCTATGATTGTTTTCTGGTTTGTTAACATTTTTAAGTCTGATGTTTTTTCTGGAGAAGGATTTTTTTCTTTTTTTTTCAAATGTGTCCAAAATTATGACAGTTTATTCCTTACATTTCAAACAGAAACTGGCAATAGCTGTTGTCAACAGCAAGTGTTAACAGCACAGAAAAAGGCAAACATTTTCAAAGACATATATATAGAATTGCTATGAAAAAAATGTGAAGGATTTGTAGGAACTCTTACCACTGAAGACACGTGAGGCTACTTTTCACAGTAGTACCTGAAAGAGGTCCTCTTCTATGTTTATTTGAGATCCAGTTGATTCTTGCTATTCCATTAAATATTCCTGGTAAGCTCTGGCTTTGGATAGAAGAAACTCCTCTGTCCTTCAGCAGAAGCAGCTAGAAAGCAGCAAGGTTTTCTTTAGCTATAGGACTGGGGATATGAAATTGATGTTCTTCCCCACTGGTGAGGGCAACCTGGCCCAAAGCTGGGTGAGGAGCAGAGTTCAGGTTGGGCAGGACTTGTCTGGTGATTCTCCAGTGCTGCCTGAGTCTGGAGGTAGAGTGGACAGTAGGGTGCTGCTCCTCTACTGGTTTGCTGCCTTCCTTCCATGACTCTCTCCACCTCCAAGAAGGGAGCTGGGAAGAGAGGAGAAGGCTTTTCTGTTTTTCTAATTATAATCCTATCTCCATTTTTCTGGAGTTTAATTTTGGTTACATATGACCTTAGTTCTGCAAAGTGGCTGTTCAGAGCATGCAGGTTTGGCCCCTGCTGTACGTGACCCTTTGGAGATGCCTCATTGCCTCCTTCGGTTCTACAGGGAGGATAGCCATATCTAAGGTTAGGTGGTATGAATATACTCCTGAGATTTTTAAGCTGGAGAGTAAATTATGGTTATGAAGCCTGTGTTGTGCAGTAGGGCCAAAGCCAGTAACACTGCACTGAGCCCCTGAATTTTGCTTGAGACCTGGCATGTCTTACTTTAAAAAGAAATCAAGCATCTATTTAAAGTCTGCAAGTGATGAAGAATACCCCACATCCCTGAGTAAGCTGTTTCAGTGATTAATTACATGCTCTGTTAAAAATTCACACCTCATTTCTAATCTGAATCTGTCTAGCTTCAGCTTCCCAGTCTTGGATCTTTAATAGCTGGGAGAAAAAAAGACATAAGATCCATCTGTGTCTCAGTGCAGCCCCTTGTAAATTGTGATCAAGCCACCTCTTAACCTTCTCTCAGACAAACTGCAGATATAAACATGCTTCTTGCTTCAAGGAATTTTTTTTTTCGTATCTCCAGTCTTTTTGGAATTTTTTTTTTTTTTTTTTTTTTGATGTATGCAGCAGCTCTCCCCAAGGAAGTGGGAGTTGGGTGCCTGCAGGATCCCTTTTGAATCAAAGAGCTCAGACCCTCAGATTCCTCAGAAGAATGGCTTAGACCTGGGCAATCCCATGGAGTTGGACAGTTTTCCCTTTGCCATGTGAGAATGAAGAATATTTCCTTTTTTTTTCCCCAGGATAGCACTTTATGGAGAGTTTATAAAATATTTTTGTTCCATTTGACAGAGCTGTCTTTGATGGGTTCACGCAGACATTATTCCACTGTATTCTTTATTTGCAGGTGGGAGAAACCACCTCACAGGTTATCTGGATTTTTTTGACAAAAAATATTGGAAGTCCTTAATGTGCTTTTCAAAAATGTGTATGTTGTGGAGAGACAGATCTATGAGGAAATGGGGAAAATGGGAACATTAATCCTTTTCACACTCAGGCTTATCAAGTAATTGAATGTCCTCAAGCAGACACCATCAACATAAAGATGCAAATTACCTTCATTTTCTTCTGACAGACATTTAGGTGGGCTGATAGCCCCCCCAGGGATCTGTGACTGTGACTTCAGTTGAAAAGAGCCAGATGATAATTTTCTTTAATACATTTTGAATAAAGCACACTAGAATCTTGTAGGCAACAGTGAGGGTTGCCCCATGCTGTAGAGGTATGCATGTTAGCACTGTACAGGGGTTTCACTGTTCTTCATTTGGCTTTGCCAGCAGTGGCCTGGAAGAAGGACGTTGCTATGCAGGTTTCAGCTATCTCATGCTTGTCCTGGGCTGGGCATGGCTATGTCAGGCTGTATTTTTAGCGCTGTTTTGACCTGACCTCAGGAGCTCCAAGTTAGTGGGGCATGGCTGCAGGCTCCTCATAGGTCTGTGGTGAGCACACACGTCTCATGCAGAAAGTGAGTGGTACTGAGTGCAATTTTGGAGCTGACTCCTGTGTGAGATACATAGTGGACAGGGTATGCACTGATATTAGCACTTCTTCAGCTCCTAGGAGCAGTAAGTACATAGCTGTGTTACCCTTAGCTTCATGTCACTGATTATGCAAATCACGCCTGCGTTAGCTCATATTTGGCAAGAAATTTGCACAGATCGATGAACTTCATCTGAGACACCCGTGTGTTTTAGTGCAGGTGGAAAGCTGTCAGCCCCACTGAAAGTCTTTATGATTGCTCCCAGGCTTAGCATGCGCTGACTTCAGTGGCTGCTCTGCTTCAAGTAAGACAGATAACACTTTAGCCGTCCCTACCCCCTTGCATTTTGTCCCTTCCAGTTTATTGGTCACTGCCAAGTGTCTTGATGGATATAGGAAAGAGATATGTGGACTTAGACTGTTAAAACTGATTTCACATTAGGCCTCTAAGCATGAACTATTTGGAAGGTAGTGGGATTTAAATCAGTGATTTGTAGTTGTCAAACTGATTGACTTCCTGGCAGGAAGTCCTGTTATTAGAGGTGATTAGTTCTGATTGTAAATTCTCTGGTTTTAGGTGGTTCCTTTCTTTCCCTTTCCCTTTCCCTTTCCCTTTCCCTTTCCCTTTCCCTTTCCCTTCCTCCTTCCTTTCTCCTTCCTCCTTCCTTTCTCCTTCCCCTTTTTCTTAGAGATGAGATATCCAGCATTTCAGTAAGTGGTACTTAAAGCTAGATCATTAGCACAGCTCTATTTTGCAGTCCAGGAATAAGTAACCTGTAGGCAGAAACATCCACTACCTATTGACCTATTACTTCCTGTACCACTGAGTTCTATAGGACTTTTAAAACAGCATTAGATATTGGCTCAATTTCTCTTGATTTGTTGAGCAGGCTGTGGGTGAAACATTGATTTTATATAGCAGGGAGAAGCATAGGCTGGATACTTTTGCTCTGAAAGTCATTGTGACAGAGGGCATTAGATTCGACCTGCCATGATGAAGCCCTGACTCCTGTTCCCAGGCAGGTGTGAAAAGCCCTCTGGTAACGCTTGCAAATTGCAAAATATCAAGAGCCGCCTGGGGAAGAGGGGAACACAGAAGTAATGTTCTTCTGACTGGCAATTTGGTACCTAAGCCAAATGGTTTTCATTCCCTTGTCAGTGCCTGAGATTGTGTCTGAGCCTTGAGGAGAGGTGGCATGCCTGTCAAATGCACAAATCATGAAAGGTATGTGAAGTCTGATGGCCTTGCAGGACTGCCCTTGGAGGACCAGGAGCTGATCATGTAATTGCTGAGTTCACCCTGGGGCAAGGGAGGAAGGGCCTCTGGGAACGTTTGGTCACCCCCTTTCTGTAGTTTGTTAACACTGTGTCTCAGTGTCAGCACACTGCACATGGCTGTCTTCTGCAAATCCCCTTGGATTTCCTTTACATGTGGTAAGTGGGAACCAAATGAACAGGCCGATCTTTTTGTCAGAGTTTGGCTGAATTGATTTTTGCATCGACTGCAAACTGGGGTGTGCAAACACAGCACATTTTGTGTGCTGTGATGAAATGGCTTTATCTATACATTCTCAGATGCATGTGGAGAGATGATAAACTAAGTTTTAGACTACTTACCTAGAAAATTGTGTTTGCGACTGGAGACAGAGCTTCCTAAATGACACTGGGAAGTTCGTGATGAACAAAGATCAAGGATTTAGGATATCACTTCTTATGGATATTTCTTGCCTCTTGACCCTGCTCTTTACAGCATGTCAATTTTCCTTTCTTGCTCAGATCCACCAGTGCACAGCCCAGGGTCAAACATTTCAGAGATCAGAGGTCTAAGTACGGGGTAGAGATTTATGGGGTTGAGACCCAGCTGCAGAGCACAGGTAGTTGGCTTGCTTAAGTTTGCTGCTGTACACCTCAGAGCTGGATGAAGGCACTGCAGACTCATCTCAAGGGGAAATATGTTTACATGGAAAAGGCTGACTGTGAAAGTAGTGGTGTGATGGGGATCAGGTGTGGCTTGAGTCCCTCAAAGCTCTTCTCCTGCCTTGCTCTTCAGTGTGCACAGGGAGCACTGTGGTGAGTGCTCACCCGATGCACCCTCTTGCTGGCTGCACACAGCAGGTAAATCCCCACCGTAGATCTTTGGCTCTGAGCTCACCATTCTTCTTTATGTATTCCTATCAGTGTCTCTCCAGTGTCTCCTCTTGGCTCACTGAGCTGTCTCCATGACATACAGTGGTGTCTCAGTTTTGAGACAATATTATTGCCACTCTGGCTGCAATGCCAGGAGAGTGTCCTGTTTAATGGAGCCAAAATGCTGAGTGGTTGAAGGAGCTGCTCTTGTATGCATCTTTCCTCCTTGCTGCCCATTGTGATTGAGCATCTTTTTTTGGTTTTGGAGCTAAGCCTCATGGATGTCTCTGAAAGTAAGCGACAGGGATAAAAAACAGGTACTTTCTTTTTGTAATCTTTTCCACTAAACATGTAGAAGAAGGGAGGTGGTACTGACTACAACTCGTAAGTTGTTGACTTGATGAGAATGAAGAGACTGCCAGTGACTGAGGAAGAGATGTTAGCCATTCCCATTTCAAACTCTTTGTTCATTTCACACCCATTTCATCCTGGTGGCAATGTCTGCTGCCAAAAGAGAGCAAACTGGTTAAAAGTCAGTGTTGCCACCCCTTCTCTTCTGGTGTCCTATGTCCAAAACTCTTCTCATCCTGAACTGCTGTGGCAGAATGAGGACAAGGCTTATTCCTCATCCCCTCTTCTTTACCTATCTTAAAATGCTTTCAGGTTCATTGGTCATCATGAAGAAGGACACACACTCATACGTCGTAAGGTAAGAGGAAAAAAGAAAGGAAGGAAATACCTTTCCAAGTTGGGACTTGACAGTGACAGACAGCAACGTAGAGTAGAGGAGGTGTATTTTGGTCAACTAAGCCATTTTTCTGTGAATCACCTTCCCTTCTTCATTCAATCCCATTCTTCTCCAAGAATCCATCAACAAACTCAATAACTCAACAAAAACAAACCATATATCTGCTTGAGAGCAGACCATTAAGTCTGTAGCATCCTGCTTGCGAGCTGTATAGCTATGGACTGGTTCCATGTAGTTAGGGATCCTGCCAAAGACTTTTCAGTAGTGACTAATGATTCTGTGTGCATCAGTTTTTGGCACCTGAACACCCACCCCCTGAAAGTCTCATTCATTATACATACTGTTATAGAACAGGCAGCCTAGTCCTGTCTCATCAGGGCAGAACTCTGGTTTTCAGGGGGAACAGACTGAGGTTTCTCCCTGCTTGTGTTTGCCGAAAGCCTTCCATAAATAGCATTTCCCTGATGCACGAACCCTCAGAATTCATTTGGATAACTGTATAGTCCTTATGGTAAATTCAGTGTTAGGAATGTGGAGCATTAGAACAGATTTTTTTTTTTTTTTCCATCAGAACTGGCAAAGTTTTATCTAAATGCCACTTCATTTTAAAAATATCCTTTCATCTGAGTAGTTTGAGATATGTTTCTCTGGGTTGTTTGCATAAATGTAGACATTAAGAATAAAGCAGGGTGGGTTGGAGAAAACCAAAACAATCTTTCTTGCTCATCCCTCTTTTACCAGCAAGCCAACACTATTTTGCACAGCTCTTTGCCACATGTTTTTCTAAATACCAGCACTGCTGGAATGATTGGGAAATCCAGCACTGTATTCCTCAGAGCCAGGAACATAACTCAGGTGATTTGAGTCCACTTCTGCAGATGCAGATATTCTGGTGTGACAGAAACAAAGAAGAGTCTGACCCATCTTCCTATGTTTCAGCTTTACTACCAAACCCAGATGTATGTCTAGAAAGTTGGTGACTTCACGTTGCATAAAAGTGTATGAGTCTGAGAGGTGGCTGGGGAAGGGCCTTCTGTTGAGTCACGAGGTTCAGAAAGAACCACCTTGCTCTCTAAACTCCTCAAAGAGAAGTGTAGATGAGAGGATCCAATCCCAGCCCCAGATTTGGTTAATGGTTTATGTCCAAAGGATTATCTGTGTGAGGCCACCTATTAGAGTCAATGTTTTTGCCTGCTCAGAACCCCAAAAGGACTTGCACTGAGACAGTTCTGCAAAGCTGAAAGCTACATTGCCTGTTTTCAGAGCCCCACCAAGGGCTTGCACTGAGACAGATGCACAAAGTTGTAACAAAAGAGAATTTATTAAGGCAACAGACATAACAGGTTCAGAATTGCTGTTGATAAATGCACTTACTGCACATATTTGAGCTCAAGTAATGACCAGGTAAATGTCTGACCAAATCAGAAGCACAAGTCTTACCAAAGAGGCATCCGTGTTTGAGGGTGGGGTAAGAGGGATTCTGGCCTGTTGACCCATCAGATAGTTGGAGTTTTCTTCCTTCCCAAAACAGAGGATTCTAAAGGATAATTTTATACCTATTAAGGAGGTGGGACTAGGTTGTATGTTGTGTGCTAGCTGGTTCTTAGCAAGCTGAGGATTCTTAATAAATAAAGAAGGGGTAGAAAGAGCAAGCGCTGCCTATAGATGCAAACTCCTTCTCTGATTTTGATGCAGCCTCTGGATCTGGATCCTCCAGCCTTGTTAATGCAACCTCAGACCATGGAGCTTTCAGTCCTCTCCAGCAGCCATACTAATTGCCTATTTTAAAACTTGCAGTTGTGGTAATTGTCTGGTCCAGTTGCTGGATCTGTCAGATCATAAAGCTTCCAACATCTGTGCTGTGTCTTGACCAGACAAGAAAGTTGTTCATTCCTCCACCCCTGCTCCCTGTCAGGTAAAAGATAGGTGCACTAAATTAGCCTTGTCCAAGGCTGGTATAAGATGAGCACACTGATTGGCTTGAATGGACAAAGAAATTTGTGTTCCTACACTTCAGTAGACCTCTCTGCATGCTGGGAAGCCCATGGCTTTGGGTTGCCTGCTGGCCAGCCTGTGGGTGTGAGAGGGAAGTTTGTGCCTCCAAGCAGTATCTGTTATTAACAACAAACTATGTTGCTTCCCTGTGATCCACAAGAACCCAGGTGTTATGGGCTGGGGTAACATTAAAAGTTATTTTGTTTTGGATCCCCAAGACAGTCCAACTGTAGAAGGGTCGGGTGCAATCAGACTTTATTTGACAATTGACACAGGCAAAATGATAGAGCCAGGCAAAAAACAAGGAGAGAGGAAAAGAAGATATGAGAGGGAGAGAGAAGTGAGAGAAATGGTAGAGAAAAAGGGTAAGAAAGTGGGAAGAAAGAATGAGAGAGAGAGAGAGTCAGCACCAGGGGTGCAGCTGCCCATCAAGTTTCTTCAAGATGTCGCTGATCCTGGGCAGGGCCCGATGCAGACGGGGGTGGGTGAAGAGACGACCAAACAGCCACAGCATGGACAGCCCCATATATACCCCTGAGTTCCTTTTGTTCCCAAGGGGCAGCTGTCAGTCAGCTGCCACAGGAGCCAGGGGCACCAGAGCCATTGCAGACAGGCTGTGTGTGGGGGGGAAGAGCTCCCGCAGAAGGGTGCAGTCCCCCACCCACTCATCAGTTCTCATCTCCTTACAGGTGTCACCCCCTGCTCAGCTCTGGCCAGGCCAGGTACATTAGCTTCTTCCTCCACCCTAGCCAAAGCTATTCACTTTAGAATTGTCTTTTTGAGGTAAATTCCAATCAGTGGGATCAGCAGACTCTCACACCACGTCTGGACACCCTCTTCCTGGCTTACATCCACTTACCTCCTGAAGTTTCCATGGTAGGTGTAAACTTGTGGTAAGTCCTTCTTCCCTAGGGTGGTGTCATTGTGGTTTTGTTCATATTGGTGAGGTGCCCCCAGCCCCCTCTGCCTGGCATGGAACTGTAGAGCCTGGAAGTCAGGGTCCATTTTGCAGGGAAACCGTGCTGCCAGAACATTGTTACATTAGGTGAAAGATCCTCAGGCAGCTCAGAATGAAATTCACTAGCTAGGTCTCTTACATAAGTTTAGTGAGGAATAGCCAGTGTTTTTGCAAAGCTGGTTGATAATTATCAGCTGAGGTTGACATTTCAGCTAATGGATTGAAACAATTTATTGTACTGTGGAGGGGACCTTCTGTGCAGAGAAGCCAATTTCACTTTCAGTTCCAGGTGGAAGATAATACCCCGCAGTATTTCTAGAGACATCTTCATTTAAAGTCAAAGGTAATTTAAAACATATTTCAAATTCTTGCAAATCTTTGGTCTACTGCCTGGCCAAAAATATAGTTATTTACTTAGCTCTGTGATTAAGTTGGAAGCATCTCTTACTCTCTGTACAAGAGTTGTTACTCTTTAGGGAGATAAGGTTTGAGGTTTTGAGTTCTCACCATCATTAATTCTTTTTATAAACTCCCTTCAATGAAATGCACTTTGAAACTGCACACATTGCACTTCTTTTTCTTCACCTCAAATTCTGCTTGCTCTGGTCTGCAGATCATGTCTGGTGTCTCATTTCCCATACAGAACTGTGGTGTTTGGCTGAGGGCTTAATTTTGATCCTTCCAGTAGTGGGAAGGGAAGGAAAGTCTTCTAAAATGTTAGATTATTGCCATAGAATTATTTTTTTGTTTGTTTTGTTACTGTTAATGATATTCAGAAAGACCCCAAGCCTGATGGCTACAAGGGAATTTTAAAGTTCAACTTAAGCAAAATAAATGTTTCAGTGGGAGGAATGTTTTGATCTGAAGTGGATGTAAACCTATTGGATAATTACGGAATAAATGTCTGTTCCATATTCCTGCCAAGCTACTATCTATTTTTACCAACTGGTGAACTGCCTTGCCGGGATCTCAAGGCTATTGAAAAGCAAAAACCAAGGAGTCCTGGAAAAACATTAGGTGTATAGTATATTTTAAATGAAAGTATTACTTTTAAAAAAAGTATTACTATTTTTAAAAACTCCATTGATTTTGATACATCAAGATATCTTTACTAGACAGTTAACAGTAAAAGATTTTCCTGTGTTTGGGTAGTTAATTTTGCATGAATTTTCATTGCTGCCATGTTCAAGCATAATGCCTAACTTTAAAAAATACAATTATTTTCTTGAAATTCTTGCTGTCCCCAGCTCTTACGAGCTTTGCTGTACAATATTTATGCCTAGGGACAAATTTGATTTATGATCCTTTAGAGCAACATAAGCAGTCCTTTTCTGTTCACACACTGGTTATTATTGCCTGAGTATGTCTACTACATGGGCAGATTTAATTGACGTTCCATGAAAGAAGGCAACTGGGCAGAAAATGTCATTCTTGGCTCCACATGAAAAAAAAACCTCTTTTCTTTTTCTCTTGAAATTCCTACAAAGCAAAGACTTGAACCAAACCTCTTGTCTTTTTGTGTGCGAGGATACATCTTTGACTCTGCCTGGGCAGTTCTGGCTCCCTCCTGTGAAGGTCTGTGACAAAGCAGCACTGTCTCTTTTTGAATGTGAGATACATAAAACAGTTGCACAATGTTGGCAGAAGAGCTGGGCCAAAAGAATTACCTGTATCATTCAAATTGAGGTTCTCTTACAGATGTGGCTAGTGGGTCAGATCTCAAAAAGCTTGTTGCTTGTCCAAAAGAATCTTTTTTTGTTGTTGTTGTTTGTTTTTTGGGTGGTGTTTTTTTTCCAAGGCATTTTGTCACAGAACCATCCTTAACATCTAGCTTCCAGGAGTTCAATTTCATATTTCTGATGGTGACAGATTATAAGGAACTCAGATGTGAAGCCCATTTTTATTTTTATTTTTTTTCCATAAAGAGGATTAGTTAGACAAATCAATGACCAAAGGAAATGATGGATTCACTGTCCCTTGAGATCTTCATAGTCAATCTGTATGCCTTTCTGAATGGTAATCAAAGATGGGTTCCTTGGCTCTGTGGAGGGGTAACTGGGTGACACTGTGGCTTGCATTATGGATGGGCTGAGCACAGTTGCTCCAAGTTCTGGCGCTGAGATCTAGGAGCTAAGGAGAAGGCTCCCAAGGGAGGTATACCTTATCCCCTGTCTGGAGCATCACTTTGCTGTCACAGGGCCACCAATGCCTGTCAATGCCACTGAAATCTGTTGGTACATGGGGAGAAAGTGCCCAGATGCTGGGAACAGCACTGGAGGCTTCTGGGCCAGGGAAGAGCCAAAGGACTGTGTAGCTGGGACTGATCCTCTTCAGCCCTGTGTGGATGTGTTAGTTCCTTCCCTTCCTGAGAAATCATGTCACCCATCTTCATTCCCTGACAGATGTTCTTACTGCCTCTGCTTCATGTTGTCCCCACCTGTGCTTTTTTGTCTTCTCTTTCCAGTTTTTTTGTGTCCTGTCCTAAATCATCCCACTTTCCAAGCTGATATGCCTTTTCCTTCCTCCATGTATTACACACTGTTCTTGTGTCCCACCACTTCCCTCCTTCTCTTTCTCTTACCTACCTAGACAGTAAACTCCCTGGGGTCCTGCTACCCTGTAGGTATTTCTTAGAGCTGGATTTTAGGTTAATGCCATAGGCAATCACAGAAATATACATTATTTGACCTGTATGTTCCAGCATGGACCAGGAGGAGTTGAGTGCTCAAAGCAGAGGTAGCTGGATTCCATTTATCTACATTAACACTTGGATACGTGCTCATTAATCCTTGGTGCTGTAGGTCCCACTGAAGAAAGTGTGATTAATAACAACAACAATTTACAAAGATTTTTATTTTATAGCAAAAAATCAGAATATAAAAGTTAGAAAACTTATTGTTTAGATCATAAGGCTGAAACTAAAGTTGTAAAAAGTTCTTAATTTTCTACAGTTCTGTCTTTGCCTTTGAACAAAAGTTTGTTTTTCAGGTCACAGTTTACACCTGGAGCCACCAGCAACAGAAGACCATTCTTCTCCACACCATCTGCTGTCCTATTCATCTATCAATGGGGAAGGGAGCAATTCTGAACATGCTGTTGCATTCTGCAGAATTTCCTTGCTGAAGCAGAAAGACAGAACAAGTACTACAGAATGGCCAGCTGGGGTCCAGCTCTCCTTTCCTCTGGCCATGAGGAATATTTACCATATTTTCTCCATCAAGTAGATGGAGAAAGCAAAACGTCATCGGAGCTCAGCAATCTGATCTCACCCTTGCCAGTCCTGGGACAAAATAGTAAGGCCATGCATCTCTGCTGCACCAGCTTCTACTTACCCATCCCTCTTTGATGCCTCCTGGCTGCAAAGATGTGTGTTATCTCCCACTGAAGGGGACAAGGGATATGCACTAGTCAGTTTGGAAAAATAATTGACTTTGGGCTGGTGATTGGCACCGTGATAATCATGTTTGTTAATTGATTTTCCTTGGTAGGAAATGAACTGTTTTAGCATTGCAAAATGTGGGCTAGAAAGAGAAAGAAAAGGAATTGCAGCAGGAAAAAGAGAGACAGAAGGGAGGAAGGGAGGGAGGAAGGAAAAAGAAAGGAAAGGAAAGAAAGGAAAGAAAGGAAAGGAAAGAAAGGAAAGGAAAGGAAGGAAGGAAGAAAAAAGGAAAAAAGGAAAAAAGGAAAGAAAAAGAAAGAAAGAAAGAAAATAAAAGGAAGGAAAATAAAAGAAAGGAAAAGAAAAGAAAAGAAAAGAAAAGAGAAGAAAAGAAAAGAAAAGAGAAGAAAAGAAAAGAAAAGAAAAGAAAAGAGAAAATTACTACCCTCAAAATGTGTCTGTTTTCTCTTGTAATGTTTGCAATGTGCTTTGGAAGCAGGGAAAATAATATTATTTTTCGAAATCCTGTTAGCCACAGTGTCACAAATTGTGCCTGTCTTTTCTCCTGTGTTTCCGTGTCACAGGAGCAGTTCCCCAGCATTTGCTGTGCATTCAGGATCTTTGATAATATTAAGAAAGATGTATGGAAGTCTGGAATACTGTTTAACTGCAGCAGGTAGGAGAGCATGTCTTCTGGGGGAACTTGACTACAGCTTTATTTTTAGAGCTTTAAAAAAGACCTTATCACAGTGTAGTGTTAAATATATATTTTTTTAATGGCAAAATTTTAAAAGTAGATTTGGTTCAGATTTCCAGCCAAATGTAGTTCTGGTCCTGGTATTTAAATGCCTGTGTACTCTTTCTGTGCATGCGACATTAATAAACATTTTGATATCTTTAAAAATATTTTCAGACCATGCTTCTGACATCAGTGAAACTTTCTCTGCACACTCAATTTCAAACTAAGTAAATGGGTTTTGATCCTCAGCAGATATTTGGTGCATTGTACTTTTAAGCCTAAAAGTAAGCAGTCTACATGAACTATACAGGAAACAGGAATACACACCATCTAACTACAATCACCTATATTCAGATGGAGACTGGTGTCTTTAGTCTCTCTACAGCCCTTGGAAATAGACTTATTACTCCAGAGTTGCTTCAAAGCATCTTGCTAAATTTAGGCACTTTGCAAGACTTGTCTTACAATTTAGGTGCAAAGAATCAGATGGTGTGACTAGCCCTCCATGTATTAATTCCTGTGTGCAGGGCCCCCAGAAAATGGTCGGTGCCATGTACAGAAACAATGGAAATACTAACAGTACCAGTGGCTGCAACAAGGACTTTCTGCACCACCCAACAAGCTAAGTAACCTCCCCATCCCCATCCCGTGCCACGAGCACACCTGGCTCTGCAGGGCTTTCATGAACTGCTCTCGTTAATATTTCCAGGACACCCTCAGACCCCAGGAGGAAAGGTGGAAGAGAAGAGGAAATATTTTTACAGCAGACAGCTGCTTGACTTCTCCCCTCTTGTAGTGATGAGCACGGTTTGTAAGGGCTGGGCAGGAGGAGGGATGTGTGTAAGCTCAGCTGGTGCTTTCCTCTCTGCCAGCAGGCAGGACCTTGACTCTGCGAGGTGCCAGAGGTGGCTGTGGCTGCCCTGTGTGAGGTTTTTCTCTAAACAGAGTAGGAAAACACAGCTTGGGCACACCATGAGCCAGACAAGGTCCATCTGTGAGTCCCAGCCCCACAGTGCTGCTGTGCATGGGCTGTATGCCTTGGAAGCCCTTTAGCACGCTGCATTTGAGAGGTGCCAGGGGAAAAGAATGACTGCTGTGCAACTGCATCCCTCATCCTCACAGGGACAATGCTAATGAGTTTGGTGTCTCTGCTACAGTTTCTAGCAGAAAGAGATGGTGGCTGCTCTTGAGCTGCATCTCAGTGGCACTGGGGACTAAAACATGTCGGGTGAGGGGCACATTGAAATTCATCTTTTAGTGCCTTAGGCTTGTAATTGAGTCTTTTACTCTTGGAAGTCCCCAGAGCAGAAGAGATGGGACTCTGCACCCAGCAGCAATCCTTGCTGCAGAGTAGAAGGTGAGTCGTATTTTTTTTTTTTTTTCTGTTTTCAGCCTCCCAAACTTTCATTTTTATCAGCTGACTGTGAAAGGTATTGCTTGTCTCTGAAGCAGCATGGGCAGACTCACACTGAAAGACTTAGCTCTCCTCTGAAAGGGTGAGTGGGAGGACTGGCACAGAGTTGAGCTTGATTAGTATTGAGCGTAAGTTTTTCCTTGACAAGTCTTTGGCACATTTCTGATTACTTACCTCTTCTCTCTGCCAAGTCCTTGCAAGACTTGTACTGAATGTCCAGTGCCAAACAATCTTTTTAAATATTAATCACTAAGAAAGCACATAAATTCTATGGTTCAAAAACTGTGTATGTGTCATCTGATCCAAACCAAACCAACTTGGGGGCACGCTCATTTTCTTGTTTTCTGTGGTTTAGAGGTTTTCCCTCTCTCTGTAAAACCCTTATCCATGCAGACCAGATTATGGCTGGCTCTAGTTTGTGTGTATAAACAGGTGCAATTCTGCCATTAACCTTGTGCTCTGGCCACCTTAACTCACAGTCTTAGTGCCAGTATGGATGGCAAGAATGAGCAGACTTCGAAAAGCCTTCTTGGATGAGGCTTTTCGTGGGTCACCTGGTATCTGCATCAATGGTAACTTCTTGCTCTCACTTTACTCCTGAAGAAAATGACCCCAGATGACAAAGGACTTTTCTTTGTGGTGCTATCAAAAAACAAGAAGCAAGGGTGACATGAATGCCCATAGTCTTTATTTTGGTGTTGCTCTTCTTAGGAGTGAGTTTTTATCAGATACCCGAGCCTGAGAAAAGGTTTGAAAATGGCAAAAATATGAGACTTCTTTGGTCCTTTCTTTTCTCAAACAAGCAGCCTTCCTGATTCACCTGCCCTGGCCCTGACTCTCACCTGGTCTGTTGGTGAATAGGTTTGGCTTCCTATACTGGTTTATCAAAGAAAAAGACTTTTTTTTTTTTTTTCTGGTGGTTTTATATGAGAGGGAAGAGCCATCTTGTGAAATTTCAGTGTGAGCATTATAGCTTAGCAAGGTTTACCCTGGTCAAGCTGCATCATTTGTTTTTCCAGTCTGGGGAATTTTATTAAAAATAAATAAATAAATAAAAGGGTGAAATGGGTAAACTGATTCTTCCTTCACTGGATGGTAATGTATTCACTGCACATAGCTGGTAAATAGAAGACATTGGTGTTTTTGCCTTTTCCTCTTTTAATTCAGATCTGTCAACTCTAAGTCGTTGGTACTTCTTGATGATGAGATCTGAAGGCAGAGATGCAGCTGATCTGAAGCACTTACAACCATACCAGAGCAGGAAGGAGGAACCTGCAAGTAACTGTCCCAATTTTGTCAGTGACTGCTGCATCTTGTCATGAGCCATTAAAAACAAGGTCAGTTACTCTGACACCTTCTCAGAGTTGGGTGTCAGGCACCCAAGCTTGAAAACTTTGGGGCCATGGTGTGCCACCTGCACAGACAGTGAGCAGAGCAACGTAGATCAGGGGTTCTTATATCACTTTTCATGTATTCCTATTTCAAGGACAATATTCAAATATATTTCAAAAAGTTCCCCTGAGGACACAACAGAAATCTCTAGCCTATTCCCTTTATTTCTGGGATTCTTTTTCCCATAGATAATAAAGTTTTCTGCTTCTCTGTGTGGGCAATTTCTGTCACAAAATGTGAAGCCATTTCAGCCTAGTTTTGCAAGATAAGTGCAAATTATATAACTGAATAAGAAAACATGGATTCCTGTGCCTATGTCATCAGCCAGTGTCAGAAGTCTGCCAAAAAATACCAGAATTTCCTGCCAGGTTTGTCACTGTTTAACTCTGGATGGGCAATTAAATAACTGACAGATCATCTCTATTAACCCCTCTCTCCCTGTAGGAAAAGGAGAGAGAATAAAGGAGAGAGACCGAGAGACCTGTGGGTTGGAAACTAAACCACACAGTCTTAATGAAACAGTAATGGTGAAGAAAGAAATTAATGAAATGGTTACAAATATATACCAAACTCCATACAATCCACTCCAGTCCATTAATGCTCACATCACCATCATGGCTCCAGGGCAGCCCTGGGAAAGTCCTGGGCTGGGCTCCTGGAGTCAGTGGCAGATGGGAGCTGGGGGCAGGAACACACAGATTCAGGAGGGCATGGACCAGGATCAAAAGCAGACAAATGGACAGAATCCTCCCAGGAAGCCAGTCATGGATGAAGAGAGCTTGGTGGTTGTGATCCTTCAGATTTATATGGCCTATGATGCATACGGGATGGAATAGTTCTTTTGGTCAATTTTGGTAACCTGGCTGGTCTGGTCCTCCTTGTAGAAGGGTTGCAGGTGTGATCCCTTTAGTCCTTTTTTTCTTTCTGGAACATGTTTTTCAGAACTGACCAGTGGCCTTGGTTCTGCATACCATTGTCCAGCAATAGCTATAAACATCAACTGCTATCAGTCTTAGAAGCAGACACTTACTCAAAAACATGCTGTTAATTTCAGAAAGTACAGTTATGTAGAAGAGACTTAACTGAAAAGTAAATATACTAAAATGAAAATTGGTTGTCTCCTTTCTCCTTTCTCCTTTCTCCTTTCTCCTTTCTCCTTTCCCCTTTCTCCTTTCCCCTTTCCCCTTTCCCCTTTTCCTTTTCCTTTTCCTTTTCCTTTTCCTTTTCCTTTTCCTTGGTTTTGATAATTTTCACTATTTTGTGACTGGTCAGTAGTGGTACTCAAGTCATGTGTGTTGCTCCTGTTAATTTATTTCAATGTAATAGTAGAAATGTTCTATTCTTTTTACATTTTGTCTAGGAATAACTTATTGCAGGGGTAGCTATGTGGGACTGAGAATGTATAATAAACTTTTCAACCAGAATTTAAAATATTTAATTTTAAAATATTACATGGAAAGGCAAATAAAACCAAGCATATTTTATGTAATACCAATTTTAAACCAATGTCCTTTCTGATGAGAAAAAGCTGCAATCTGACATTTTGGTGGTTTGGTTCCTTGGTCTCTTTTTAGAAGCTGCATTTCAAAGACATAGGAAGGCATTATGGTACTTTAGAATTTAATAGGTTTTTGGTTTTTTTTTTTTTTGTTCTAGGCACCTAGTTTTGCTTAAGAATCACTGATGTAGTTAAAGCAAAGGGCATAGAAGTGGAGATAATGCACATCTATTTTTATCCTGACTTCTGTGTCTACATTGTCAGGTTAGTTTACATTCTGATTGTAAAGCAAACTTCGGGCTGCCAAGGGTGATGGAGTCAACTAATACTGTGGTTCAGCTCTGGGTTACAGCTATTCACTTTGTCTGGAAACTTGGGAGCATATCATGTCATCCCATATTTAGGTCTGCAGACTTGTGCTTTCCTTTGGGACTAGCTTTGACACAGTACATAGAACCACAGAATCATTTAGGTTGGAGAAGACTCTTAAGATCAATCAAACCCAACTGTTAAGTTAAGCACACTGAAAAGTCCACCACTAAACCATGTCCCTAAGCATCACATCTGCACATCTTTCAAACACCTCCGGGGATGGTGACTCTACCATGTCCCCAGGCAGGCTGTTCTAGAGCCTGACAACTTTTTCAGTAAAGAAATAATATCCAATATAATATCCTCCTAATATCCAATCTAAGCCTCCCTTGGTGCAACTTGAGGCCATTTCCTCTTGTTCTATCACTTGTTATTTGGGAGACGAGGCAGCTGCAGAGGGCCACAAGGTTTCTCCTCAGCCTTCTTTTCTCCAGACTGAACAACTCCAGTTCTCTCAGCATCTCCTTGTAAGACTTGTTCTTCAAAGCCCTCACCAGCTCTGTTGCTCCTCTTTGGACATGGCTCCAGCATGTCAACATCCCTCTTATAGGGCAGGGCCCAAAACTGAACACTGGATCCAAGATGCTGCCTTACCAGTGCCAAGTACAGGGGCACTACTAACTCTTTAGTCCTGCTGGCCCCACTATTTCTGATATGAGCCAGGATGCTGTTGGCCTCCTTGGCCACCTGGGCACACTGCTGGCTCATACTCAGCTGGCTGTTGATCAAGCACTGTCCCCCTCCCCGAGGGTCCTTTTCCAAAGGGCAGTTTTCCAGCTACTCCTCCCCTGTAGCTTTGCCTCAGGTTGTTGTGACTCAAGTCACAACATTTGGCCTTGTCAAGTCTCATACAAGTGGCCTTGGCCCATCAACCCAGCCTGTCCAGGTCCCTCTGTAGAGCCTTCCTACCCTCAGGCAGATCAACACTCCCTCCCAACTTACTGTCATCTGCAAACTTACTGAGGGTGTTCTTGATCCCTCATCCAGATCATTTATATCATAAAGATATTCAAGAAAACTGGCCCAAATACTGAGCCTGGGGGAACACCACTGGCTGAATGTATGAATGGAATAATGATTTAAAAAACTTCAGAGAACCTTGCTGAGACTAAGGAGCATGACTGTATTTCTAAAATTAGCCGTGTCTGAAGGTATAAAGAGAGGAGGGGAGAAAGGAGTGGAACTAGTCACAGTAATGTCAGCTTTGGGTTAAATCCAAGTGAAATCCAGTGAAGCATTTCTGTAGCTTTATGTTGTCCAAGGGATTTACATTACTCCTTCAGATAAATTATGTCCTGTAATTTTTTGACATCTCCAAGATCCCCTTGTAAATTTAAAGGATCCAACATCCACTCACCTCCACTACCCAGCTGAGACATTTTGCTCTCTGATATCCTTCCAGTGGCTTGACCTGTGAGTCTCGAGGAAAGGTTGATCACAGATCAAGTAACTTGCCTGGCAGGAGCGGTGGAATTTCAAGTCCCTGGCAGGAGAAGAGGAACTTGGAAGACTTGAGAGTAAGGGGCATCTGAGGCTGGCCATGGATTTCAGAGGGCTGAAGCGCTCTGGCTGCTGTTCATGGGTACACAGCCCCAGCCTCAAACATCCTAACAGTGCAGGGAGAGCTTGCAGTTCTGGCTTTTGAAAGCTGGGACCCTTCCAGGCCCTGAAAGCTTCTCACTTCACCCAGCAACATGATGTCAAGGAAGAGATAAAGAACCACCCCCCCTCTCCACCCCCTCCAAGCAGGCTAGGTGTTGATCTCTTTAATGTCTCTGGTGTCTTGTCACATTTCAAATGCTGTCACTACACCCGGCTGGGATATTTTCAGTGGAAATACCTAAGGAGAAATAAGAACAGTTTTGGTAAAAATAAATATCCAGATCTCAGCCTTCTTTGCATTGAAATGTGATGGGATTTGGAAAAAGGTGTGAAAGAAAGAGCTTGTTTATACAGGAAGCTGCTGTGAAGCAGGGCAAACTGGGCTTTACATATCTGTGCTGCTGTGCCTGAGCTGTTTCCAGGGTTGGAGTTAGTCATTTGGAAACCACCTGCAGTATAAAGAAACATCCTTTCTGCTAGGACTTTCTCTGCAAATCTCTCACTAGCGCTGCCACGAGACAGGCAGCACCTTTCCCTTGACCCTCCATGGTATAGTGCAGGCTTCCTCATCCCTTTAGCCAACATCTGCTTCAGTCAATTAAAAATTATCTGTGCCTTGCTCCACTACATGGTTGGAGTTGCATGTGTATACACATACTTTGCAAGTCACAGCATATAGTGCCTTACAGACTGCTGCTATATAGCTGCAAAACAGGCATATAGTCCCTGATAAACAAGGGAGACAGAGCTAGGGCTAGGGTAAATGAAAGCTTGATTTGTCCTCTTGCTGCACATATATTCCTCAGAAGCTTTCGCCATTTGAAAAGGGTCTGATAACCACAGGTGGGCATGTTGGCTGTTAACAGGATCTCGCTTCCAAGAAGAATAATAGAATTGCTTTGGTTGGAGAAGGCCTCTAAGATAAATCAAGTCCAACTGTTAACCTAGCACACTGAAGAGTACACCACTAAATCACATCCCTAAGCACCACATCTACATTATTTTTGAATACTCTCAGAGATGTTGACTCAACCACTTCCCTGGGCAGCCTGTTCCAGTGCCTGACAATGCTTTCAGTAAAGAATTTTTTCCTAATATCCAATCAAAACCTCCTCTGGCGCAACTGGAGGCCATTTCCTCTGGTGAGGGTCTGTGATCAGCTTGCAGTGGCAAGGGGCTGGTGAGCCAGGCCATGCCAGCTGCTCTGATTCTTGCAAGGCAGTGTTCTCCCAGATTGCTGCCTTCAGATACGGGTCACTGAGTAACCACTACTAGGATGCCAACCAGGAGACTGTTACACCAGAGAGCTCATACACATCAGCTGGACCAAGGACACTCTCTTTGGAAAGAGCATCTGAACAAATAATATATGTTTCTTTTGTATAAAATGGCTTCCTTTCTCCAAGTGGCTGAATGTCTTTCAGGGTGCAGAGCAGAGAAGCTTTGGCCTTTGACTAAGTTGCGGAAACCTGATAGAGAACAGAACAAAGTCTTGTGTTGTACTCCAGAAACAAAGCAGCAGCAGCAGCACCTGAATCTCCCCTCCTGCTGCAGCAGTTTCTCTAAGAAGCCGAATAATATTTACTGGATTTGTATGTGTGTCTCTAAGGAATTCTGAAAACACTTTTAGAAATACCTTTCCCTGTTTCAATTATCTCTGTTCAGCAAGTAGCACGATTGCTACTCAGTAGGGTCTGAAACATTAATGACATTTCCCAGCAGGGGCCCAGATGGATGAGGCAAAGTAGAAAGAATTGGTTTAGTCATGGAAAAAAGCACTGAAATCAGAAATATCAAAGTTATGCTAAGTTTTATAATTTTATTAGTTAATTTAACACTTCATTTAACAACTGCTAATCAGTTTTTTTCAAAAATAATTCTTCTCTCTAATTTGAAACAATACTATATTGGTATTTTTATTTAAAATCCTATTTCTCTTTCAGTTGTGAAAACTGTAAATTTAACCCTAAATGTTCAACTAAGACCCTCACTATTTTGAATGAACTTTTATAATATGTCTATTAGATATGTTGTGTAATGAATATTCTTAAATGAACGTGGCCTTAGTGGAGGAGTGAATCAACACCTATCAATCCAAGGAAGATCTTTCAGATACATAGCTGAGACAAGTTAGTCATCTATGTTTTTTGAACTTGAGTGAGCTTCCTAGACTTTCCCAAGTTTCAGATAATGTTAATAATTGAAAACTTTGGAAGGGAAGATAATTATCTTCCTTCTCAACAGGGAATTATCCTATCTCACCCTACCCTACCATACCCTGCCTTATTTCCTGGTCCCAGGATATAATAAGGGAGTGTTTTACAGAACTATGTGGAATGTACTCTGTTTACTAACACTGAACTAAGACTTGTTCATGGAAGTTTGTTTTTACTCTTATCATCTCTCCCTAAGGGGAGGATTTTTCAGTTGTTCAGTTTCTAAATTACAGTAGTTGTTTTGGCTTGGTTTGGTTTGGTTTGGTTTGGTTTTTTTTCCCCCCTTTCTCTGTATACTTGTCACAAGGTGTTTATTTAGGGAAAGAAAAAATGGTGATTGCAGAATTGCACCTTGCAGTAGGAGACTAATTTGCTGAGGTATGCAAGGGTCAAAAATCCCCAGGAGTTTACTTGCACATCTAACCAAACTGAAACAAATTTTCCTTTCCCACATAGGTCAGTCTCTGTCCTTGTGTGACTGACTTCTGCTGTGCATAGGAGCTGGATTTGCCAACCTAACAGGAGCAACAAGGTTTTTAAGAACCTGGCTGTGCAAACTACTGATTGTGCTCAGCTTGTAGGGAATGGGGTGAGTTGTAAATGCTCAGTGTTTAACAGGGTGCATTTTTTCCTGCTTTTAATGCACCCACCCATGTGGTTGTGTAGGATTTTTTTTTTTTCTATCTCAACAGGTTGTAAATACATTATTAATAAAGTCAAGCACAGCATTGTCACTGAATTTTGACAAATCACTGCAGAAAACAAAACATACTTCTTTACTACTGCTGCATAGAGCTGTGGGTCTGGAGGCATCTGATCCTACTGTGTCTTTCACCTCCTTATAACGGGACAAGAAAGCAGAGGTGGGAGTAAAGGCTCTTGCAATTCTGTCCTGAGCAAGGGAGGTTGAAGGAAAGGAGTGTCTGGCAGCAGCAGCCTGTGATGTGCAGGGCAATTGCTTGCCAGCTATTTTGTTCTTATCTAAAGAATAAACCAGTCCTGAAATTACTTAGGCTTGGCACCAAATTCTTAAAGAGCTTGGTGACAAGAAGTTAAAAAGGTGACATAAGGATTCAGATATGATAAGAAGAGGATGCCTCTCCTTCACAGAAGTACCAGGTGGTCCTTATAACTCCCAGAGATGACAATAAGTTTCTTGGAAAAATGTCTTGGTTTTTTACTTCCTGCTTCTTTGCAAGGGTGGTGGGGGTGTGTGTATAGGATGGGATCCTCAAGGGGGACTGTTCCTTCCATCCTGCTTTTTCACAAAAACAGCCACAAAGGAAGGTGGTTGGAAAGAGGCCAACTCTTGGAAGTCCAAAGTTGTCATGGTTCCTAGCTATCTGGAAGACAGCTTTACTTAGGTATGATAACTCCATGGAAGTAAAAACACCCCATTTTTTTAGTATGCTGTGAGCAATTTTGAGCACTAGACATGCTTTCAGAGAAAAATTAGTAAAGTGAAGAGCTAAAGGTTCTTGATTATTTACTGGGAACAAAGTTACAATACAGAAATACAGAAAAATAAATAAGTGCACACTTCAAATATACCTCACAGCTAGAAACTGAACCATCTGTCACATGGGATTCCATTCTGAAAGCCAAAGAGAGATTTCTATCCCTTTCAGAAATGCACCTCAGAGGGTATTTCTCTTTGTTCTTTCCCCTTTATACTGCAGGTGAAGTTGTTTGTTGTCTTTGTTTCTGAATATGCGTGAGGGGGCAAATAATTTTGTAAAACTTCTAACCCTTATTCACTTATCCACCCTCTGATTTTTTTTTTCTTCTGACCTACCTTTTAGATTAATCTGGTCTGCATTTAAGATGTCAAGAGAATCCTTGCATTGCTTATTTTTCATACTTTCTTCTTTCTCAACTGAAATGTTGCTACACTTCTAGAATGTAACATTTGTCATAAGGCTTGTCATAAAAGTTTTTCTTGGGAAAAAAAGTGTGCTTCTTTGTTTTGTTTTGTTTTTGTTTGTTTTGTTTTGGTTTGGTTTATTTTTTTGCTAACCTTTCATGAAAACTAAGGGGTATGGAACATGGAATAATCACCTCTCTCCAGTGATATTAATTTTAGAGATTTATTTAATTTAAATGTAGTGGTCCAATCTCACATACGCATGTCTTGAAGGTAAGCTTGAAGGTAAGTTTTGTGCTCTATGAAAATGCTGGGTCTTAGTACCTTCATGGCATTATCCTAGAATTACTGGCATTTGTGGCCAAAAAAGCACATTTAAGATTACACTCTGAACACTTTAGGAAGCAAAATAATGTTCTGAACTTAAACCAGAAATCCTGATTACCAGAGCTTTTGTCTGGTTTTCTTGCCTCTGCCTATATGGCTCCTTACAATACTATATCTCTACTATGTCCTTCTGTAAATAGAAGTTCACCAATGATGTCACTATAACTTTGCTAATTAGTATATATTTACACCATCTTTAAGAGCTTCTAGTAAATTTTGATGCTTCCAGCACATAAATCTGCCACATGCTGTGTAGTTATTTTCCAAAATGGGAGCAATATCTCGCTTACAACTTACAGTCACCCTTCCAGGCTAGTTAAGGTAAGAAGTTTCAAGATATGATTCATCATGATATATATAAGATTATGCCTTCATATCCATCTTTGGCTCTGTCTCTTAACATTTTCACTAAATGCTGAGCTGACAGCTGGTGTCAATACACAAGCTTTGCATTTTGCTTTACTGTTATTAGACTTTGCAAAATCTTTGTAATAGTAGTAGTATTTTCCTTAACAAATAACTAATTTTAAAAAATAGTGTTGTATGAGGGAAGATATTAGAAAATTATGTTTCAGAGAGGTCAAAAATTGAATACTAGTAGAAATAAAGTCTAATCTACCATGAAGAACATTCTGTACAAATTAGCTGTTATGTATCTGTCAGAAATAATCCTACCCATTAACAAATGAAGCCATGATTTGGGAAAAGGTGGAGAGGCACGTTATCTAATTAAGTAGGTATGGATTTAATTCCTTGCTGCAGAAAGTAGGTAGCAAATTTTAGCACATGTGGTCTTAGAACTTTGACCTTGATAATAACATATTTAAAAATGGATAAATATAAAAAGGTAAAGAAAATAATTTGGAGACAAAATACCTTTTAGAATAGCAGTTCTGGTATTATTACTAAGTGATTACATCTTGGCAAGGGACAAATATATTGAAAAATCAATACTATTCATTTGGAGCACACAACAACATTAAATATGATGGACTGCAAATCCACACTGGGTTGCTGATGGCTCTGCTAGGGGTAGATGCTTCTGTGCTTTGGTTACTCCACTGCATCCTTGAAACCTTACAAAAAATAATCCAAAGCAAATGAGGATTTTGGTTTGATCTTTTTATTTGCCATTCCCATGTATTGAAAGATGTTAAAGAAGACAAGATTCTCTGTGCTCTGCCTGGCAGGGTTGTTTCTTACCTTTCCTGGTCTTGGGATATTTCTCTATGACACTATGCAATGGGTAGAAGTTCATCAAATCATTAGGGATGTTGATAGATTCTGAAAAGCAGTAAAGACCATAGAAAGGTCAGAAGATTTCTGGTCTTTCAGTTCACGTAGATTGGAGTCCTCCTTCCATTGTAGGGCTGTTTGTTGTTTCCAGATGCATTCTGAGGTAGTCCCAAGTCTCTTTGTTGATACATGGGCCCACAAATGTGGTGTGTTTTTTTTTTTTTTTTTTTTTTTTGTTTTTTTTGTTTGTTTTTGTTTTTGTTTTTGTTTTTGTTTTTGTTTTTGGTTTTGGTTTTGTTTTTGTTTTTTTTTTAAATTTTTAAATTTCCTATGCTGCCTTTTCTGTTGTTAGCTGTACACCAGTAATCTTCCAAAGACTGGACAACACCGTAGGTATCACTGGAGAAAGCTTAGAGGAGGGATGTCTTTCATTCACTTTTTTCACTTTTTTTTCCCTAGCAGCAATAGGAAGCATAGAAGGTCTTCACTTGAAAATCAAAGTGGAAAACAAAACCAGTATCTTGAACTGTGTGGTAGAAAGATGTGGCTACTGATGCAGAGATAGTAGAGAAGGAGAAGTATGCAAAGTGCTTTGAATTTCTAATGGATTTGAGGAGGCTGATGTTGAGCAAGACCTAGAAATAATAGCTGCCTGAACTCAAGGGCTAAGTGTACAAACACATATATGAATCGCATTTTTTAAATCCAGCTAGCTCTGTTCAGTGATAAGAAATAGGTGGGAAGTTTTTGCATTGATTCTGCTTAGAGACACCTACCTTCCAGATAGCTTTAAGACATAATTCAATGTAGTGATTTGATGCTGAACATGATGAGAGTATTGGTGCTTGAAGAGGAGCCTCCCTCCCTTATTCCCTGCTTAGCAGGTGATATAAGGGACATTCAGCTCAGATTTGAAGGCTAGAATTCAATAACTGAAGTGTCAGTGAGGTATAACTCTTGCTGTATAAACTTCTTGCTGTGCTCTGACAGAGTTCAGATCTCACTCTAAAGGCATAAGGCAAAGACTGCTCCCCTGAGGTTTTTCGTGTTCTAAGGGAGGGCTGGTTGAACTCTCAGAAATGTTTTCCATATTTTGGTGTATGCCAAGTTGTTCTGGAAATGCTCTAGGTACATACTTATCACAGGCAAAGCAGCAATGAGAATTTTTAAAATAAATGACCGAATCAGGGCCTTATGAGGGCCATTTGCATAAGACAAGTACTGACTGATCTTATGCCAAAGCACTCTCCTTTAGACATTTAGCAAAATAAAAGGTTCATAGGTCTCAATATCTATGGTCTAGCTAAAAAACCAGTCTGAAATATCCTGGAGTTAGATATAGTCATAATATTATAATTTGGGATCCATCAGTCAGAAAGTGCATGGGCCTCAGGAAATGAAATAACAAGCTTAGCAATGGTAGGAGCTTAGAGGAAGAATATGGTTAATGTAATTAGAAAGACTTTCAATCAAGGAACAAGTTCATCTTACAAGTGTTCTTCCAGAGAGAAAGCACTTTCCATGAATGACTTTTGGTGCCCTGGCTTCTTGATCTTCATGCAAAATTAACTAAGACTTATCAAAATTTCATGGCCTATAAACTAAGTCACTTCAGTTTAGTGTCACACAGATGAGATATTGAAGTGTGACCACGGCACTTGGTAATAAACTATAATTTTAAAAGAATGGGTGGGGAAACCTGTGGTGCTGAGGAAAGGGAAAGTAATTAAAAACTATACATAAAAGGAACCACAAGAAGGAATGAAACTTCCAAGAAATGACAGAGAACACCGAGGAGATAACTGAACGAAGAAATGTCATTCTAAGCTTTTAAAATATTTAAAGATTAATATACCTGAAATATCATAAAATTCAATCTTGTAAACAAATTTATACTCATGGACCTTCATGTCTGTCTTCAGGGTGCTCTTTAAATATGCAAAGCATTGATCTGGTGGCCTAAGGAGGACCTAAGTGATGATGTGAGATGAAGTTCCAGCCACAGAGAGGAGAGCCCTGAAATTGCCATGTCTTCTTTTCCTTCTGGATTACACTTTGCATTACATATAATTTATGACCTAGGATAACACCAAGAAAATCCTTCAAGAAGCTTTCCTCTGAAGAGCCTGTTTGTAGCTGACACAAATCTATTTAGGAGGCATAATTTTCAGATTTACTTATATGCCTGCACAACTCAAAGATGCTGATAGATATCACGTGGCTGCTAAACTCCAAACAGCTGCCTGTTGCTCTTGTAGCATGCATGGATGCTGGCTGGTAAAATGGAAATGACTTAACTGATTTAGTACCAGCTTTTTCTTTAAAAATGCAAATATTTGTGAATATATCATTAACTATAGGATCATCTTTGAACAACAGCCCCAAACCATCAAATACTGCTGATGCACGACTCCAGTCATCTGACAATTTGCAGATGAATTCTTTTGGAAACCCTCTGAAAAGCAAGTTATAAAGCCCTAGCTGATGCTGTTAAGTGTCATGTGGCATTTACAGTAGTTATGGATGTAAATCATTCATAATCCAATGTCAAACTGAAAAGAGCAAATGAGTTTGTCTCTTTGGTTAAAAAGGATAAGGTATTGATTAACAACATGAAACCTGATATATGTCCTCTGAGCGCTGGGAGCTGTGAACTGGAACAGTCATGTATTACACATTAGCCTCATGAGATTTAAAAGCAATCACACTGCAGGAATAGCTAGTTATTAGAAGAGTTCTGTAAAATGATTTTAATGGCATTTACTGCAGAGCTAGAACAATTACCAGCCTGCAATCAAACTAATGGCTTTTCATTAATTAACATAGTTGAGCAAGACCTTGTCTTCACAATTTTGTTGTGAGAAATGGTGCTGGGTATATTATCAATGGCAGGCAGATGGGTGACCACTACTGCCAGTTGGTGGAGAGCTAAAAAAGAACTTGGCACTTCCAGGGGCTTCTATGGTTGGATGTCCCAGGGACTTCTATGTCCAGGGGCTTCTATGGTTAGATGGTTAAATGCTGGCTAGAGACTGGATTCGTTCTATGGAGTGGAAACTTCTGGGGAAAATGAACCTAGAAAATCACTGCCGATAAACACCTTAAGGATGCTCCTTTGATTTTCTCTCCTTTGGATTTCTCTCTTGCTTTGGATTTTCTCTCCTTTCCTCCTCCCATTGTGATGATTGAGTTTTCATCAGCTAATCTAACAGGATGACAATGTGAATGTGAGACAGTGAGACAGTTTGAATCAATAGCCACCTTTAGCCAGCAATCTTCTTTCAGGGTAGTACTTGCAATAGTGATAAACCAATAGAAGCCTGGAATCTACAAGGGAAAGGAATGAATATTCATTCACATTTTTAAGGAACTTTGACTGCACTCACACTCCCTGTCTTGTTTATTTAAAGATTTTTGTAAAGTGGTTTATTGGCAACAGTATTTGTGGGAATTGGAAAACAGCAAATGTCGCAAATGATGATAAATTCCTTATTTTCAGATCCACAGCAGGGCTTGCAAGGAGAGCAATGAATTACATCCATAGTCACAGCACAAAAACTTATTGCTTGTTTATTCTGTACACCAAAATGATTTTAACTGAAGATGCCCTGAACTTACAAGATATATTGTGCTGATCATCTGAAAATAAAAATTATCCACAAAGGTTATTGTGACAAATTTACACTGCAGATATTGTGGACAATTTGAAAACAGAAAATTGCAGATATGTTTGTGATGAGCTGTTTTTCTGGCCGTACATGTGATATAAATGATACCTTTTACTTGCTGGGAACTGAAAGAAACAGATGGTAGACTTAGGAAATAGGGAACTTCCCAGAGGCCAGATGGGAGGCTTTTTAGGTTTACAGATGAAACGAAAGCCATTTCCCCCCTCCTTTAAGCCTGCCATGGTGAGCTTGCACCAGGAGGAGGGTGATCACTCTAAGTGTTGAAGGCAAACATTGAGGTTATTATTTGATCCATGAGGTATTGTACTGCTGCCATTGGCAAAAATGAGTTTTGTGGGAAAGTGGGACATGATGGGGCTGTGAAAGCCTGGGGATCCTCAGCTTGGTGGAATACCTCTCTCTTTCTCCTTGACGAATCTCCTAAACTCTTCATCTGGTCTGATCTTCCTTGGGTGGAACATCTAATGCTAGGGTAAATTGTTGTCATATTGAAGTGGAAAATTTATGTTGATAATTTTCATATAATATGAACATAAAAATTACACAAAACCTTACTGGGAATCCTCGAATCTGTTGAAGACCATTGTAAGAATGGACAGAGATCTAGAAACACCAGGGAAAGAGTCTGCTGTGGTTTTAAGAAGCTTAAATGCTCTAAAGTGTTGGTGACACATGACAAATCGTTTTATGAGGGCTAGATGATTGCAACTTAAAAAGAAATTAAAACTTCTCTCTGTGTGTCCTGCTCAATTTTGATATACAACACTCTAAATAAAAGTCTTGGCTGCCTGGAATGTGCAGCATTTAAAGAACCTATTAAAATTATAAAACTCTGGCAAAGTTTCCCATCAGTATTATTGCTTCTTCACTTTGTTACTGTGTATTTTGTACCATTTCTTGTACTTTATCAGTTGTAGATCTCTTTCTCATGTTAATTAAAGTAAGCTAATTCTTGATGGGGGATTGATGAGGGTATCTGCTGGAGCGATGATATGCCAAGGACTCGGCTCCATCCTTCTCTTGTTGGCTGGGCCACCACACCAGGGGTATGGGTGTTGCATAGGAAATGGTTTCTACTCCTCTGGCTTAGGTGGCCCAGTCCCATTTCAGACTGCAGGAACTTTTCCATCTGGCTCCGGCTGATTTTGCATGGCCAGTATCATGTACCATCTCAGTGCACAGGGGGATAAATGATGTAATCTCATGTTACTGTGGCTAATCCTCAATCAAGAATCTGCTGAAAGTGGATGGAATGTCCTTTTCATGATGGGCTGCAATAGGAAAATTAGGGTTTGAACGCATCAGCTCAGTGGAAGCTCATCTTTTATACTCAGAATTGATTTGGAATGACAATTTAAGCGAGAGAGATTTTGGCACAGTCATGTTCACATGCATACCAATCTAATAAACTACAAGGGAAAAGATGGTGGTGGGGTTGTTCTTTTTTTGTAAGGGGATCACCTTGTTTTTTTTTTTTTTCTAAGTATAACCTGGGGCTGCTGAAGAGTGGATGAAGCTTTGGCTGTAACATTAATATCCACATAGCGTAAAAGATCCGGTTGTGCATGGTGAATCCCTCATTTGGTGCTGCAGCCTTTGTAGATTATGCTGCTGGTTGGTGGAGTTGCCTTCCCTGTGGGAATAGAAGCACCCACTAATTTCCACTTCTGGAGAGGAAATTAATATCCTATTCATGTAGCACTATACTGCTTTTAATTGATTTAGTATTAAGCCATCCACAGCCTGAATGAAATGGGGGGAAGTTCTTCTCTAGAAGGCGGTTTGTCTCTGGACAATTACAGAGTGCTTATTTCTGCGTTATTGAATCACAGGAGGGAATATCTCCTGGAGAAAACTGTATTTTCAGATAAATTAATGACCCTTTAATAAAACAACAAGCAATTTTTCTTAAATAAAATGGCTTGTAAGAATAGTACCACCAACTTGACTGGTAACTTATGTGCTCAATAAAGTGGGTAAACATTTATGAACTGCAAACCAGGAGCAACCAAGGAAAGCTGACAGCATAAAACAAATAATATTTTTTACTTCATAGCATCATAGAGTGGTTTGGGCTGGAAAGGACCAAAGAAGGTGTAAGGTGTCTCTGAGCCTTGTCTTCCCAAGAATGAACAATCCCAACTCTGCAGCCTGTCTCCATAGGAGAGGTCTTCCAGCCCTCTGATGATCTTTGTGGCCCTCCTTGCTCCAAGAGCTCCATGTTCTTCCTCTGCTGGAGCCTCCAGAACTGGACACAGTACTACTACGGGTGGGGTCTCACAAGAGAGGAGTAGAGGAAGAGAATGGGCTCCCTTGACCTTCTGGCAATGCTTCTTTTGATCTAGCCTAGGATACAGTTGGCTTTCTGGGCTGCAAAAGCACATTGTTGGCTCATGTTGAGCTTCTCATCAACCAGCACCCCCAAGTCCTTCTCTACAGGGCTGCTCTCAATTCATTCTCCACTCAGTCTGTATTTGTGCCTGAGATGTCGCCAGTCTAGGTGCATGACCTTGCACTTCACCTTGTTGAACTTCCTTAGGTTGGCAAGGGTCCAACTCAAGCCTATCATGATCCTTCGGGATGGCTCCCGTTGCCTCCAACATGTCAACCACACCATACAGCTTGGTGTCATCAGCAAACGTGCTGAAGGTGAGCTCAGTTCCACTGTCTATGCCTTTGGAAAACATCCAGTACCCACCCTTGAGGTACTCCATGTGTCACTGGTCTCCATTTGGACATCAGGCTGTTGGCCATTACTCTCTGAGTGTGACCATCCAGCTAGTTCCTTATCTACTGAAAAATCCATTGCCCAATACATATATTTCCAATTTAGAAACCAGGTAGATGCAGAAGTCAGTTGTTCTCCTTTTGTCCATGACACTGTGACCCCGTCATGAAAGGCCACCAAAACTTTCAGGTGTGATTTTCCCTAGTGGAAGCTATGTTTGTTTCCATCAACTACCTGCACATTTTCCATGTGCTTTAGCGTAGTTTTCTGGAATCTCTGCTCCGTGATCTGGCCAGGCACAGAGGTGAGATGGACTGGCCTGCAGTTCCCTGGGTCTTCCTTTTTCCCCTTTTTGAAAAGGGGGGTCATGTTTCCCCTTTTCCAGTCAGTGAAAACTTCACCAGCCTGCCATGACTTTTCAAATATGATGTAAAGCAGCTGCGCAACTTCATCCGCCAGTTCCCTCAGGAGCCATGGATGGATCTTGATAGGATTCATCTTACCACATCTCAGTGATGCCAGTAGCAACATCATAGCCCTGCAGGCATGCACAGGTTTGTAGCTGCTCCTACTTATTGCCCATGCTGCAGGCATTTTCATAGAGGTAGTTAAGTTGGGGCACCACTGAAGCTTTCTCACTGGCTGAGATTCCATTCTTCTTCATTTCAGGTGCTCTCCTGCTGGCCTGTGATCCTTCTCCAGGCCCAGGGCATCTATTACTGGCATTGGCATCAAAGTGTTGGCAGTGGGATGGACTGAGGATTCCCTCCCCCTGCAAATCTAGTTTAAAAGCTTTATCAGCCTCTTTATTAGCTTAGACCAGAGGTTCTTAGGAGCAGGAATCCCCTAGAGGTGGGGGTCTCTCCTCCTTGTGACCAGCTCAGAGATGTCAGCCTGCTTTTCTCCCTGAATTTTGATTTATCTGTAGGGCCAAATCAAAATGGCTCTGACAGGTACCCAAGAGCTCTCCTGGGGGATTGGCTTCTGTTGTCCTTATCTAATGACAGCATTGATGCAGAAGTACCACATCCATGCACTTGGTGAGGTCTGCAGCTGACAGGCTGGATGGGCCACGGAGGTGTTGCAATACTATGCCTGAGAATAAAAAATACAGCTCCATCCCAGGACTTTTACCTCAGTACCTACTTTCCTTCTGCCCTCCACTCAGGAGGAAATACCTCTTTTTCCTTAAATCTGGGTGGAATAATAAAAAGGACTAAGTGACTTCCATGACAACTTGTCCATGACTCCAGCAAGGTCTCATGAGCTAGACAGGTGCTGGGTATTACTGGTGTGTTGCTGGATCAAACTGTTCTATGAATGTTTCTGATGCTGCAGTAGGAATTTAGTCAATGATGTTCTGGTCAGAGACTGTGTAATATTTGTCCCTCAGCATGACATCAGGATACAGTGCAGCTGAACAAGGTCTAAAGCTGCTGCTCAGACCATCTGGAAGTATTAAGGATCCCATGGCTCGTTTTGTAAAATGTGGCTTATCTTTTAATCCTTGCCACATTTCAACTTATCTAGGTACATCCTGGGAATCTAGATACATTTAGTCTTTTTAATTCTGATAAAGAGAAAATACACGAATGTTACATATTTAGAAGGGACCTAGACATAACCTGTTAAGGTCTATGTATCTCAGTTTTATACTGCTATAGTGATTCCAGTTATGTGTGTTTGGCTCAATCATGTCTGCAGAATCCAGTCTTGGTTTAAGGACCTCTAGAAATGGAGAATCAAGCACATCCTCCCTTGCCTCTTCCTCCTTCATCGTTTCCATGGTATTTTTCCCTGGTCATTTTCACTGGTAAAACCATGTGCCTAATTCCTGATCAGCCACAGCTTCCAACAATTATATCTTTACATGTTTTTCTCTGGTAGATTAAACTCTCCTCCACCACCTGGAAAAGCTTCCCCCAGAGGTCCTTAGGTACTATAACTCGCTGACGTCTGAGACTTCTTCCTGGCAAGTTTTTAAAATGCCTTGTGGTGCACCGGTGTCTCCAGCACTGGAATAATTTTTGCAGCTCTTTTCTGAGCCTTCTGCATTTTCAAAATCCATTTTCAGGACTTTTCAGGCTTGGCATAATATGCAGTGGGGGGAGAGTCATACATAAACACATACTATACAGTGTGTTGGACCAATTTAATTTTAACTATTACACGGAAGAAAATGTTGGTGCAGCCCTTCACATATTAGATCATATTTAAAAATAAGACCTCTACTCATTCATCTGAAACAAATGCTCTACCTGTATGACTTGAAAAGTTGCACTTCATCAGAAAAATGTTAATGAATGTTGCTGTCATAACCAACCCACAGCATATAGAGAAGTTTTTGTGATCTGACCCAAAATACACTTTTTTTTCTGTTTGGCAACATGCATTAAAAGAAACTCAAGTTGACCATGAAATTTTCTGAAACAAACAGTTTTGTTTAAAAAACTCTAGTGCAATTTTATAGTTCTGAAGTTGTTCTGCATTTCCTACTGCAACTAATTGCAGGGCTGGACTGATCCATTTGTAAATGAACATGCACAGCATTTGCTAAAATTTCATACAGCAAACGGAGGAAGTTTTTGCAACCAAATGCAGAGTTTGGTATGTAAAGCTGCTGTGAAGCCCCAGCTCCCCTGAAGGAAGGTGTAGATAGGCTCCTGCCATGATAAGGGTGGGCCATCTCCCAGTGCCCATCCAGGAAAGGCAGAAGGAGCTCTCTTCAGTTTGAGTCTGAAGACAATGAAATCTAGCAAAAAGGGAGAGAAAGGGGTTGAGGACAGAAAAAGAAGGAAGAAAAGGGAAGGGAAAAAGAAAATAACTGAGAAGCTCAGCAGTAAGAGAAAGATTAAAAAAAACAACCTGAACAACCAGGGATGGAAGGCTGCAGTCTGAGCAGGGACTGGGAGTGCCCCTTGAGGGAGAGAGGAGGCAGAGACCCACTGGGCAAGGAGAGAGGTTTCAAGGAAGCTTTGGGTGGTTGCAGGGCTTTGGTGGGTCTCAAAAGGGCACAGAACCTGGAAAAGGAGTGGGACAAAGTTTCCCACAAAGGCCTGAGCTGTGTGGAGGGCTAAAATGGAGCAGAAGATGAAGGCAAAAAAACAGAGAGGATGAGATTAAATAGGAGTCTGTTTAGACTAGGCCTGGTGTTTGGGCAGGCTGGCATGCAGGGAAGTAGTCAGAGCCTGGCTGGAGAAAAGAAATCACAGATTTCATTAATTCAGTGTTGCAAACGCATTGCTGTTATGAATATCCAGGTGCCAGCATGTGCTCTGTGGATCATAACCCACCATAATGTAGGATGAAACCCAGTTTAAGTGGGTTGCCTGACACTGTGTCAAAACTCTGCAATGTAGGTGCACACTGACAAATCTGGTCCCTCCCTGTCCTGACTCGTATGAACTCAACTGTGTTGGAGGCAGTGAGGTCCACAGGGCGGAAAAAACACATCTCAGGTTTTGTGATCACTAAAAACTCAGCAGATTGTGTGCACTCAAAGGTGTGAAGCCCCATCACTCTGTTGGGGGTGCTTCTTGGGAACTGCCTGGGTGGCAACTGCCTCTGCTACATTTTGGGTCATCTTCTTGCTTGTGCTCTCCTTCTCATGCTAATTTGGTAGATCCAGCCATTATTATTTTATGCCCTAGGCAGTGTGTAGGTTACAAAGCAAGGGACTGCTTCTTCAACAGCACTTTGCCCTGGGTTTGGTAGACACTGACTCCTGGTGGAATGAGGGGGTAGAGTGGTTTAGAGAATTGCCATCTGCCATTGCATTTTTCACTTTCAAACCATGCTCCACACCCCCCAGCCAGCCCCTGTTGCCTAACTGGGTCCAGATGGTTTGAGCTCAGCTTGATGTTTTCTAGTATACATTTATAGTGCCCATGCAGCAGCCAATTGCTGTAACTGGGCAAAGTTACTGTCATGGGCATGCATGGTGCCTCTGTTTTGTCTCAAGCTAAACTGTACATTTCTTAGTGCTTTTCCCTGTGCAATTGTAATGGGTCACTGAAACTGTGCTTCTTTTCTGCCTACAGCCTATTTGTCCATAAAGCATAGCCACACTGGGAGAGGCAGGCCAGGGACTGAGTTATTACTGTATTTGCCATATTGTCCTCTTCCAGGAGAGCAGGGATGCCTGGGTTCAGGCTGGGGCAGGTGGGAGGTGAGTAGGAGAGGAGAAACTACCTGCAGGTTGAGGTGGAGAAAGGTCTGTTTCATTTGAATTTTGGAAAAGGTATGTGATTTGTGGCTTTAATCCAATCATCTCCCTCCTGTCGCTTCCTTCCACTGAAGGAATTTCTTGCTGACACCCATAATTTTACATGAATGAGCTGAGGGTCTTTCACACAAGGTCTTAAGCTGGATGATGAATCCCTCTCCACTCATTTCCCTACTCCCTCTGGAGAAGCAATGAGAAGTCAGTTTTATCCTGTAGGAACACAGTTGTAGAGGAAGATGCTTTCTTCCTCCTTATGGGCAGCCAGGTGAAGAATGTGCAGGTACACAGAAAAAGCTGTGAACTACAGCACCCTGTTTAACTGGCTCTGAGCCTTCCCGCTGCAGCGATCCGAAATCAAGGAACACATTTTCTTGATTATGGCCTTGTTAATTCTTACTTTGGCACTTAGGAAAACTCTAAACTCTGCTTAGAAAATACCCAGTCATTCCTGATCACTCATTAGGGCCCAAGGAAACTTGTGGGATGACTCAGTTACTGTTGGCAGAAGTAGCAAAGGGTTACCTTTTCACCAGTGTCCTGGTGAAAATAGCAGGACTTTATTTTGGACCATTTGGGGTTTATCCCAGGTAAAGAGTTTTAGGGTGAGGGGCTGAGGCCCATGGCTACACCGTGTGGCTGCTCCCACTGTTGACACAGATGATGGAGCCGTATCATCAAGGGTTGCCTGAGCAATCTGGATCACTTTAACAAGTCACTGCAGCTATTTCTGTGCCTTAATCCTACATTGTATTGCACAGGTAGAGAGCTAACACTGTGCAATCAGCATTATAATACTTCTGTTACTCAAGCTGTGGCCCTTTAGTGTGCACAGATGGGAGAGATCCCTGCTGGACGGTACTTGTAAGGCGCTCTGCCACAGGAACGTGCTTCTTCTTTTCAGAGAATTAAGTGGGCTGCTGATTTTGTTTGTGTCACCCTGCTGAGTGCTGGCAGGACAGCTATTGTAACACCCCTCATTCCCTTCACCCTGTCCTTTCCCTGAAGAAGGACACAGATGATCTTGTTTTGAATGCAGATGTGCGTGGGAGCGTTGCCAGGGAAAACCATTTTCAAAGTTACCCAGGAAAATTAAAAAGTGTGACAGGATAGCTATACTGACATACCTTTGGTTGCACTTAAATTGGTGAGGAAACACTCAGCACCTGGGAAAATTGGAATATTAGACTTCATTTCCAAATAAAGGTGTGCTGTATGTAGACACATTTGTTGTATGTGTTTTGGAAGCACAGTGATACAAGTTGCATTTTGTTAAATAATTGATGTTTCTCTACCATACTCTGAACTGTAATATTTTGCCCATACCATACCATAGAGGACATTGCATGGAGGAGCAGGCATTCATTTGAATATCACCTAGACAGAAAAATTCTCTAAAAGGAAAAACAAAGAAAAGGAGAAACTTGCTCTGCCTCAGTCTTCTCATTGGCAGCCAATAAACCAGCCTTCAAAGAGATTTCTGAGCCTGGCTGACAAGAGGTCACCTTTGGGCACGGTAGCTGAACAAAGCTGGCTCCTGAATGTGGCAGAGAGTTGCTGGAATCAGGTGCTTTGCTTTCTGTGCAGGCAAGAGAGAGGAGTGAAAAAACACTGGGTTGATTCTTGGGAGTGCTGAGCTATGCAGGGTTTAAGAAACTGGAGGAAGCTGAGGATAAACTCAGTTTCTGGCATATTTTGCGTGTCTCTCAGAATCACACGTGGCAATGGCTGCAGAGGTTTTTTTCCCACTCCCAGGGTGGCTGTGGGTTGGTAGAGAGTGGCCTGACATCAATCAGCAGAGCACACCTTCCACCCCTGGTCCCCACAGCTCATGTGGCTGGAAGGGAATGGGGTATACTGACTTTATGACATGTGGGGAGTTGGGCATTGTCTCCTTTTGGTTTTGTCCTCTTTTTCTTAAGTATTGTCACATCAAAGAGGCAGGTCAGGGCTGTTCCCTTCACCACTGAGGCCTGTTAGTAGCAGATACTTGGCAAGTTTGTAGACTGGTTGTGACAAATCTGATGCCCCCGTATGAGGAGAAAGTAGCTAAATCTCACACCAAGATGAGCCAAGCATCTGTAATGCACAGATACACATGGTATGTTTTCTTTTTACCAAAATGTAAGGCCTCGTCTCCTTCACGTTAGCTTCCAACACCATTTCTTACAAATCCAGTGTTGCTGCAGCACCGTGTTTGGTCTAATCAGTGAAGACTGAGTTCATGCTACATGGTCAGCTCTGACATTTATGTTCTTCAGCACTCCCATCCATCCCTTAACAAATGATTGAGGGCTTGAGACCAGTCCTGATCAGTGATGAGAACCAAAATGTTCTTACCGTGGTTTCATTCCTGACTGACTAGAGCCTGACAGAGCTAAGGCTTAAGCCTGCATTTGCAACATTCATAAAGAAATAATGTTAGCTTTGTTTATTTTGTGAGACCAGTATGTTATCTATGACTTGTTCTAGATGTTTAGAGTTATTGGAGCATTTGTTTGTCTGCAGGAAGGTCTGTGATGCCTTCCTTACACACATCTTGCATTTGCTTGCTCATGCCTTGCCGTTTCCAGTAGCTTAAGGTAGGGAAAGGGCCCTTGGCATGGATCAGCAAGATACAGGGGGGCCACTCTCAGCCAGCACAGGTGGAAGCCACATCTGAGTCCTAAAAAGTCTAAATTCAGCAGGACTTACGGATGCTGGCTTATTCCAAGGCATTATAGTGACAATGAGCAGAAGCATCTTCTCTCTTTCAGGAAGAGCATCTCCCAGCTCACTGTGTGTCTGTGCCACACTTAAATGATGTAAACCACTGGACTACTGGATTAAAGCAGGCAGAATCACCAGTTCTTCCACTTTCTGTGAAGGCTGCTCTGACTGGTGTGCTTTGAGGCAAAACATGATGGCCTGTAATACTTCAGACAAGGTAGACATCAACCCATCAAAACATTTGTGTGTCAACATAGACAGACAAATCCTAAGAGCACTTTTCTATTAGGTTCTTCTGGGTCTGGAGTTTGTTTCCTGGGGGTAAGGACTTGGTGGACCTGAGGTTTGGTCTTAAGAGGCTCATCTTGTTCTGAACACTTGACCTCATGATGACGATGGTCCCTGGGAGAGCACTTTCTGCAGGCCTTGATGGCTGCAGGAGCTTTTCAGGTTGTGAGGGTGGGAATAATTGTCCCAGAATTATTCTGGCATTCTGGTACCAGTCACTTTGCTCAGCTAAGGATTTAGCCCTGTTTTTGTATAGCAGGCAACTTCAGTAGGGTATAATGAAGTTGGAACTGCCTTTTAATTTTCTGCAGTAGTTGGGCTAGAGTTACGATTGTAATTTGGACCTGATACTGAAAAGAATCTCAGGTCTTTGTGATTGGGCACATGATTTAATTCAGCTTAATTTAATTTTGACACTGGCAAGATTCTCATTTAAAGTGAACATTTCCAAGTGTATAAATCTATAGGAATGACACTGGCTCAGAACCTTTACCAGGCACACTGTCATAGCTGACACCTATGAGTTAAATTAATGTAACAATGTGCACTTTTATTGCTTAGAAAAGAATCTGCTCCTCAAATATAAACCAAAGAGATCTGCAAATGGCTATTTAATTAAACCCATTTTTTTCTTCCCAGGTTCTTTCTCTAAAATTTCTTTCTTTCCTCAGGTAAAGTGTTCTTACAGAAGAATGTGAATTTCAAATGCTAAAATCAAGGAAAGGCCAAGTTATGGTATAAGGAGTACGTTAAGACTTATTCGATACTCTGTTCTGAGTGAATTTCTATTTCTAGTATAAACCACAGAAAACACTAAATTTGTCTGAAAAGTTTTCTGTGGTGAAAGGTGAACACCAGTCTTCCTTGGGAGCCAGCATCTGGGAGCAGCATCTGGGAAACGTGTTCTTGCAGTCACTTTCTGAATTACCTGGAAATTTTATGAATTACTATGTTATGTCAGAGCATCATAGCTTTAATTTAAATTCGGGAAATCTTTCCATTTTTCTTTACGGTGGTCTTCAAATACATTTTGTTTCTAAATGGTTAAGAGGGGCCCAGGAAAAGTGGGACATATCTGGAGCTCACGTGACTTATTGTGGGAACCTTCAGTTAGTGAGACACAGAGAACAACTTCTGCTCTGTACCACTTCAAGCCTGATGTGCAAGAAGAAGAGCTCTGTGTTTCCTTGCTATGATCCTGTTTGAAGAGCAGTGTTGGAAGCTAACCACAGCACTGTTTGATGTTAAATGAAAAAGTGCTTTTGCTGAGGAAATCAGAGAGGATACATCTACTGCAGACTTTTAGTGCCCTGGGTTATTAATAGACAATTAGCTTCAAGTATTTAGCACATTTAATAAAAGCTACTGTGGATTCTTTTCCATTTCATCAAAACAATTTTAAAAAAATGATTATTTACATAAAAGATTAGAAGAACAGCTTTGGGTAAGAAGCAGAAATTCCCAACCAGAAATAAATATGTAACTCATCCATTGTAGACTTCACAAATGTGTTAAGTACATTGACTTAATTGGTAATTAACTCAGGGTAAAGTCTACAGATAGTCTAAACATATTGATTGCCAACTCTTCCTTTTCCTGGAACAGAATCACTGTGCAAGGCTGAGCTGAATTAAAATAAAAGAGCACTACAGAATATAATTTCTACTGCAGACTAAAGACATTTTTATGGTGTGGCATGCTAGTGGAATAAGGCAGCAGCCACTATTCAGATGTGTGCAACACATTATGTGTTCTAGAAATCAGAAAGATCTATAGGGAGTACATGTAATTAAAGAAGATATGGTCACTGTAAACGTGTGATTTTATCATAGCTGCAGACTGCCACACTGGAATAGATCCTCCACATCTGTTAAAAGACTGATTTTCACAAAGAAGAAGAAACAAAGTGGCTACGAGAGTACATGCACACTGAACATTAGAGTTCCAAGCTGGGGCATGAGAAACTGCAAAGTGAGAACAATATGTGCTCTGGGAAACTGCAAATGCCAGAAAATGCATATTGGGGTCCTCCAAGAAGTTATACATTATTCTGTGAGTTGATCAGGAAGAGTGGGTGTCTGGAATTTTCCTTGCAAATGGACTTGGAACTATTTGTGCACAGCTCAATAAAAAGTAGGCTGATGAAAATTACTGTTTATTTCCTTCATTTTACCTGAAGGTGATTCCATCCTTCATTGCATTCCCATTGAATCATATACAAGTCTAATGCAATTGAGTCACAAAAGGTGAGACTTGTCTCACTTAATGTTATATGTCCACGAAGCAGAAGTCTACATCTGAACTGGTTGTCTGGCCTCCTTTATGACTGTGAAGACAACAGAGAGTCTGGAGATGCTTCTAGAGAATGATTCATCTGCTCTATTTCAGGCGTGTCTGAGAAGGAGATGAATTATACCCAGGGAGCACCCATTTCTCCTTGACTATAAAGAGAGTTAGACAGATAGCTCCTATTCAGATGTCTGTGCTATAGCTGTCTAAGATCAAGCTAGATGAATCCCATGTGGAGTGACACAAATTAACACCGTGTGCACCCTTGCCATGGCACACCTCCAAAAGCCTCTTGCTCTGCTGCTCTAGCACATATGCTTCCAGAGTCAGCTGGGACTCTCCTTTGTCCAGCACCAGTGGCAAAGCTTCCTCACTTTCTACTGAAGGTTTCAAATGCAAAACCTCATGGGCACCCATGACTGTAAGGTTGCTGGCTTGGGGAGGTCCAGCCCACTCCTGAGGTTCCCAGGACCCTTTCCAACCTTCAATGAAAGAGTAAGAGGCTTCCTGCACCTCTTCAGGGGATGGTACCATTATGAGTACTGCACAGTGCTTTTGGGCTGCCAAAATATTAAGAGATACCTGCTGGTCTAAATGGTCTCATCCTGAGCACCTGTCACCATTCTCAAACAGCATCTGTAAAGTGTTTTGACTGAGAAGACTTTGGAAAAGTTTGTGGGCAGCAGCAAATAAAAGAACAAGCAAAACAGAACCTGCCTGCCCAACTTTTCAAAACATCCTGTTAAGACACCTGAAATGTTGTCTCTTGCACAGCCCTGCTCCTCTGAGAGATCCAAAAATGAGTTTGTTTTCATATTTGGTGTGTACTTTTGCTGCTTGAAAGATTTCTTTCTGCTTCTCATTAATGCTCTTTTCAGTCCCATTGGGAGAGTGTTAGGTAAAATGACCAAGAAAAGCTTTCTTGATGTTCTCCCCAACTTCATGAAATATTAATACTTATTGTATTTGAGCCTTTTGTTTATTTAACATTTGCCCAGGGACAGTATATGCTGTCAATATTTCTTTCTATCAGAGTCACCAATGCAGGAAAAGGGAACACTATATCATAATATCTTGCTTATTCATATATTTGATACAACAAGGCAAACACAAATAGTCCAGTCTTGCAATATATCATTCTTGTTTATAGGTGAAGTGAAGATGAAAGTGGAGAATGTTGCTCAATACAGGTTTTCTTTTTGTGGCTATTGGGAGCTGTGGACAATATTTTTTTCAAGATAAATGCCTGAAGTTGGGTGCCTACAGTGAAAGGGCTGAAATATCTTTCTGATTTTATGGTCCTTCCTCCATGCAGAAAAGCACATAGGGCAATACTCCACAGTCTCCTTTCTCCCCAGGCATCTTCCCACTGTGCTATCAAAGAATTGGATGCTCTGGGAATTAGTTTGACTTTGGGTTCTGGGAAAACCCAATGGAATCTTCTCTGGAGACTTTCAAAACCCACCTTGATGCATTCCTGTGTGACCTGCCCTAGGTTATCCTGCTTTGGCAGGGGCGTGATGACCTCTAGATGATCTCTAGAGGTCCCTTCCAACCCTTAACATTCTATGATTCTATGAAAAGCCTACAGCAGAAAATCTGTTTTTCAGCTCTAGCTTCCATTTCTTGATGAGGATGGAAGATGTCAAGAAAGTCAGAATTCTGAAAATGTTGCTGGCCTCATGGAAGAGTTGATTTTTGCATTTTTTCCTGTCTGCACTGATATTAAAAAAAATGTTCCCCAAGTACATGTTTGATTGGTGTACTAATGCCAGGAAGAAGCCTGGTGCCATCTTTCATGAGTGGGGTGCACCTTCAGAAAATACAAGGCAAAGACAGGGTGGTCTCATGGGTGTTTATCCCTTCATCAAATGTCTCTTGTAAGTGAGGATGGAGACAGAGATGGATGATGGCAATGAGTGGCAATTAAGAAGCCTAATTTTTCAGAAATCCTGAGGAAACTTTGAAGGCACTGGAAACAATGGTGGTCAGCACTTTCGGTACTGAAAAAACAGTTCAACTTATCTGGAAGCCAACATTACATTTAGATGCCTACTTTTAGTGGATATACTGGTTTTTACTACCTTCTTTCGTACCAGTGTCATACACATCCTGATCTACCGCACTTAGAAAAAACCTGTCTTTTTTTTTTTTTTTTTTTTTTTTTTTTTTTAATGGCTGGGATTTCCATCAATTCTTACCCCCAAAGATGCTTCTGGGAAATACCTTTTTTTCTATATCCATAATTTTGAAGCCTACCATGCTTTGGATGTTATAATACTGATGTTATTAGCAATAACAGCAACAATAATAAAGGAATGATGTCTAAGCTAAGTATGTCACTGAGGAAAAACCCTATGTTGCTAAGAGTAAGGCTTTCTATTATTTTTATGATGTAAATTTGCACTTAGTACTCAGATGTTTTCACCAAATAGACGTTGAGCTCAAGTATGAGAGCCAGTAAACTTGCATAGTTTCTCCAGCTGCCTTGGCAAAAATATGACTTGTGGAAGCCAATGAAACACTTACTACATGTTACTCCTACTGTGCCCACAATGACATTTGTCCAAGTGTGGCTGTGCAGAGATTAAAGATATACTTACTGATTTAGTTTGTCAGGGTATTATAAATTAGATTATCTTGTGCTATGTGAATTATGATAGAGTCTCGTAAGTGTTTAATTCTTGAAAAGGTGATGTATTTCTTGCATATTCTTCCATTTTCTTTGCTGGCTGTGGCCTGGACTGTTTTTCTCATCTGTCTCCCTCTAGCATACAGTGGATGGCCCAAGACCTTCAGGTTTAGCTTTTAAGACAAGAGAATCATAGCTGGTTTTTGATGCATGAACTTCCTTGAATAGTACGTTTTAAAAATTCCTGCCATAAAGGTTTGCTAAAGCATTTTCAAGGTGATAGATTACATGTTTTTAAAGAGTTTTTTTTTATTCTTAAGCAAGTAAACCAGGAAAAAAGTAAATGCTAATATTGTGTAAAGTCAGCGGGAAGGAACATGTAGGAACAGCTGTAATTAGGAGAGAGAGGACAGAAAACCAAAATCTTTCCCAAAACCTCAGAATTAGAACTCTGCGAAGGGTTCATCAGTTTCAATGGTTTAGCAGTAGCAATTGACTGGGAAAAGTGAAGAAGTATCTTTGGGAGAAAATGTCAAGTGATGCTACTTCAGTAGTACTCTTTGCTGCTAAAACTGTCAAAAGATAGCCACAGAGATGGAAAAATAAAAAAAGTTACTAACTGTATGAATTGTGCAGTTAGAAAAGCAAACACATTCCATCCAGTGTGTCTGTCAGATGGCACTGTCTGTTTTGAAAAAGAAGACTGTGGGATAATATGGAAATTGCAGCAAAATATAACAAATTCCTCGTGTTTATCTTTGTCAGAGAGGACACGGGGGAAATACCTGCTTCAGAGTTTCTTTTTTTTTGGTGGGTAATAAAGATGAGAACAATTTAAAAAAGTCATTAATCACTTGGTCCAGATGGTACTCATCCAGGAGTTCTGAAAGGATTTAAGAGTGGTTCATCTGTCAGCAAAAATACATGAACTGTCATTAAAGCCAGATACCATAAAAGAGGACTGGAATGTTGCCAAAGTCATAGTTGCCCTAATAAAAAGAAAAAAGCAACTTTACTTTGCTACTAGTCAAATTAGTAAGGAAAATAATTAGAGATGTGTGGGATGCTTAAATGATCACCACAGGCAAAATCTGTCTTCTTCCAAATTACTTGGGGGCATTGACAAATGTGGTAGGTAAGGGTGAGGTGGCACACATGAACTTTTGAGCAGCCACTGATAGGATGCTGTGCTGGCAGGTGAGAGGCCACATCTGTTGTGGTGTAGAAACTAATTGTGGCAAAGTAAATAGGCAGAGTAGGAATGGATCCTCAGCTCTGCAACCAGAGGGGGCTGGACAGAAACTCCAAGCTGCCTTAGGAGTCTGCTTTGACTGAAAACTATGGAAGCTAAACAATTAGCCCTGTATTCCTGTCAGCAGGAAGGTGCTTACCTGGACTCCAGGGATTTGAAGCTATTTTTACTCTCCATCTGAAAATTTACTTCTGAAAAGTAAAAAATCAGGGGGAAACATGTTTCCCTGAACACATATATGGATTTTGGGCTGCAGTTTACATGCTGATTGGAAATACTTGTGCAGATTCTGGTCTCCTGTGTGGCAGAGGATATTGCCTGCCAAAATTTGTGTTCTCCTGTCCCTTTGGTTTAGCCACCCTGCTAAGCTTTTGATGCAGGGTGTATGGAGAAAATCAGGGGCTTTTTGAATGTTTCCTCTCATGCAAGTGCACTTTCTCAGATGCATTTCCAGTTCCCTAGGAGCTTGCCTGCAAGTGATAGACCTGTGCCTGCTCTCCCCGTTGGAGTGAATCCTGAGATCCAGGCTATTTTTGACTGAGGCTTTGGCTGCACTTGCTAGACACCAGTTGTTTTTTCCTTTAGGCTGAGCAAGCTTGGTACTTGCCTATATTTCTGTAGGGAGCCTGCAGAAACCAAAATCCATCAGCACTAGAGAAGCAGCTTTGTTATGTACCAGTCAGAATAATCCACTGAATTCCTTCTGCCGGGTTACTGTGACAATCATTTATTTATTTATTTTTAACCTACTTCCCCTCTAGTTTTTCAGTCCTTCAACTGTGCCATAAGGTTTAGAAAAAAGGACTTGTCTCTTGTGTCATCTCCTCTGGGTTATTCCCCCAGCATCACCATTTTGGTGGGATATGAGAGGCTGTGACAGAACCCCCTTCATGAGTAACTGCTTGGATATTTTCTGGTTTCTGGAGAAGTGTTCCCTCACTAGTAAAATGGGGAAGGAGGAGTGGCAAAGCATCTCACTTCCATTTAAAGCTCCACTCTGATAAGTATCATTAGAGCATTGCATTTGGATTCATTGTCTGTGCTCAGAGGGACAGGGGAGAGTGCAGATAGCAGTGAGATGGAGGGTTTGGGCAGAGCCTGGACAAGCTGTCTCAGCATGGTCTCTGGTGCATGTCCCCCAGATGGTTTGGTTCTCCATGTGCTCTTCTCATCCAATTTGCCCTGTGCTATCTCTCTGCCCACATGCACCAAGGAGAAAGGGTTTGAAATACGCAGGGAAAGTAGTCAAAGGCAGGGAGAGATACAGAATCATAGAATCGTTTTGGTTGGAAAAGACCTTTAAGATCACCAGGTCCAATTGTTAAGCTAACAATGCCAACCAAGCCAAACACTAAACCACTTTCCTAAGCACCACATCTATGTCTTTTAAACACCTCCAGGGACAGTGACTCAACCACTTCCCTGGGCAGCCTCTTTCAATGCCCAACAACTCTTTCACTGAAGAAATTTCTCCTAGTATCCCATCTAAACCTCCTCTGGCACAACTTGGGGCTATTTCCTCTTGTTCTATCACTTGTTACTTGGAGAAGACACCAACACCCATCTTGCTACAACCTCCTTTCAGGCAGTTGTAGAGGGCTATAAGGTCTCCCCTCAACCTCCTTTTCTCCAGATTAAACAACCCCAGTTCCTTCAGATGCTCCTCATAACACTTGTTCTCCAGATCCTTCACAAGCTTCGTTGGCCTTCTTTGGATATAATCCAGCACCTCAATGCCCTTCTTGTAGTGAGGGACCCAGAACTGAACACAGTATTCAAGGTTTGACCTCATCAGTGCTGAGTACAGTGCAACAATCACTTCCCTTGTCCCGCTGGCCACACTATTTCTGATACAAGCCAGGATGCTCTCGGCCTTCTTGGCTACCTGGGCACACCACTGGCTGATATTCAGCCAGCTGTCAATCGGTATCCTCAGGTGCTGGGGTACCCACAGATGCTGTGTTGACTTGGGGATCGTTCTCCACCACTGTCCCTGTCCTCCTGCTGACCTCTGCTGCTGCCTCCCTTTTCCCTAGAAACCACAGCAGTGGGAGACTGCATCCAGCACCCTTCTTTGAGCCCACCTTCAATGAGATGCCTGGGGCCAGAGTCTCTTTTGCTTGATCCATTCTGTGGTGCTGCAGGCTGTTGCCTACTGAGGTTGGTTGAGTGGGGTGGATCAGAGTGGCACAGCATCAGGGAGCACATTGCCAGGGTGATTCTCTACTCTGCACAGCCCTTGTCAAGTAAGTTAAACAGCACAAAGGCTTCCTCAAAATGTTTTTCATACAGACTGACTTTTAGGGGTGCAGAACAATAAACAGGCCAAAATTCTTTATCTGGTTATTGTTTATGTTTCTTTACCAGGCTATGAAAATTAGTGCTTACAATATGTGATTATTGTTGACTGATAATTCTAGAAGATTTGCTGTTGCAGGGACAGGACTCTGCATGCATTTGGGTCTGGCTGTTTGTCCACATCCTAAGCACACGTTCTAATTATAAGCAATTCCAGGCACAGGCATAAGCTGGTTTTCTGCTGTAGGATTTCCACCAAGATTCAGATATATTGTCAGCATGGTTTAGCAGTTTAATTATAGAGGTGGAAAACAAAGAGTTGTGTTCTTAGTCTTGACACATCCTTCACATCCCCCTCACCCAGATGTATCTGTGCAAAGGAGTTGGGTCCAACCCAAGATCACCACCCAGGCTCCCTCTGCAACCCAGGAGAAGAGGCAGGTGGCCTCTGCACCACTCGTTAAGGGAATCTGGCTACCTGGCTTGGAATAGGCACTGAGCTTTTTGGTAGGTGGGCTGAGTGGGATTAATGTCCTCACTGGGGGACCCATGGGTCTGGAGCAATAGTGTTGTGCCTGACTTGTGCATCAGTGCTGCTTACCTGCTTGTGTGTTGTGGTGCTGCCTTCCTGACATGTCTCAGATGAGGTCTGCTCCCCACATGGTGCATTTAAAGTCTCATTTACATTAATGACCTCTCAAGTAGCCGCTGAGAAGCCTCCACACCACTCTACTCTGTCCTGTGTATATTTTTCTGAACATGGAAGAGGTTTTACCAAAGAGAGGAGGAGTTTTTACACTATCCTCACTCTGCTGATGCATTTCACTAATGTAGAAACAGCATGTCAGAATATTTAGTCTGACCAAGAGATGCAGAAAAATTGTTTCCCAGTTTCGCCAGTGGCAGTCCGTGGTGGAGCTCCTTGCTCTCCTGTGTTCTGCATTGCCGGTGACTGGTGTAAAGAGCTGCATTCCCCAAAGTGTCTGCCTTCTTCCTGAGTTAAAATTTTAAAGTTAATTTTCATATACTTTCAAAACACATTTGTGACACTGTACAGCTGCCATCTTGCGTTAGCAGCAAGGTGTCCTTTTTGCTTCTTTTTGGGTTTTGGAGAGCATCATTTTGTTTTCTTACTGCTTTGTCACAAGTCATCATAGCAAATCTGCCACTACCAAAATCATGGATGGCACAAGCACAGGAACCTCTTTTGTTGTGTTTGTTTACCAGTCCCCCAAAATCCTTGTTAATCTCAACAAGATCCCAGCTTCTGTGGTACTTAGGAGTTTTTCCACCAACATGCCCTACTGAAGGCTCTTCGATGTATAAATTATGCAGAGTGCTGTGATCACATAGCTGAAATAAAAGACGATTTCTGAAAACAAGCTGCACGGAACTACACTATGCTGGTTTCACAAAGACGTAGTAAAACTTAGCAGTAATTAATTAATATTTCACATATGTCTTTCCAAACCTTGATAAAATGTTTCATCCTGAAGTGATGGATGCAATTTCATTGCACGATGCTCTGCCACCATCCAGAAACACAACAGGCACACTAACATAACCTCCTCCATTAAAGTTTAGGTTTCCACGGTCTGTGGTACTTTTTCTTTCTGTCTTGATAAGATCAGTCAATGTTTTCCTGCAGGAGAGAGGGCAACACAGCTGTGTGGAGGTTATGCACTGAATCCAGATAGGAAAGGAGAGATGTAGAGTATATATAATGCATTATGTACACAGAAAGTAATCAAGTACACAGTCGTTGCGGGCAAAGGAACAATTCCAGCTCTAACTGGGCAGACATTAAGTGCTGAACACCTGCCTATTGCTTCTATAAATAAAATCTCTGCAGTTCTTCCTTTCAGCCTGAGCAGCCCGAGCATGTGTTTTCTGGAGCAGCTGTCTGCTCAGGGAAAAGAGCAGAGAGTCACCCTGCGGTGGTAACTGTTTAATTTACATCCAGGCCATCCTCCTTGGCAGCTCCCAGCATGCTGGTGAGGGAATTCAGCTGCTAAAGCTGGAGGGAGGAGATTCCTCCTTTGCTTTGTGCCATCCCCTGTGGAGCTGAAGAGAAGGTGCTGGTGCTGCCTGCAGCCCACTCCCTGCTCCTTGCTGTGTGCTCCTGCTCCCTGGAGCAATTGCTCCCAGCTGGGAAGACACATTTGCTCAGGCTCTGACCCCAAGGAGCCCCCCATAGCCATGCAGTCTGGGTCCCCAGGAGTCCCTAGAGACCCCTGACAGGTGAGGGGATTCTGAAGTGTGGGGTTTTTTTTAATTTTTCCCTGCTCCCTCCTATTTTCCTTCACAGCTCTGTGTCTCCAAATCTAGCCTGAAGCTCTTCCTTCCCTCTGTCTTGGCACTGCAGTGCTGGAGAACTGCTGTGGTTAGCAAGTAGGAGGCTTTATCTTTTTTGTCTTTGTTTCCATCAGACACCCCTGGGAGGGCACCAAGGCAATCATGATTTCTAAATTAATCTTATTTGTCTGGAACAGTACTTATGTACTTAGTACTTATGTCCCTACCCTTTCTCCTACCCTTTCCCCTACCCCTACCCCTGCCCCTACCCCTACCCCTACCCCTACACCTACACCTATACCTATACCTATACCTATACCTATACCTATACCTATACCTATACCTACACCTATACCTATACCTGAGTCTATATTGTCTCCAGGGCTTCTTTCTGCAGCCTGTCAGGGAAATAAGAGCTCCAGTTTCCAGCCTCTGACACAGTACCTAAGCACAGGAGCTTGCGGAAGACAAGAACATCCTGGCATCCTATGCCTGTGCATAGGTCTGACTAATTCAGCTGTGATTATGAGGTCACATTATTGGATCTGTTCTCACACTTGAATGGCTGGAGGGAGTCACTGCAATTGTCTGTAACTATAAAAAAATAAATACATTTGACATTTCTAATTCCTCATAATTTGTTACCTGTTCTTCCTCTCATTCAGCTTGGATGTCATCCAGCTGGGAAACAAAATCAATCTTACCTGACTCAGATGGCCAGTTATAATCCACCAGGTTACCCATAACTAGGGGAAATGAAGAAATTAAGAGAAGCTCTGATTATTGCTGTTGACGTTTTGGACAGGAAGTTATCAATAATAAAATATTTTATAACAATTGAGATTAATGAGTGCATTATTACTGATTCCAAAGTCTGATATTCATATTGCTCATTTTACCTAGAATACTATCTTAATAAATATATACCAATTCTGAAAAATACAAGCCATGTCATATAAAATCAAATAAACCATGGATGTTATGTGAATATCCAGGTTTATTAAATTCTTTTTTACTCTGTCTATGGGTGTTCTCCATAGAAATAACTGCATGATAAACCTCCATCACTTTAGCACTTTAGAAAAAGCCATAACCACTAAATTAATCTAAATATTATTTTTTATTTTCTTCTCAGGGAAAAATCTGCCTTCTGTGGTATATATTTTCATTCATTCTCTCTTCAGATCTGTTTTCTGAGGGAAGCTCAGAGCCACAGAGAAAAAAATCACATATTTTTCTATGAGAAACAGTAGTTTCATCAAAATAGAAATTTGCCATGGGAAAAAAGACTTTGATGAAATTTTGCCCATGAAAAATGAAAAATAATGGCAGTTTATCCCTGTGACTGAGTCAGTGTGACACATCATGGGAAGCACCTAGGCCTCAGCTCTGCAGGGAAGCCACAGGAGATACTGTCTGGCTAGGGAACACTGCCCATCTGGGAGCAGGATGAATGCAGGATGGGACGAGAGAACTCCCAAAAGTCTTTTTGGAAGCTGGAGTGGACACAGAGATCAATGCTGACTCAGATCAAACCCAAAAGTTTCCTTTCAGGCCAGCGATATTCAGAAAAAAAGCTTTGGTTTTGGAATGCCAGGAGATATTTTATTTTAACCTAAAAATTCCAAAATGCCTGAGTCATGGTTGTGCAAAACTTCTGTTCCTTCCGTTCACACATTCTACTTTTCTGTGTCATTTTTGTAGGAAACAAATACAGGGTGATTTGCATCTCCTGCAGGAGATGTGAGATGTGTCTTTGTTCTAGTTCCTCTGTTGTTAAATGGGTTGAAACACTTTCATTTCTTAACATGGAAGATGTGACAAATATGAAAAGTTAACAGCTCGTATTGTCTTCTTCTGCAAGTCAGAGGGTGCTCTACTAGTCTGAGATGCATAAAATTCACATTCCCAAGGCTGAGAATTCAACTTTGCTGCTGCTTTATGTTGTAGGTGTGCTATGGAGCAGTGAAAACTTTACAAGTGAATCAGAAACAGTATTTTCTCCTCCATTTACCTGCTGGTGTCTTCAGGCACACCTTGCTAGAACCTGCACAGGGAGCTTTATACAATCCACACAAAATAATTGGTTGTCTTCTTAGGCAATCCATGTATAAGAGATTGAAGACCTCACTGATCTTCTTGGGCTCTTCTGTTTGAGTGGATAGAGAGGTCTCTGGCACGCTGATTCTATGATTCTGTGAATGGGTCCAACAGGCATTATCCTCATGCCTAAGCTGGCAATTATGCTCCACTGCCATGCACTACAAATGGAGCGTACCTGACAGATAAGATAATGTTTGCCAGCACAATTCTAGCTCCAGCAAAGGTGTTTTAATTTCCTTTATCCACCTAGGGTGGGTATTACCATGATACTAAGCAGTTTTCAAACAATATCAGTTTACAAATATCTATGGGAGACACTTTCACACATATTGCTTTCATGGGTGTCTAAGGCAAGAGGGACTTTCACCATCTGCACAGTAAAAGATGCTACTTCATCTGCTGTGTCTTGCACTGCACTGAGAAGGAACCCTAAGTAACATTCCTTGTGTCAGAAGAAGGACCAGCTAAAAGGACAGCAAATATATTACGGGAGATAGAGATTCATCAGCTGGCTTAATACAAGGTGCTATGTCATCCTGCAGAATACAAAGTCTCTAGGACTTTCACATCTTTCAGCTACTGTGGCAACAACCACTGAAATGTTTTTCCGTGTTTCAAGTGGTAACACCATGTCCCTTTATGCCTTCCTCTGTTGTTATGTGAGTAGTCTGCTGTCCAAAGAGACTTCTAGCCCTGTGGATCCTGGTCTGTGGAGCTGTCTTTTTCCTTAAATATCTCAGACCACTGGAGAGGTTATGCCCATACTGCTAATATGGCAGGAAATCAGACTCTGGCCTCAGGGTTAAGGGACACAAACTACCTTGCATCCATCCTATTTAAGTCACACTCCCTCCAGGGCAGACTGTCTGCGTTTGCATTGCACAGCCTCTGGCCTTCAGGTGAGCCTGTATCCTTAAAATATTGGTGTTATTCCACATTCTTACTTTTCAAATGTTTGAGAACTGATCTCTGAAAGGTTGGTACTGCAGGCCAGCCGAGCAGCAGTTTCATGGCACAAAATGTGTCTGTATGAATGCAGTGGCATGGGCAGTACACAAAGGCACATGGTGGCCTGTGTGTGTGCAGAGAGCACGTCAAGCCAATGCTGATGAAGTCTTGTCCACACTCCCTTTGGGAGCAGTCTTTGGCATAGGCATCCCCAGGCATGGGGATAGGAGCTAGGAGAAAGGTCCACGTGAGTCAGTTCAATGCTTAAGCTCTGGTCTTCTTTAGGTGCACATTAAAGGTCTGCACTGAAGGCATCTCTGAAGGTGGTTTAGACACTCCCAAACATCTGCTACAACCCCCACTAATCATTTCTGGTAACACTGGAGGGACAACAGCAGGTTGGGAATGGCATATGAGCAAATGCCAGCCCGGCCCCCATGTGCATAGCTGGGGAAGCCAATAATTTAGAGCTTCTGTGTTAAGAGATGGTTTTGAAATACTATTTGTGATAACAACATAAGCTTTATGGTTTTCACTTCTTACCCTGAACACAAGGGTTGAGGTGGTTTTTTTGTGGTTTTGTTTGTTTGTTTTTTTGTTTGCTTGTTTGTTTGTTTTTTGGCATGGGGGGTGGTGGTGGGGCTAAAGACTGAGATGTACCCACTGCCTGCCGCAGTCCTGTACTGAACAAAAGCTTCTGTAGGTTCCCTTGAAATCCTCATTACATTCATTGTGAAAAATTAGATTATTCTCATATCAGTGAGTTTCAGCTGCAGATTTCTATTTAGTTCATTAATTTGCCTTGAAGTTGGATAGAATCAGAACCATATTTCTCACTTTGGTAGTTAGGGTTGATACTTTCTTGCTTTCATGCTACTCCTTTTAAAAGTCTTTCATCTGTATTTTTGAAAATAAAGTGAGTGAATTTATCATATTTAGACATCAGCAATCAACACATGGCAGAGACAGCTACTCTGGAATCCTAACGGGCTCTCAAGAATTATCCTCTGTGATTATCTCCCCGTCTGAAGGACCATATGTCACAGGCTCTGCAAATGACATCTGGTTATATCACACAAAGAGGTCTCTTCTGTCTATTTTGCAAGCAGCTCAACCCAAACTGGTGAACAAGTCCCCAAATATATCGGAAGGAGCTGGATTCCTTTGAAGTGTGTTATTGAAACTGATGTGTTCTGTGAGCTGGATGCCTGGTTTCCCTCAAGACAATCCAGCTCTCTTATTTTTTCATGTTGTGTCATAAAGGACACATGATAAATCAAATGAATAGCTAAACCAGCATACCAGAAAAATAATTACGAATGACCTTTTTTTCTTCTAGTAACAAATGTTATCCAGAAAGGGTACAACCCTTTCAGCTTCGAAATAGAGTACTTCTAATCTATTAGGGTAGAAATCTTGTAATGGGAAATGAGTGCCACCTCAGCAAACAATACCATAATTACTCACATAATTACTATACTGATCTCAAATTCCATAGGCCAAGTGGAAGGCCTGTCTTTGGGTGATAGGAGATGGTGATGCTTTTTTTGCAAGCTCCTTCTTGACTCAGTCCAGGTGATCCCATAGACCTTCTTGAGTTGCCCTGTGGCACAGGGAGGGGGGGCTGCATGTGCATTCCCTGCTGGGTCTGTGCTCTGCTCTGTGACCCTGCTTACATGTGCCATCAGGTGAAAACTCCAGTGGTCTAACCACAAAACTTAAGGGATAAAGAAATCTCCGTAAACCCTGATTAGGGAATACCTTGTTTCACATCCTGGCTGATGTCAGCAGCATAGGCAGCACTTCCTCCTTTTCTCTCTGCGTAGCTTTTCTGCAGGCTTCCAGACATTGTGGTGGTTCTGGCAGTAAGACCCAAGGCTTTGGTCTGCTGAGAAGCACATTCACTGTGTTCCAGATGAAAGTGATCAGCAGGGTGGGTCTGACTCGACTTTCATGCTCAAGTACATTAACGGGAACTCAGCACAGAACCAGCGTGAAGGTGCCAGTATCCTACATATACATTTCAAGGCGAAGAGGATGAGATGTTGTAAATCACTGTCTAAAAGAAATTATGCTTCATGAAAAGATGCCATGCTGGAAAGAAAACTGTCCCCACGTTGTATTTGTGGCATAGCTTCTTTCTTCAGTGGCTATCTGAAACTGTAGCTGGGGGGCACACCCATCAATCCTATCTTACCACACTTCATGTTTTTTATTGTACAGGTAAAATCGGAGATCTGGACACTTCCAACAGGAAACATTAAGTGCCTTGATAGCATGGAGAGGCTCTGCTGCATCCTTTCTGACCCTGGTGGTTTGGCTGCTGCACACAGGGCCGCCTCTGATATGGGGCCACCATGCATTCTGGGGTCTCCCTGCTGGGAAAACAGTGACATGTCCAGAAGGAGCTGAGGGAAGAGTCATTCCCATGCTTAGGGGCTATATTTCAGCTCCAGCCCTGGTGCTGGCTCCTGCCTGAGCCTTGCTGCAGCCATATTCACCTTCGTTTATTAATTTATTTATTAATCTCTGCTGCTGATTCCACCTTCGTCTCCCTGACTTGTCCCAAGAGGTGACCTGTATCTGTGGCCATCTGAAGAGCTCTGTTGGTCACTGCTGGATGGCGTGGGGCCATGGGGACACTGGGGAAGCTTCTTCTTCCAGGCTGCCCCACTGCTGTCCACCCTGGCCTCTCTGTGCCCTGAAAAGAGGTATGTGGGGGAAATTGAGACTGGACAAAATTGGGTTTAAACACAGTGAATGGAGACCCAAATGAATTAGGTAAATTCAAAGGCAGAACACTGACTCTTATGACCTATAGTGTCTGCGTGAGGCAGCAGTTATGTGTTTTAAAAATAAATTTACAGTCCCAGTAGCGAGATTCTGAAATTAGGATTATTGTAGCATTTAAAATGGTGTATTCATGGGAATTTATGTATATTTCCATGGCTCTTTCCTGCTAGCAATATGTTTATATATACATATAAATGTATATACTCCAGAGTGGAAATGTTTATTGTGCCCATTATTGTGAACACCTCATCATTTTTTTCATCTGTCACTGTATCTACCACAATGCTGTACTTAACAGTAATTGTTATTTTAATTAATATTAATCTGTATGATGCCTCATATTTAACACTAGGCTTCTGTGACTCACTGGTACAGATACATGATCTACAATTGCATAAATATCCTGTGTAATATATGGTCTGTCATCTCTAATACATTTTGATGCATTTTTCTGTGTTTTGCTATTTTGGGGATTATATCTGGTTTTACAGACAAATGGCCTAATTCTCAGTGCTATGTCATTTATTTGTGTTTCATGCCAAGTTTTTGCACAATCCTATATTGAAGAAAGGAAAAAACACACTGCAGAACCTCAGTGTCTCATAATAAAAGGCTGAATCCAGCCCTCATTGCTCTCATTTCAATCAGTCACAAAGGGAAAGGTTCAGATCATTTATTTAAAAATATTTGTGTTTTTATTCTCTTGGTAATTTCCTAGTGATTTCTTATTGTCATTAGGACATTTCTTATATATATGTGTGTGTTTGCTCCAGTATATACAGACCATTCTGTCATGAGGTTTCAACCTCCTGGTGTTTACTGATAACTGGTCAAGCCCAGAATGTGTCCACTCTCTGAAGGGAGCTTGGGAATTTCTGGCCTTGCACTATGATCACCTTTTAGTATAAGGAGCTTATAGAGTCTGTTCAGAAGTTATCTCAGAGGGGCCAGAAAAGAAGATTAAACAGCTTTCAGGCTTCAGGAATGTGCCTCATGTAGTGGGCACAGTCTCAGCCTGGGGTGGATGTATGTAGTAATTTATGTCGATAATTTTTGAAGTGAAATAGTCAATAGAGCTATGTGGAATATAAACTTTTGAGGGTTTAAACAGTTTTAGTCATACTTGGCAACTATATTATTGCTCCTTTTGCCCTACTAGCAATTGATTGTGGATCTGGAGATTAGCTGTGTGTATGTGTGTGAGTGCATTTGAACACACATCTACACATTTACATGTGTGAACGTATGTTTCTGCAACAATTGTGATGCCATGAACAGTAAGAAAAGTGTCCCTGAGGTTTAATTCCACACTGAGAATCATTTAGTAGCTCTGTTTGATACTCTTCATACGGGCACTTTGTTCCCTCATGCATTCCCCTTTGCTATCATGTTGGCAACTTCCAGTTTCAACACTCCTATAAGAAAAAAATTGGTGGGACCTTGCTACTGGGCTACCTCAGTCCTTCATATCCCTCAGCCAACTGCTCCTGGGATCTGGTGTGTCCTCTCTTGCCTCTTGGGGCTGAAAAACCGCTACTTGCATCTTGGGTTGAATCAGAGCAAGGCGTCATTTACCTGGACCTGTGCAAAGCATTGGACACTGGCCCACACGATATTCTGATCTTTAAAACGGAACCATACAGATTCTACGGATAGAGCACTCATTGGATAAGGAACTGGCTGGCTGGTCACACCCAAAGAGTTGTGACCAGTGGCTCAGTGTCCAAATGGAGTTGTGTGATGAGTGGTGATCTTCAAGGGTTGGTACTGGGACCAGTGCTCTTTTAACATCTTTGTCAGTGACATGGACAGTGGAATTGAATGCACCCTCAGCAAGTTTGCTGATGACACCAGACTCTGTGGTGAAGTCAACACGCTGGAGGGAAGGGATGCCATCCAGAGGGACCTTGACAGACTTGAGAAGTGGGATCATGCAAACAGAATGGAGTTCAACAAGGCCAAGTGCAAGGTTCTGCACCTGGGTCAGGGAAATCCCATGCACGAATACAGGTTGGGAGGAGAAAGTTTTGAAGACAGCCCTGAGGAGAAAGACTTGTGGGGGAGTGGTGGACCAGAAGCTCAACATGAGCCATCAGTGCACTTGCAGCTCAGAAAGCCAACCAGGTCCTGGGCTGCATCAGAAGAAGCACAGACAGACAGTCACGGGAGGTGATTCTCCCCTTCTACTCTGCTCTTGTGAGACCCCACCTGGAGCACTGTGTCCAGCTCTGGAGTCCCCAGCATGAGAAGGACACAGAGCTCCTGGAATGTGTCCAGAGGAGAGACACTAAAATGATCAGAGGGCTGGAGCAGCTCCCCTGTGAAGATGGGGCTTTTCAGCCTACAGAAGAGGTGGCTCTGAGGTTATCTTATAGCAGCCTTCCAATATCTGAAGGGGACCTACAAGGAAGTTGGGTTAGGGCCTTTTACAGGGGTGTGTAGTGAAAAGACAAGGGTAAACGGTTTCAAACTTGAGGCGGGGAGATTTAGGTTAGACAATTGGAAAAAGATATTTTCTGTGTGGGTGGTGAGATAGTGGCACAGATTTTCCAAGGATGTTGTGCTTCCCCCTCCCTGGAAATATTCTAAGAGAGTTTGGATGGAACAGTGAGAAACCTGGTCTAGTGGGGGGCGTCTCTGCCCATGCAGGGGGTTGGAACGAGATGATCTTTAAGGTACCTTCCAACCCAAATCATTCTGTGATTCTATGATTCTATAATTGGCTGAGATATAAGGTAGGATGTGTAGAGGAATGATAGCCACTAGATATCAATTTCTGAAAGGTATTGGTTGTGCTGTCCCCACTGAATTCTAGTTAAGAACTCCAGTATGTGTTAAAACAACTCTTCCATTTTCAAAGCTGCTTCTTGATAGAGCTGTGAAAACAAATGTCTGCAGTTAAAATTCACATTCATGTTGCAACATGAGAGAATGAGAGGTGAACACAGCACTAAAGACTGCAATCCATGAATCCTTCTCAAAAGTTCTTATGGAGAGGACAGTTTAGCCCTGAAAGTGTCATCTGTGAAAAACAGTTGGAATGTAGTTAGTAATTCTGGTACAATCAATAGACCAATAGTGCAAGGGTAACATGGCTGATACATTCAACACGTTGGGTACTTACACATACACACACATGTTCTCACCACTTTTCTCACGTGTGCACATCCATAGCTCCTCTTCTGGCATATGTACACAGAAGCTTAATTTTTTTCAGTAACTCTGGGGAAAGTGCACACATGCTGTTGAAGTAAACCTTGCCAAACTAGAACATGCTGCTTTGGGAGAAATAAAATTTCTAGTTCAAATATAGAACTGAAGGCCTCTCTAATGCGTCATTGCTGATCTCCCCAACTCTGCATGCACCCAATGATCAGTCAATAAATTCAGTTAGACGAAGTCTGAAAGCAATACCAGTGGAGAAAGATGATCTGCAGGGGTCATGAGGCCAGGTGACAGACCCTGGGCCATCCAGCCAAGCACTCCTGTTAGTACAGGCTTTAAAGATAAGTTCCAGATTGCGGCCACCTGCACTGACCAAATTACAAGCAGCAGAGCTTCTGGTGGCATTTGCAGCAACAATAAGGAGATTATCAGTCATGAGCTTTGTAGGATCAACACTGTTCACTTTGTTTTGGGTCAAGAGATCATACTGCACATTCAGGGATTCAAGGCTAAATCCAGAGCCTGTGAGCAGAAACCTTGGTCACTTCACGTATCACCAGCCTGTTGCCACCAGCATACTTTGATGTTTACAGCTTCATTGGGATGGAAGAATCCTATGAGTGGCTGGGTGGTGCTGAGCCTATTCAAGGTAATTCCTTTCTGTCTTCAGCTCAAATCACCCTGCCGAGGGACTCCCTATCTGCTTCTTACTTTTTTTCTTTCAGCGATGTGTATCAGAGCCAGATTGTCTCTAACGTAGGATAGGAAGTGATATGTTCTAGGTAAAAGGTGAAATTTGTCCACTTTCACATAATTTTTTTGCTTATGTCCAAAAAGACAATTGAAATGTATATAAAAAATAAGGAGCACCAGGGCTTTGACTGCTTCTGGTGAGTTTGTATTTAGGGAAATAAGAGACAAAAATAGTCTGCTCTTGTATTAAGTCATAAACCAAATAACACTGAGGAGGGGGGTTTAGTCTTATCTGCATTCTCTTTTAAACTGATTATGCATCATCTCTGGAGAAGACTGATGAAAACTGTCAGCTAAGATTCTGTAACATCAATAAAACAATTGTTTCATTTTCTAGAAAGCTTTCCCCTCAAAAAATGGTAGGAAATTGGCTTTTCAGAAGTCCTGGAAAAGACAAGTCAGTGAAACAGCCATTCAAGACTCCATAGTATGGCATGATTGGGCAATCCAGATTACTAATTAAAACAAAAAATTAGAAAACAGAAATAATTCAGATATTAAGAGTAGATGTTTCCATTTGCACTAAGCAGACCCATTTTAATGGCTCAGTAGGAAATACCTATTCTTTTTTTAACTTACAGACTGCCTGGCATTAAGCATGGATAAACTCAGGCTATGCATCTTTGCCTATGAATATGACATTGCTTTAGGAGGTTTATTTGTGAGTCAAGCCTCTTGTTAAGATCCTCTCCTAAGCTCCTTAGTAACATCATGACCACCATCAAGTTGTGGCATTAGTCACTGAAAATCTCTGGCTTGGTTATGATAGGTTGATCTTTTTTTTTTTTTTTTTTTAATGAACTTTTAAATCTTTAGATATCTATGCTGTGTTTATCCAAACTTTTCTCTCTAAGAACTTCTCACTGAATGATTTCTGAGTGAAAACATCTCTGCAGTACATTACTTTTCTGCCCAAGTAAACTCCACAGAATTTGGTGGAATTGTTACTGTTTTTAGGAAGGAATAAAGACTCAAAATCCAGGCAGTGACTGTAGTATATGGTATATTGCTGTATGACCCATTTTCAGCTGGTGTTAGAATGTACATACTGGTGCATGATGCTGATATGTTTTGAATGTTGCAGATGAAATGAAATGAAATGCAATTGACACACTTAGGCTGGTGGTGCCAGCTTGCTTGCTTGCTCTTTTTGTTAACTAGTCGTTCCCCCTTTTTTTTTTTTCTTCCTAAGGAGAAGATTGATGCTTCCTCGAACAAAAATTATGAAGCTAGCCCAGCCTTTGCGTGCTGAATTATGCATAGAGCCACCATAATTGCACGTATCAGTCAATTCCTGCAGAAAAATGCAAAGCTAGGCAAGTAATGGCTGTAGGTAAACACACATTTAGTCATAGGGTGGTTATGGTAACTGAGTGTGCATTTTGTATGCACAGCTGGATGGATATTGTTATGACAGCTTTCACAGCTGAGTTGAGTGCAGTGCTGCATAGCACAACAATGCTGCTTTTCTTCTGGGCAAAAGGGAAAACTTCTATTTTGGCGTAATAGTTCAAGACATATTTTCACTCAGAGATTCATAGACAATGAGAACCTTGAGCAGCCACCCTTTGTCAGTCTTCTCCCAGACATATTCACAATTCTTGACAAATATTATCCAGATCTCTAAAATCTCCATCAAGAGAGGGTCCACGGCCTGATGAATTACCATAGCAATGACTTATGAGCTCTACTGATAGAACAGTTTTCCCTCTATTATCTGGTCCAAATCTTTCTTGATGTAATTAGGACATACATGACTTTCCTCAGGTTCTATGACCACGGAGAACAGGGCAATTCACCCTCTTGGCAACAAATCAAATTGCTAGTTAGTGTGACAGAGGTGGTAGGAAGCTCTGAAGTCAACAGAATGACACTCCCAAGTTGAAAAGAAAAGTCTAAGTATCTAAGATGCTGCTTGGTTGGGAGATAGCATTCCTTTTCTAGTGTTTTTTATCATTCAGGATTTTAAACTGGCACTGTAGAAATGTAAACACATAGATAGGTCTTATTTCTGCAAAGTGTATGGCTACACAACTCAAAGTTTTATCAGAGGCTTTGATGCTGGCTTCTATCTGTTTTGAAAAACATTTCATTATATATTTCATATATTTATGTCGAGGGACAGACAGTGAGAAGGATCATTCCTTCACTGCAACAGCTACTATGGATTTCAGCTTAGCAATTCCCTTTGTGGGCACCAAATTTAGAGGCCAGGTGTAAGCATTTCGGGCTGTGTTTAGACTACTAATTGAGACAGGAGATGGAGGTCTACTCAAGCACAAGCATCTCTCCATGAGAGGTGCTACAGGTGTTTAGTGTCTCTGCTTTTTGGATCCAAATCCTTTAGAAACACACTCGTGTTGCTAAAAGGTAAGGAGTGTTTCATCAGTGCTCCCTTTGTGCTGAGCATGCCAGCAGGTGAGAGGCTTGGCTCAGAGCAGCGTGGTGGCAAGAGGAGATGCATCAGTCTCTGTTCTCTGGGTGGGTTTTGGGAGCCCGAGAGGAGTGGAAAAGGGAACTGCCAGGGTGGAAAGGTGGCCTCAGGCAATACTGCTGTGTGATTAGAGGGGGGAGATGTTCTTTCGCTGACTGCACAACAACAGCCTGACAGAGCAGGATCAAAACCTGTGTTAGTAAATAACTCTAAGACAGAAATAATTGAAATGCTTATATAGGATGGGTAAAGGTGCACTAAGAACGGGAGGAACAGATGCAAGTCTATGGGCAAAGAGCCAAGAAGGACAAAAGGTGAGACATCTGTCCACAATATCTCATCCTTCATGAAACAGGATATGTGGTTGTTCATGAAGCCTATTCTCAAGGAGAAAGATTTTTAAAAATTTGTTTCTGCTTGAGGCATTACGTTATGCTTTTCATAGCTAGTGTGAATACAAATATCAGATGAAGGACATTTATGGTCATTCTTATTACTGAATACACTATGAGGCTGGGGGTTGCCTAATTTCACACTCGTGGTCTCCACTCATTCAGACAGCTTCTGCAAATCACACCCTCAAGTGATTTGTTGTATGCTGTATGTCAAGTCACTCACAGAGGTGGGAACAGCAGCCTTGCTCTCAAATGTGTTTCTTTAATCATCAGAGTGTATTTCTTCCCAGAGCAATGAGTTACCCCTTCATATATTTCTTGCTACATTGAATATTAATATTGCAATCATGTCTGTCTCCTTAGGGGACTTGTATTATACAGCAGCAATTCAATACAGTTCACTACTTGGAGTTAAAATAAATACATGTGTTGAAGATATTAAAGGTCTCTTCTAAAAAAATAGGCAAAAAGCACACCAGAAATCACCACCTCGATTCAGAAAAAAAAAACCCCAGAATGAATAGCATTGTTCATGATAACTTTTTTAAAAAAACAACAACAAAGAAACAAACAAAAAAAACAGAAAAAAACAACCAGAAAAAAAAAGCACCTTCTAAATATATGAAATATTGTGATTTTCTGGTAGGGACCTGAATAAACCACACAACCTCAAAGAGTCTTGAAATGTGTGCCCAAGGCCAGCATCACAGGGTGCAGCAGAGTAACCCTGCCTGAGCTCAGGGGAAGAGCTGTGCCAGAAGTTGAAGGGAACTCAGGGCACACCTTACCACTCCCTAAAACTACCTGAAGGCAATCACAGAAAGTTTGGAGTTGGAAGGGGCCTCAAAAGATCATTGAGTCCAACCCTCCCTGCCAAAGCAGGGTCACCTATAGCAGGTCACACAGGAATGCATCCGGGTGGGCTTTGAATGTCTCCAGGGAAGCTGTAGTCAGGTGGGGGTCAGACTCTTCTCGAAGGCATCTGGTGACAGGATGAGAGGGCAGGGCCTGAAGCTTCCCTGGGGGAGGTTTAGGTTGGATATCAGGAAGCACTTCCTCACGGAGAGGCTGATCAGACACTGCAATGGACTGCCCAGGGAAGTGGTGGAGTCTCCATCCCTGGAGGTGTTTAAGGAAAGTCTGGATGTGTCACTCAGTGCCATGGTATAGCTGATGTGGTAGTGTTAGGTCAGAGGCTGGACTTGATAACCTCAGAGGTACTTTCCAACCTCAAGAATTCTGTGATTCTGTGAAACCTTGTTGGGGCAGGGATGTCTCCAGTGGCTTAAGCTGCAATTCAGCTCCAGCCCTTGCCCTTGGTTCCCTCTGGAGCTATACTGCAGCTCTGCTCATGCCTGTCCATATCTTTTGCTGATCCTGAGCCCCAGCTTGGCCTCAGAGCCGCTCCATCCCCATGCCTGTGGTTGTAGTACCTGGAGCAGCTCTGCTGGCTGCCTCTGGGGGAGTGGGATGGGGCCGTGGGGAGAGGTCCTGCCCTGCTGCCCTCCCTGGGCCCTCAACCTTTCTCCCTATTGCTAAGGCTCTTCTAGTGTGAAGTGCCTTAGTCGTGAAGCTAAATTCACAACACCTGTGTAAAATAAAGCTTGCAATTGATTTTAATCCCTTTTTCATTGTAAAATTAATGCTCAGTCAGAAAGCAAGAGAAAAACCATATTTGAAACCGTTAGTGTAGTCACTGGCATGGCAGCAGTTCTGTGGGTCCGTAGTACATTTAAGGCCTGATTCTGAAAAAAATTGTTAACATTTCTACATATCCTAAAAGTGATCCAATTGCATGGATGTAAGGATACCTGTGTGTGTATATTTATATATATTTTTCAGGAAGTGGACCTTGTTTCATGGAGATTATATTGCCTAGATGGTCCCAGGCTAATCTGTGCAGATATTTTAAGCTCGTTTTGCTTGATGGCAGATGGAGACATAGCTTATAACATTAATTTTCTTATTGGATCTCATCTGACAAAATCCCTAGTTGCTTTAGTCTCACATGAACCATTATCCTATTGTAGATACGTGCCTAATAAGCTTAGATTCTGAAAATGAGTGTTTGTACTTACTAATATCAAGGGAGAGTTAAAATCAAGCATGCTGCACAGTCTTCTGGGAAAGTCAGCAGTAAAACACTGTTTTCAATAATCAATAAGTCAACCAAGCAAATCTCTAGACTGTTATTACAAGGGGATCTGTCATCACACAAAATGAAGACTTGTCTGAGAAACTGCTAAGTAAATGCTTCTGCCACTTAGTAGTGGGTTTGGTTTTTTGTTTTCTGTTTTTTGTTTGCTTATTTGTTTTTTTGTATTGTGAGTTGCAGATTAAAGTGCAGTCATGCACAGATTTGTTTTGCATTCCAAACAGAGGTTGTGTCTGGATGAAAGCACTTTATGGTAGTGCTCACCAGCTTGGGTCAGTTTAAGAATGTGAAGATATCCTGTGTTCTCTGTCTCAGGCTCTTCTTGAACTGCTCCCTCTCCCTTTTCCTTGTGTCTTCTGTATTTCATATCTCTCAGCATTAAAATACTAGGAAAAATTTACTTGGCACTTTTACAGGCTATCAAACACATAAATGGTCTTATACCTCACTGATCTGTATCCCCCTGTGACAATTAATACCCCCCATAAGGGACTTCACTCCCCAATAAAAGTCCAAATTCATAGCAAGAATGTGAGCTATCTACTTGCAACAGGATCATTTTCTTACAAATGTATCAGAAAACACTTACCAGAAAGTAATAAAGGCTCAATATAACATGAAACTGAGCTTCACTGCTACCAAAAAAACCCAAACACAAACCCCTCCCATAAAAGCCCCCCAAAAAGCAAAAATAAAAAAGAAGCATTCTGTGCTGCAAAAATCTTTTTTTCTTTTTTGCTTATAAGGCTGTACATACCCATTTCTCTATCTGTTTGAACATGAGCTCAATTGTTGAGCCCTAAAATCACTGGTAGCCAGTTAACTGCCCCAAAGGGTCGTGTCTGGAGGCTCAAACATGCATGTCACTGTTCCCTCCAATCCCTCGTTGTTGGCATTTATGTTCCTTTTGACAGCTGCTGAGATTTTCCTGTCTCTGAGGGAATATGAATGACTCATTGTTTATCATTTAAAAAATCCTTCTCCATTCTGTAAATCGTTTCTCCCTTTTTGGACCCCCTTCCCAGCAAATGTGGCAGGTACTGTGGTGAGAGAATGGGGATGCAGACAGGCTGCTAATGGGAGGTTGCCCTTCTGCAGGTTGCTCCCTCTTCTTGGACACATCTGCAAAATAATCAGATAAACAGGCTGGACCCCAGTGGCAAACAGAAACACAGTAGTAAAAGACCATGGGGTCTGTGGGCATTTTGACACAAATGGAACAGATTCAAAGACGTAGGCAGTCTCTCTCCTCCCAGGAGATGCAGGGGATCCTACTCTGGGCAGCACCAAACTCATCACTACCAGGCCAACAACATATAGCCTCTTGTGGTGATGCTGGCCTGAAATGTTGGGTTTTTTTTTTCCACTCGCTCTTAGAGCCTATCTTTTTCCCACTCATCATCTAGCTTTACCTGATGGCTTTGGAATGCTGACATTTATCAGTGCCTACTTGTTCTCCCTTTCTGTTCTGCTGTATCTAATCTTTGAGCAGGAGATACAAGTCCTCCTTTCCATCACCTTTCCCTTTCCCTTGTCTTATACCCATTAGCAGTAACTACCCTCATCAGAAAAGTCTACTTCCTTTTTACTGGCAAGGCCAGGGCCTCATGAAATCAACGGTGAAACTCCCATTGACTTCAGCGGGACCAAAAGTGTCTCAGTTAGATCAAAGTACTTGAGAAGCAACAGAGAAGGCAGAGATTCTAAGTTCAGCCTACAATAAACTCCAAAAAGATAAAAAGCATATAAAGAGCTGAAACCTTCCTAGATATTCATGCAACATCCAGGATGATATGAATACCCTCAGGACTGAAGCCTATTACAGCTACCACCCACCTCAATAAATAATGATCATCTAGTTATAATGGTTTCTTCAGACCTGGGGTGTGTGGGCTTGTTAGCCACTGGTTGTAATATGATTTTATTTTCAGTGACTGGTATTCACTGGTTGCTGTATGAATTTCCTTCTAAAGTCATAATTTCTGGAACGTGGCACTTTTCATTAAGATGACAAATGCTGGCATTTGGCAGGATGTGGTATGGATCGTGTTGAGCTCTGCAATGGTGGCTGACAGCAGCAGAACAACGTGGGAGCCAGCAGCGCCCTGACGGATCAAGCACCTTCTCTATGGTTTGTTTTCATCCTGCAAGTACAGTTCTGACTTAGTGTGAATAAAATCACTTAGCAGGTAACATGCTGATTTTCTGAACTATCTGTCAAGTGAACTGTTCAAAGCAGAGATAGGGCCAGCGGACAGAAATAATAAGTGCTGCTCTGAATGGCAGAGGTAATTCTCCACCTGTGAGAGTTTTATTGCTAACTGCTGCACAAGCAAGTTCAGGCACTGAGTTGTCTCCAATGGATGAATGAAAGAGTTTGGGGACCTTTTTGTGAGCCCGTGCTACAGGGAAACAGCACATTTCACAGTCATAACTTTTTTCTTGCTAGTCAATCTGGACATTATTTTTTAATTCCTCTCAGGTCTTTTAAACACACTATAATATCAGGTGCTGATGAGGAATCTAAATCGCCATTAATCCTCTAGTACTCTCAGCCCTCAAAAAACACCGTGTTTTTCAAAAACTCTGACTGTTTTATGGAGGTCAGAGATCACCTGCTATGCTCTAAGATGTTTAACATCATGCAGACATGAGCGATCAGACTGCCTTCTGCTCAGGACTGCTATAACAGTCAAGGAAGAGAAATAGTTGTGGTACCTCAAATGAGGCCAATAGCCAATTTGTTTCCTTGCCCAACTGCTCTTCATCCAACTTCTACTTGCTGCTTGATAATAAATGAGTGCAAAAGTGCATGTGTATATGGGCTCAAAAAGGCAGAAAACACTGCTAGGAAAAAATCCATTAGTGTTCCTAATTAACCAGATTGCTATTTTTAATAAAAGCTTTCTGCAGTGCTGTAGCAGAGATTTCAGAAAACAAGTCCTTCTAGGGGAGATATATCCCCTTCTGGACTGAACTTCTAAATGGTATTTTTTCATACTATATATTGCTATAGGACTTATTTACTAACCATCTCTTATTTTTGTTGCTCTCTTCTGAATTTTTGTCATTGTCATAGAATCATAGAATAATTTGAGTTTGAAGGGACCTCTAAAGGTCATCTAGTCCAACTCCCCTGCAGTAAGCAGGGACACTCTCAACTAGATCAGGTTACTTAGAGCCTCTTCAAGCCTCACCTTGAATATCTCCAGGGATGAGGCCTCAACTACCTCCCTGGGAAACTTGTTCCATTTTTCCACTACCCTTGTGGTAAAGAATTTTTTTCTAACATTCAATCTAAATCTACTTTTCTCTAGTTTAAAACCATTGTTCCTCGTCCTTTCACTTCCTTGCAAACAACCCCTCTCCAGCCTTTCTCTAGGCCCCTTTCAGCTACTGGAAGGTTGCTATTAGGTAACCTCAGACCCTTCTTTTCTCCAGGCTGAACAACCCCAGCTCCCTCAGGCTTTCTTCATGAGAGAGGTGTTTTGGTCTTAAACACCTGATCATTTTTGTAGCCCTCCTCTGGATCTGCTCCATCAGATCCATGCCCTTCCTGTATTGAGAGGTCCAGAGCTGGATGCAGGACTCCAGGTGAGGTCTTAACCAGAGCAGAGTAAAGTAGCAGAATCATTTCTATTGACCTTTGGCCATGCTTCTTTTGATGCAGCTCAGGATGGATTGGCCTTCTGGGCTGCTGGTATGCACTGTTGGCTCATGTCCAGCTTTTCATCCACCAGCACCCCCAAGACCTTTTCTGCAGGGATGCTTTCTAGAAGCTTATCCCCAAGCCTGTACTGATAGTGTGGATTGTTCCGACCCAGATCCAGGGTCCCGGACCTTGCACTTGGTCGTGTCGAACTTCATGAGTTTCACCTGAGCCCACCTTTCCAGTTTGTCCAGGTCCTTCTGGATGACATCCTGTCCCTTTGGCTGATCAACAACAACACTCAACTTGGTGTCATCTGCAAACTTGCTGATGGTGCACTCAATCCCATTGTCTATATCACTGATTAAAATATTAAACAGTACAGGTCCCAGTATGGAACCCTGAGGGACACTGGTTGTCGCTGGTTTCCATCTGGACTTCGAACCATTGACCACAACCCTCTGAATGCAACCATCCTGTCCTCCTTTCTTTCTCTTCCTTTTAAATCAAGCAGCACTCTGAAATGTAAAAAGGTCTTTTGTAGGATAAGGTAATTATCTTGCCTAAAAGGAGACATGCACAAAGTTTGAGAATGCAAATCTCCAGAAAAATCATATGTGAAGGCCCCAAAACCATTCTGAACTCTGAAACTGTGGACCTGCCCTTTACCAAATGTTTAACTAATTCTTGCCGACTGATGACTTCTCTATAATTTCCACTTGTGTTGTTATGATTAAAACAGTATCAGGGGAGCTTGAAGAGGCAAACGTTAATGTTTTAAGCTTCATAAACCACATTGAAAAAAGGATGGAGAAAACAATGTGCCTCTGTGAGAGAGTTCCTGTGCTGAGCATGGTGCCTTTGGAGCACAGCCAACAGTTTTCAGGAGGCTTCATTTGGCTCTTTCTCCCTTCTCTAAGTTTTGATGGCTGAGGCAGGTGGCCATGGAGGTACATGGCACTCTGGGGAGCCCAGAGCCCTGGCATGGTCCATAGTAGAAATGGCACTTATAATGGGTGGCAGAGGGAAAGCAGCTCTGCATGGTTCTGCTCTTGGTCACAGCTGAACACACTCTGAAGGGGGGGGGACTAGTGAAGAGAACGAATTACAGGACAAAAAAACACCTCCAAAGCACAATCCATAAGCTGAAATAACACTCTGTAATCCTATATCATTCAAGAATGAAAAACGGAGGAAGAAAGGAGAGGGAAATTTGTTTTTGAGATAAGTGTTTAGTGAAAAATTTCCAACCAGCAGGACTGGCTTTCAAACTCTGAAATGGAAAAACTTTCTAAATATTTCATGGATCTGACGCTGCTTAGTTAATTACTTCTTTAGAAAACAAATCTGTGAATTGAACAACTGGGAATACCATGTGAAAAAATGGCCTTACTGACTTGTGAGTTGGATACCCATCAGTAAACAGGTATTGTATCACCTTTTCTGCCCCTTACCACTTACGTCTCCCCAGGAACAAAAGCCAACATTAAGGAGGTACAGAACTACTTCTCAGTTGATCTAGATTGTCTTTCCAGGGCCATGCATGATGGATCAGTGCATGTACCCTGGCTGGATGTTCTCTCCAAATGTGCCTTTTTCCCCAGCCCCGTGCATCTCATTGCTGACGGAAATCTTTGCATGGGCCAGCTGTTTTCAAAGCTTCAGATGCTAACTTTTTTGCCACCTGCAATCTGTGTGAAATATTCATTCCAGTGTTCTTTTTGTCCCTATTTAAAAACTACACTTTGCTGAGAAGCCCTGCACAGACTCTGCGGGGCACACTGACCAGCCCTGTGCTGGGAGTTGTTAGGGCTGAGCTTTTCAAGAACCATTCACTGTACTTACTATGAGCAGGGATGGGCTTGCACTTAATTTCAGGCTGATTCTGTAGACTCAGATGCTGAGTTGTGGGGATACTGCTGTGGAAAGGCAACAGTTTTCCATGGAAATAGGTCAGTTCTCCAACATGATCAGCAGCCTGCTGAATTCTCAACCATTGAACTAATTGGATTGTCCAGATACAAGATACAACTATCTTTTTTGTATTCTTAGGAGTAATCGTGGAATTACAACTTTCCCATGGATTTAGCATAGCTCTCTACCCTCTCCATTAACAGAATTCAATCCTATTTCAGAAGATAACCTTGAGAGAATGAGGAAGGTATATGCTTTGCCTCTATCTTAATAAAAGTGTGATATGAAGGTTTAATTAAGAGAGAGAAAATAACTAGGAATGAGCACAGAATTTAAAGCAAAATAGACCTTGTATAAGTGAAGAATCACAAATGTGGTTCAAAAGGTCCCCCTGCAGAGACCTTACTGAAGGTCTCTGTAGTAGTGTTTCTTACTGAAGCTTGAGATAAGATCTACTGTAGCTGGTTTCTACTGTAGCTGGTTTCCTTTTTTCAGCTATGATGGCAATTCTTATCCACACTTTTCCCTTTTTCTGTCTTAAAAGGTTAAGAGTATTTTCCCGTTATGTCTTTTCTTCAAACTTAGTGTATTTTTGTTTTTTTTCTTTTCTTATGGTGTTCTGGTGCTAAGGTTTTGCTGTTGTGTGTTTTTTGTAAGAGTTTTTAAGCACCTGCCATTTCCCTTGGTCTATCTCATGTAACTTCTGTTGCACCAGAATAAGTGAAGGAGAAGCTGCCAGATTTGCTGTGTTACCTTTCTGTGTTCTGCTAGAGACACAAATGTTTTCTGGAAAATGTCATACCAAAGCAAAAAGTGGAGGGAAGTAAAGAAGGGAGAAACTTAAGTTGTCTTCTGAGATTACTTTGGAGTGCACTTGTTTATTTATGCATGAGCGTATTGAACCTCTCCCACCCCAATAAGTTTAACTGTATAAAACTCTGGATGAAAAGTTTTAGCTAGTATCTTATACTCAAGGGATTTCAGAAAGTGAAATCCAGCTCTCTCGTTTATTCAAAGACACATCCTTTGCTTGAGCTTCTCAGGTTTTGGCAGTAGAGTTTACTGAAGGAGTCCTAGGAAACAATTCTGTTTTGCTTCATTTGGCAGGTGTGACATTGAAAATACACTGTTTTTTCGTGGAGATGGCCTCGAAGGTATACATATATAATTGTATGCTTAGTCAGCCATTGGTTCTTCTTTCCAGAGCTTGAGATTCAAGGTTAGAAAATCTCATCCTGTTAGGATACATTTATACTTTGAGACTAATAGCACTATAGTCACATCTTTGTACAGCACTGAAGACAATGAGAAGCTATTATTGCTGCTACAATAGTGCAAATATATTGTTGGGATTCCTAGATATTTCTACAATAGAAAGAAATGGTAAAAAAAAGTAAAAATGTTTTAAATTTATCTTTGGCTGGCAGATTAGTTTGAAAATGTGGTTGGCTACCGGAGGGGATGTTTTTCCCAAGCTAGTTTTATCTGTTTTAAAAGCCAGCAAAATATTCCCAGGATAATTCACACACAGCTGACTGAATAATTCATAATGAATAATGTATTTAGATTTTGCTTCTCTCTTCATAAGGAGATCAGATACATTCATTATTCAAACTAATACTGGGTTTTCCCATCCCCCCCCCCTTGTGGGCTTGATTCTGTCACCTTTACTCAAGTTGAGTTATGTTTTCCAGGGGGAATTGTGCTGATTTTAATGGCAGTTCCTGCACAGCATGATGCTAGAGAGCATCTGGACGCAAGTGCATAGGTTACAAGAACTTGTGAATATTTGATGGTTGTACTTTGAAGCTCCTCCTGTATAGGCTTGCTATGCAAATCCTAGGAGGTACTTTTGTTAGCTCTTGTAATTAACTATTGCAACCCCACTGTATCGAACGTACAGCTCAAATTTTGATTGCAGCTTAGAGAGGTAAGCTAACATCTTGCTTTCCATGAGCGGTGGAGCTTAGCTTTCAACACTTTGTTGTTTACAGAAAGCGTACACAAAAGATTAAGAGTGAAGTCTAAAAGAAATGTGCTTGAGTGTGCAGTCATTCAGATTTTCTCATTACTGGCATTGCTTCTGGAGACTGCCCACAGGCGTTTTTTCAGCATTGAGAAAACGCATTAATTACTTCTGTGCCTTCCTGTTCCCCCTGAATGCAGTTCTTTCCAGCAAATATTTTTAATCTAGACCTGGCCTTTGGCTGGGTGGATGAAGCTTCCTTATCGACTTCCAGCAGCAGTGGCAGAGCTACAAGTGTAGATCAGGACACACCTCCCTGCAGTGCTCCCTCCTGGAGGTGCTGTGGCCACTGGTGCCACCCTGCTGCACAGAAGAAACTTCAGTCTGGTGGCTCTGTAGGATAGTGTTTCCCTCTCCCCGGCTAGATGTGCTCCCTATTACCTCCTTTTCCTCCCACCCAGTTTAGGCTTGAAAACCCCTCTCAGTAACCATGTGTTTTGGATGATGGCTTAGTGTTTTATAGCTAACTGTTGTTGGCTGAACTCTGTAATTTTGCCTCTCCAAATGCAAATCATTGTTTTTTTCCTAAAAATCCCACTGTTTATTCCAATGTTTGGGTCAGAAAATCTCTCTCTCAACACTCTGCCAAGATTTTTCATTCTTCCAGTGTCAAAACCAAGAGCTACCTGCAAGAGGAAGATTCTGGCCTAGGTATGTTCCAAATATATAAAAATGTAAGATGTTTATGTAAGATTATCCAATCTTTTATACACTCATATTTTCTCTGTGTGGGGAAAATGAGTTACCTGAAATGTTCTGCCAACGTGAAGTATAAAACCTGTGACAAGGACTTTGGAGCACAGTGCCAAACTGCAGTTTCCTGTGTGATGGAGGAAGGGCATATTATCAATACTCCCATTTTCAAGAGATAGGGTTGCAGTGTCTGCACTAGAAAGTGGTTGCTTGGTTCTATGAAAGTTCAAGCCAGCCTGGAGCTGGCAGGTTTAGAGTATTTTGAACCCGGTCCAACACTTAATTTGATGGACAGGGTTTGAATAAGGCAGTTTAGTCTGTGACAGTAAAACAAATACAAATAGTCTCCTGGCTCTCTGATGGTGTTTACAAGAGCATTAAAATGATTTCCCACTAATGATACACAGTTGTAGCGACTGGAGCACTATATCATGAGGCTAATGCTGCTGCCACAGCGGTGTGGATCCAGAGAGATCCAAAACAAAATGCCAGCAGAGGACCTGGACAATGTACAATACCAGGAATGACAGCCCAGTAAAATAGAGTCAAAGTGTTGCTCCTGCTCTTTTAAAGAGAGACGATACTTGCAGGAAGTGTGCCTTCACATTAGCTTTGCTTGATGAAAGCATCAATGATGTATTTATTATTATTTATCTGGTAGAGGTAGACCTGTTCTTAAATGCATCTGCTCTTTGAACAGAGTTAGAACCTTACTCCAAACCAGTTCATTTGCTTACTTCTTGTGTTGATCCGAATAGAGGTTTTCTGTGTACAAGAGCTTCTATAATACATATTTAAGTTCAAGAGGACATTACATAGCACTTGCAGATTTACTAATTTGAGCTTCATACTATATTTTTAAAACAGCTTGCTTTTCTGTAACTGATACATTTTTCCTTAAATGAAAGGCAACAAAACAATGTTCATTAAGTACTTTTATTTATATACATTTTGCATAAATACTGTCCTCAGAGAGTAGAGAAGTCTACATTTACCCTCTGGGCCTTCTCTCTGCTAGAATATAGGCTCTTGTGTGAGAGCTGTGCCCTTTCTGCATTCGGGCTCCAGCACTCATCTGGTTCAGTGGCAACAGAGAAGCCCCCAATTTCCTTTTCATCAGGATAGAAGCTGTGTTTGTAAATGTAGTGAATGTCAAATTGGTAAACTGCTGACTTGTCTAGCATCTGTCTTTTCAGCCTATTTATGCCATAGCTTTATGTTAAAGAGCACCATAAACCACTTCTGAGTTAACCCACTCAGCACAAGAAAAGCAAAATCTGCAGATAACACAAACCATAATTCCAGATGGCAGTAGGTTGCAGATCACTCCCTTAGTATTTTTAATGAAAGATGAACCATAAAGACTCTTTAACCTTGCTAACAATCTACATATTATTCATATTAATAGAACTGGGTCCTGCTGACTCATTAAAACAAGTAGATGTTGTGATCCCACCCTCGCCGGGCATGTTTTATGGGTTACAAATTACTTTAAATTATCATTAGATACAGGCTTCAGTGCAGCTGCACTGAAAGCCCTCTCTCCTGGCTTTTAAAGGCACCACAAGGCTATCCTGATGCTGAAAACTGGTTGCAAGATGCAAAACTGGAATTGATGTGTGACTTGAAAGTTCAGATTTCATGGCGTTTCCTCTTACGCCTTGTGCAGGAATTCTCTGGTTATCTTGTTTCAGGTTCTTAGAGTGATTTTAGGGGCTTACTTTTTCCTGAAGACTGAAATGTTGAGAACCTTTTCAAACGTGGTTGCTATGGAGGCTGTAGAGAGGAGGTGTGGTGTGGGGGAGAGATTTCAATTGCATTTACTAGAGCTCATTTGGGTACCTGATCCATCCAATTCCCCAAACAGCTGATCACTGATCACTGCTGCCCCTGTGACAAACCATCAAGGCAAGGATTAAACTACTATATCATTAAAAATAGTGATAAAATTAAAGCATTCATAGGTTTAGATCTGCCAGGAAAAGGAGATTTCAAAATTTAAGAATCTGTTTTTCTTAAACCTCACAGCTTTGGCGTTTGTACTGAGGGAGCTGAATGAAACTTAGGCTCATCACCACAGGAAAAAATGCTAACAGGTATGATTAGTCATAAAGGCAGGGGAGTTACAGAAAATTTGGCAACGAAAAAAATAAAGAAAAAAGGAAGATTTCAATGGATGAATTTCTCTTTGTGCCAATCTAAAACTTAGTTATAGTGATATCACCTATCAAGAGACTCTTTCTCAGACTGTTTTTCTCTTGGGCAGACTGCCACATGCCAGCACTTAGTGGCTTTGCTGGGCTTTTCATGCTGCTTCCATCATTGTCCCTGGTGCACAGGAGGAGGCAGCCAACACCCCATGATGACACCTGATTTTTGGGGCCAGCAGCAGAAATGAGGATTAACTCTGCAACAACTTGGATTTGGTTGTTTTGCAATCCCAGCATTGGATACATTAATTAAACTTCCACTTGGAGACAAAAATTGTCTGTTGTTCCCTAGGAGTGTAATTTTGGTCCCCGTGCTTTCTCATTGCTTGTAACTATTAGGATTAAGAATGGCTCCTGGATTCCAGTACCTCTGCCTGCTCTAGTTTGTTATTGGGATTTCCTCTGTACTAGGTTGCTGCCACTTGTATTCCCTTTTCTTGGTTCCCTCCTCATACAATAAATGATCACCAGGATTAATGCACTCCTGAAAGGTAAGGAGCAGAAACCTGTCTCCTTGACAACAGGGGACAAACTCATAATAAACACATAAAAATAAACATAGATAGTTAGAGCCAGCAGCAGATTGTGATGGCAGTAAAGAGGGGTTTGCTTCACGCCTTATGGAAATGAAAGCTCTGTCTTCTGCCTTCACTGCCATCATTATGAGAGCCCGGTTAATCTGCTCTCTGAAGATGATTGCCATGTCTATAAACATAAAATATGCTGCTTTAACTGAGTCCCCTCCCCCAGCTGAGTGTCACTGAAAGTGGTTGCAATTAAAATACGAGGCTGCCCAGGCAGCCACTGGGAGTGCAGATTCAGATAACAATAGAGCATAAGCTCAGCAGCTGGTATGACACAGGGAGGAATGCTGCTTCCACCAGCCTTTCTCCAGATCAGTTGCTCGTTCCTTGGCACAGGGAAGTGATGGAGGCTGCATCATATGTGGTGATCCAGGGTGGAAAGTTGTTTCAAATATGTTTTACAGGCCCTCATATCCTATGGGACTTGACAGAGGTGACTGATCTGAATCAAGCAGAGTCTCAATGCAGCCGTATAACATGGTACATGAATTATTGTGATATGGATTAAGTCCTATATACAGATATAAAATGACTGACTGACTGTAATTGTTCAGCTAGGAATAAATTAACTAGAATGCTGTGTGCTAAGTTTCATCTCACTCTCTTAAATTATACATCCATATAGCACAGCAGCAAACTCAATGTAACAGTAATATTGTCCAATGAGCTTTCTGCCTCTGGGAACTTGCCAAACCTGATCATAGTAGCGTCCAGCTGTCTTCTGTGCTATATAAAATTATTTTCTGATCCCAGGTAGGCTCCTGGGAGCTTCTGACTTCTGTGAAGCAGAACATTAAGAAACTGTGAATTAAAGTCTGTTGCTTGTAGACACTGCAGCTAGCCTTGCTCTTAGTTTGTAAGTGTCAGATCCAGTGCTCAGCTTCCCAATGAGCTCTTCATGCCTCTCTGACAGCAAGGAATGAGAGCAGGGCTGGTCTAACTGGCTGCCTTCCAGCTTCTCCTCCATGGCAAAGTGGAATCCTTCTCTCATACACCTTCAGGAGCAATTCTCTGTCCCCGTGACAGCAAGATAGTGTGAGGAACGTGATAGAGAGGAAGGGGCTTTGCTGTAATGATTCAGGTGTTCGTGCTTGCTGCTTAACACGGTAAGAAACTTGATAGCTTCTAGGTTCTGACCACTTCTGGAACAATAGCAGCTCAGAGCCTGAAGGAGGCAAAGCAAGGAATAAAACTCCCTTCTCTTGATTTTCACCTACCCTGGCAACAGGCAGCAATTGGCAGCAGTTTCAGTTACAGGTTTAGCTTTTTATCCATTTAAAAAGTGCTTAGCAGCTCTATGAATCCGTTCAGCTGTATTTGACACCAGTGGCCTAGGACAGAGCTCATGGTAAAGGTTGCATTGGGTAACTGAACAGTCGCCCTTTTTCCATCGCCTGAGTTTGCTCTGTGAAAAGTTCTTTGTAGACCATTTATTTTAGAAAAGGGGCTGCAGGAGTTTCTTCTCTGATGGTTCAGTTCATCTGAGGGGCCAAAATTCTCAGTAATTTTTACAACAGCCTTTATGTAATGAATAGATACTTGGATTACTTTTACCATAACGCAGGCCTGACATTCATCCTAACTACCCTGCTACATGAAGTACCTGCCTTCATAGTAAGTAATACAGAATATGAAGGGTTGGCCTGTGATTCTCTTCAGATGATGGAGATTAAGACAGTGTCATAGATGTACAAGGGAAAACATAATCTCACTGTACCTTCTATTTCTCCTGTTGTTTAAGGTTGACGAATTTTTGGTCCTGTGTTTTTTTTTGTTTGTTTGTTTGTTTGTTTTTTAATTTTACTTTGTTTTATTTTGTTTATTTTTTCCCTGGAAGTTGGTGGGGTTATAATAAAGATTTTTTTTATAATAAAGATATTTTTTATAAAGATAAATATATCTTTATAATAAAGATATATTTTGAGGCAGAGACACAAACAGAAATTTGCCTATGTCTCTTTTAAAGGCACTGGCAGCATGGAAAATCCAGCGCAGGAGGAAGCTGCCTGAGGTGGGCTGTGATAACTTTCTGTGGAGAGCAAGGAAGACATGGTTAACTACCTGGTCCTTTCTTTGCTCCAGGAATAGTGCAACTACATGCTGTCCCTTCCCTTGGGCAGATGGCGATTTGGATAATAATCTTGCAGTCCCTCCTGCTTAGCTTACTCACATTGTAAGTGGGAAGTATTTTCCATGTGCTCATGCTGATTTCTAAAGCTACGGAAAGAAGGGCTGTATTGTGGTGAGCCATTCAAATTTCATTTAAAAACTTAAAAATAGCACTGTGAAGATAAACCTGGAATAGCTCTGTCTATCGTGTACTTTGTTGAGCATTTCCTTTCACCCTGCAGCCCAGCCCATCCCTCCCATGTGGTGTTACTGTCGCCATAGCATATGCTTGTTACTGGACCAGTGCCACTGATTTTCAGTGAAGTAGCACATAGTTTTTCACATATAGCCCTTCTGATAAAATTCTGCATATTTTCCTTCTGTGACTCAGTAAATGGAATCCTTATTGCAGGAGAAAGATGGAAGAGTGCATGAGATAAAAGACTGAAATATCTAAATCTTGTGAAGTTCTGCAGGTACCTTGCTGCTTTTGTTGTATGTGAGCCAAAGTGGCAGGTACACGTCTTTATCACTGGGTAGGTTTTCTAAGGTCACCTGTTATCTGAAGACAAGCCAGAAAAAATTAGCATCTTAAAAATTACCACTGATTCTTTTTGTGACACTTCTAATCTTCATTCCACTCCTGGCCTTATATTGTGAACTCATGCAAGGTGACAAACTGGGGCCTTAAAAATGCACTATTTATCTGGTATTTCGTGGACACCTCAATTTTCATGAACTTTACAAGAGTCATGGTCAAAAATTTTTTTTAAATCCCCTAAGTTCTCAATGTCCCATGTATTCTTCAGAGCTAAGATATGTCAGGTATTTCTGCAAATGTTTCTGCACCCACTGCACTTTCACTGACCTAAGAGAAAACTTTGAGCTCTTTTTTTTTCTGCATTTTTTTTAAACCTGTGAAGATACAATGACCAGGAGTAAACTGCAAGAGAGAAGAGGAAGTCTTTTGTTTTGGAAAGGTAACAATGAAAACAGTATAAAGTCCTCCTCTTCCTAAATTCTTCTCCCCTAACTTGACTTTTTAAGATAGATTGCAACTGTCCCTAAACTCAGTGAAAAACACTTCAGTTTCTCAGGGGGTACTTTATTAACTGCAGATTCAGCTCTTACCTTGTATGTGAGAGAGCTGAAATAATTGCAAAAAACTGGGGGAAAGGAATTACCAATACTTTACAAGTGCACATGCAACTCACAGCATACATCTTCCTCATTCAAGAGAGAGCCTTTAGTTCTGCTCAAACAAGGAAAAAAGATAAGAACTTGACTTGCGAGTCAGTGTACAGAGGGCCAGAAGGTCCAATAGCTATGAAAAACACTACCCGTGGTGTATCTTGACACAGAAACCCTGGAGAGAGCACACAGCACATGTATCAAATTTCTTTTTCTTCAGCTGATAGATTTGATGTTTTATATCAGTTTTTTATGCTGATAAGGCAAAACAGCCTCAGAATGTGCAAAACCATAGCAACTGCTGCAGGAAGATATATCTGGAGACAAGTTGTCCTCATCTCTTCTAATTTTACTGTATTTCCTCCCCCCAACAAAATGATGGTTGTCCCTTCATGAGTGGGTTTTGGTTTGGGATAGGATTGGGTTTGAGTTTCAGATGAGACTTTGAGCCCAGCGATATGCAGGAGTGAGCACACATTCTGAAATCTGAAGTTAATTTGTTGGATAAGGGAGTGCCACTTGATACCTGTTTATGATTTACTGGATTCAAAGGTGTGTGGGGCAGACACCGCTGTGGTCCAGACTCTGCTGGCTACTCCCCAGTGCTGTTGGTGGAAGGGCAACCTTATATATAGTGATGCCTCCTTCTGGGCTTCCACTGCCAGGCCAGTGGCCTATGAAGGGGCTCTTATGTCTCTTAAACAAAAGCTGGAACCATGTCCAAGGGGTCATTCTGATGAAAATTCTCTTAGAAACTGGTGTGTTCCCATGGAAACTTTCAATTTAGCAGAACTAGCCATTCTGAGGAAAAAATACCTGGTGTGGCATTTCACAACTTCTTTAGTTGTAAGTGGTGCTAATGATGGTATTGTCAGCAAGTCTGGATAAATTAGGTTGAATAAAATAATACGAATTTCTTCCTTAGCAATCCCTTCAAAATATACATGATCATGCCTTTTTTTTTTTTTTTTTTTTTCTTTTTGAAACAGGAAACACAAAACTTTTCTCCTTGAGTAGAAAAAATTAATTTCCAGTGTTTAAAAGAAATTCACTGTAACAAATAGTTGTTAAAAAATTGTCAAATTAATTTTTACTTTTATAAGACACTATTTTAGCTTACAGCCTGTGTGCCACAGGATGTGAGAAATAAAGCAATCCTGCAATGATCCAGACGGAGAGATTCATCCTTTCTGATTCAAACAAGCTGCAAATGAGAACACTTTCATTAAAACCAGACAGGACCTGCACAAAGGGGACCAGCACTGTGTGGGTGCTGGCAAGCCCAGCTAGCTGCATACATTTTAGTACAGAGCCTTCGTCAAATTCCTGGAATTGAGTAACCCCTAGGAAAATAATTGTGTACCTGAAGGGAATGGAGGCAGTATTTGAGTGTCATAATTTCTCCTGTGACTGCTCCTGGATACTGGCATGCCTTTATATTATGGATAGGACAACTGCAGTGGAGTTGGTCAATACAACGTCACTGCTCTCTGCCATCTGACAACCTTTATTACCAAACAAAGAAAATCCCTACATCAAAAGCATCAAAACCCTTACATCAAAAGCAAGGCTGTGTTATCCATTTTTCTGGGTATAATCTGCTTATGCTTTTCCCACCTGCTTTGGGGTGTCCAGCGTGGCAAGGTCCGGGCAGAGCGAGCATGGGCGCCAGAGGCTGGCAGTTCCAATCTGAATCACAGTTACTCTTTTTCAATAGTCTCCAGCTTAACAAATGATCGAGGTTCACTGTGCTCAAAGCTGGGGGGAATCATATCACAGAACAGTAGGATGGTTTGAGTTGGAAAGGACCCTAAAGATCATCAAGTTACCCCCCTGGCACGGGCAGGGACACCTCCCACTAGATCAGGTTGCTCAAAGCCCCATCCAGCCTGGCCTTGAGAACTTCCAGGCAGGGGGCAGCCACAGCTTCCCTGAGCAGCCAGCGTCTCACCACCTTCACAGGAAAGAATTTCTTCCTAATATCCGATCCCAATCTACCCTCTTCCAGTTTAAAGCCATCCGACCACTACACGTCCTTCTAAGTCTGCCCAAAGACACCCCCGCCCCCCCAAGCCCTCACAGAAGCAGCTGCTCGTTACATTTTCACCAACCTCC
>JAAWXA010000004.1:13333947-13360578 GCA_038090715.1 Florisuga fusca | reverse complement strand
CCACCCGCCCCTGCCCCTACAGCCCCTCTGCTGCTGCCTGGGCCTGGGCTCCGTTTCCCCCGCCCTGAGCCAGCAAAACCTTTCCTGCTTCCCACTTCATTTCCTTCTTGTTTATATGTATCCCCAGTGAAGCCTGGCAGGGCACCGGCCTCTCTGGTGCCTTTTCCCCTTTGCTGACACCATGGGGAGCGCTCAGCACCCTGCCTGCCGGGATGCCCGGTTTTGCGCGATCCGTCTTAGCGCCCTCCAGGCGTTCTGTTCGATGTTCTGAGCACGTAGGTATGGATGCCTGCTGGTTAATCTCGGCTTCTTCTGGGCACAGGAGCATCAGGTTGGGCACAGGTTTGCTGTAATGAGGCGAATGTGGCTCCTGGACGGGAGCTGGCTCCTGTGTGGGCGGTGAGCTCATGTCTGTCTGTGTGTGCCCCCGTGGAAAGGCATGCCCGCCATCCAAAGCTCTGTTCCCTCGGCGGGTTGCGGGGTCCCCTACCAGAGGGGATGCCTCAGTCACATCCCGGGATGCACGAGAGGAAACCACCTCTCTGTGCCAGGCATCGCCTTCAGTATTCACTGCTGGGTGAGGTCAGGCAGTGATGGGCAGTGCTGTTGCCATGTTGTGGCCAAGTGACTCCTTGCTTACAGCTTTATTTTCTTCTTTCCCTGAGTCTCAATTCGAAAACACAGGGAAGGGCCAAAGAGAACAGCGGCTGTCCTGGTACCTGTTCTTAAAAAGAAAACCAGTGAAACATTTACAAAAATAGAAAACATAAAAATATCTTTAGGAAAGGTTATTTTAAAAAAATGCCCCTACTTAGAGTTTGCCTGTTTGTTTTGGATCAGCAATGCTTCGGTAGTGCTTCCTGCTGAGGTTAAATGTTGAATAGTCTAACCATAAAACTTATCAAGAAAACGGGGCTGATTGGTGACCTCAGGCAGTAATTTCAACATTCACAAATAGACCATAGCATCACAAAGATACAAATTGACCTTGAATGTCAATTAACAGAAGGCTTTATCCACAATTTTTTATTGCACGCAAGATTTCTGGACTATGTGGTTTCCCTGTGTTTCCTTTGTGTAGTGCTTGTAGAAAAAGAAAAGGAGCACAAAGCTCCCTTTATTTTATTAAAGCCAGAAATTGTTTGTAGTTCAGTGGCCAGTGTGATATTTCCTGATAATATAAAAACTCAATTCAAAGAGGAAGTAATGTGTTACCTTGCATTGTTCCCCCAAATAACTTAGAGGGAGATAACTTGATAAAAACATTTCTATCACACCCTCTGGCTAGTTAAGTGTAGTTGTTATGTTTCCAAAAATAGGCAGTCCCTGAGTGCGCCTGAAATCTGAAATGTAGAGGTCAGTTCTGTGTCATGTATAGCCCTTTCTGTCACAGCCATTCTGACTTTAAATTGTCATGGACTTCTTCCCTGTCTGTTTCGTTAATTGACTTATTATTTTGCATCATTCTACAAAGTAGATGCATGTAATCAGAGAGAGAAAAGCTTGTAATCAGAAAGTAGACAACAACAGTTTGATGCAAGAAAAATAATATTAATAATAATAAAAAATATTCCAAGGTCTGAAATAAGGGAAAATATCACTTTTTATGGCTTCTGGAAAACAGTGGCTAACTTCTTTAAGAAATGTTTCTTCTAAATAACAAATAATGAACCAATATCTCTTTAAACTCTACACAGAATCACTTCTTTGTCTTATTTTCCAGTGACTTACAGTGTTTTGGCTTTTGCTGCATTATTGATAATAAATCAGCTTGCTAGCTATGGGGATGTCTTTGCAAAGAGCGTGGCCAGGAATTGTGCAAAGCCTAGGAGGTATGTGCTGGGATGGGAGCTGGGAGCTGGAGGCCACTCCAGAACAGGCAGGGTGCTTTTCCTTGTACTTAGCCTCAGGCATAGACCTGGTTTACTCCTCTCAGTCAACAAAAGGAACTTCAGAGGCTTAAACATACACTGGGAGAGCTGCTAATGAGACTGTTCTGTCTCTTCATACATTTCAAAATCTACATGCTGTATTTCAGTCCTGGGTCTTCTGGGCGTTTGTGTCTAATTAGGCTGGAGGGCCTCCAGTTCAAGATTACCTATGTTGCTTGGTGCCTAATTTCTTTATATGACTTTGGCAATAAAGCAGATTACCATGGGTTTCTCTGCAAGCAAATTAGGGACAGATATAAGCCTTCTTGTAAATCCTTGTTCCTGCTTTCTTAGCACTGATTGAATTTCACCATCATCTGGTTCTTTCTACATTAAATGATGTGTGCCAATTATAGCATATTTGTAACTAGGGGTACTCTGTAAGATGAGAGGTTTTAAGTAGTGTGTCTTCTCCTGCCTTTTTTTGTTTGTTTGTTTGTTTGTTTGTTTCCAAGGAAGAAACAATACTGCTTCTAGAAAAGCTCTTCCAGATTGAAATAATGAAAAAGAGGAAGGGACTCTGAGCTGAGCTATACATAGCACAGCAACAAATGTTTTGGGTTTATGTTTTCATAACAGTTTAGAGTAGAATGGAGAAAACACAATACATAGCACATGAATTGGCATTTAGCACTATGAAGTAATATTCCATGGCTTAGGACTCCTATTTACTACTACTTAAAAAAAAAAAGTCCCTGTGCAGGGAGGAATTTAGAAAGCCTGCTGTGGCTGTCACCTCAGCCATCACTGATTAAGTAAACCCGAGCTTAATTTTCCAGACTGTTATTCACTTTTTGAGCACTATATGCACTCTTAGGATTTTATCCCTGGTTTTGTCAAGCCAAAACTTGAGGTGCAATCCCAATTCCAGTGGATTAAATGACGTAATTTACTGAACAATGGTTTCATCTTGGATGTCAGGAGAGAACTGGATACATATTCAAAGCCTGATACCACCTTAAATGAACCTCAGAAACATTTGGAAATGTGTTACAATGTGATTTGTGAAATGATAGGTGGCAGGGAGGAAGCCCAAATATTAAAGTACTCTTCTAATTTAATACACCAATTTTTCAGACTGATCATGAATAGCTATAAATCATCTGGTACTTGGCAACCTGCAGTCTTACATAACTGAATATAGATTTTAAGTGGCTAACTTCAGAAACCAGTAGGTGAATATTTTAGATTAACAACTACAAAGGCAATGGATTCTTCACTGTTATAATTTTGGAATATGTGACATATAGCTCAGAGATACTGTGTATGAAAACAAAATTCTTCATGACCTCATTAGGAAGACCTAAAAATAACTGTTTCCTGACATCCAAACTCCTGTTTAAATATAAATCGTAGGGTTCTTTACCTCAGGTCCCCCTGTGACAGCTTTAAGGAAATGTTCTGATGTCAGTTTGAGGAAAAGTGCACCATTAAAGTGAATGTCTTCTGCCTGTCAGGCTCCCAGATTTCTGCTTGTGGTTGATAGACTCAGTTTTATTTCTTTGAAGAAAAAAGATTACAGGTGAAACACTGATACCTAATTTTTGGATTTAAAACTTATGACATTAATTAGGCAGTTAAATATTTTAGAATGCTTTAAAAAAATCAACACTTTGTGTTTACAGGACTTGGAGCCACAGAGAACTGATTATACCTAACACTGCATTTATGATGAAAAAGAAAAAAGGCTGCCTGAATGTCAAACACGTACACCCGACAGAAATACTGTGCAGCCACCCCCTTATAGACAACTTTTATATTAAAGGAATTGCCTTCCTTTATGAAGTGCTGAGACAGCTCTGACAGGCAATCACATCTGAAATGCCTTTGCTTTCATCTCTGGACCGTGGAGGAGTAAGCAGCAAGGGAGCAGTTCCTGGTGGTAACAGTAGCCAGAGGACACTCAGAGGTGGACACATTTGTCCTGTTGAAGGTTTCCTGTGCCCTGTATCCCACCTCTCCAAACCATGATGAGGGAAAGCCTTGCAAAGCCTTTGAAATCTGTGCCTTAACTTTGTGGCCTGAGCTTTTGTCTATTTAGGAATACAATAGTGCACTTTGATGTATGGTCATTCTTTTTCATGGAAAGCAGAGTGACTGCTCAGTAATAGAATGTGCCCTCAGAAGATGCTGAGCTACTCCTCATGGGAAAACTAACACTTTAAACCCACTTTTTTTTAATCCTGTAACAATCCAAAGAACGAAGTAAGTCTGCAAGTGTGTCTTGAAAAGGAAACTGATGCTTGGCCCTGAAGGAGGAGATGTAGGTATTCTTATGTCAGAGAGCAAAATTAGGAGATCTCAGAAACTGCAAACCTAAGTCCACCTGGTCTTCACAAAGAGTTTTATTGTGAAAGATTTCAAAAACATCTATAGGTAAATCAGATATGTGTTTTCCAGTGTTTCAAATGTAGAGGATAAATGCCTGTAATAAGTTAGGAAGGCAGTAGCCTAATTTATCAGAAAGATAAGAGGAACACAGATGGCAGAATTATCAATATTTAGCAGACAAAAAAATGTATGGTACTGGTACTGCAGTGGGTTAGTCTTTTGTTCTCAGAACAGTAACCTGAACTCTGAAAGCACATTTGGGTAAGAAATATTCTTAGAGACCCAGACCCATTCTGGACTGTGTGTGATGTTAGAATTGAAATGTAAATGGCATTTGGGACTTTTTTTTTTTTTTTTTTTTTTAATTTATTTTTTTTTAATAAAATTGGAGTGGGGCTCTATGGTTTTTTTTTCACCTTTTTCTGAAATCATTGTAGATGCAGCTTGGCTGTCATGTTCTTCTTTTATCTGGAATCTGGCCAAGGAGATGGCTGGCAAGCCTGTTTTTTGGAAGTCTGGACATTATCTTGCTGCTCTGGGGCCTCTGCAGTATTAATAAACCACAAATAAACTTCCTGGCATTTCTTTAATGATGATATGGTTAAAGAACAATCAGTTTAAGCCTTCGGAGAATAGCTATTGCAGAAAAACAGAAAACACAGTCCACTGACATCTAGCAAATGATTCTTTTCTTTGCTAAAGCAAAAAGGCTTGTTAGATCTTTGCATGGCAGAATAATAGTCCCGGGACACAGTATAAATAATAAACTGCCAGTAATAAATACAGCTTTTCCACTCAATAATCTTATGCATACTGGTTAATCTCCTTTCTTCACTTGATCTGCATATGATATTAATTCAATTCTTTGTTCTGATCTTGAATTCTTGTTTTGAGATCTTATATTGAAAGTGCCATTCAAGTTGCTATCTAGTATGTTTCGCAGCTGGCCAGGGCCAAGAAAATGTGACTTGGTTTAGCATGAATCTACTTAACTTTCGTTGGCCAGGAGGCTGCAGGCAGCATTGCTCTGCTGTGTATGAGCAACATGTTCTGTAGAAAACCACAGTGTAGGGAGGCTGCAAGGGGAGACAGGAGTCCACCTGGTCCATGCTGCTACTCTTTGAGGAGCTGAGTCGTGTGGCCATCAAGAAGCCCCCATCTGTCCTAGAAGCCTTTGGTGAGCAGCATCTTGCAGGTGAATTTTTCAGCAGCAGAGAAGGGGACTCTGGGGGATCCATTTAAGGATTTTTCTTGATGATGTAGTTCTGTATTCAATGTCATTGCAGTCAGCAAGGCCACAGCTTTTCCTCTCCTACAGTGTATCTCTGTGTGACATGCAAGTCACTAATGAGTGGCTAATTAGGCATAAGTGATCATGAATTTGTTCTGTTTTCCTATAATAAATATATTCAGGTCCCTATTTGCACTGCTTTATGAAAATGACCAGTTTTGTAGTGCTGAAAACAAGTTTCAAGAAAAAAGAAAAGTTAAATAATTTCATTTCTGTCTAAGATTGTTAAACTTGATGACCAAAAGGCAAAACCCAACAAAGAAAAATTATTGCTGTGGAAATCTCCAAGTGAGAAGGCAGGGGTGTGAAGGCTTTATAAAATAAAAGATAAGGGCTTCAGGAGATAGATAAAGACACACAAAAATCTCAGTGGTAAAAAGCATTACGGTTAAATATCTTTTTCTTGCTTTTTAAAAAATTTTATTTCAAAGAAGCATAGAAAGAACAAAAGTAGTCTGAGCAAAAGAATGGGTCATTCCTGGATGAAAAATGTCCACTATAATTAGAAGAAAGTATTAATTGAATTCCTTCTCTTCTTCACATGCTAGTGAAGGCCAGACTGTTGCACCTCTGCTGCCTATATAACATGTCCTTCCACCTTTGCTCTGCTACTATATGAAATACTATTGTGCTACTGTGTGAGCCATAAAACTAGGTTTGTATGAATGTCTGGACCTGAGCACTAATACCCAGAGGTTTTTAAGAAATTCACTGGAGAGTTCTGGGGTTTGTGAATCTTGAATTTTTCAATATGCCTTGAACACAGGAAAATTACAAAGAACTTGGGACTTTGTCACCAATACTTTAAAAAGGAATTTTCTGGATAGTTGCAAGCCTATCAGTTTGTCTCTGGACAAGGAAAAAGTAAAAGAAATTCTCCCACTGGTTTACATTTAAACTTCCTGTCGTTCTTTAAGACTAGTCACCTCTGATTTGTGGAAAATAGCTTTTATCACCTGACTCTTTTTCTTTGCCTTATTCTTTTACTTGAGTGATAACAAATATAGTTTGATCAATGCCATCATGTTGAAGTAATATATAATACGCTTCTGTGAGGCATGAGTTTTTGATGGAGTAACTAGATTGAAATGAAATGAAATCAATGAGATGCTCCTTAAATGGATGAAAAGCTGGCAGACAGGCTGTGAAACATGACTGTAAATAGGGAATCCTCACAGAGTATGTGACTTTCTGTTGAATCCTGTAAGTAATGATTATTATTAGTAAATATTCAGCAATTTTATTGGTGACCTAGATGGTAACAATATCAGTTTGCAACAAGACTGGGGGAAATTTAAGAAAGAGGATAGCTATCTGATGCAAAGAGATGAGTCAGTGTTAGTGAAGTGTGTACAAGCTCTAGTGTATCATGAATGAGGCTTTGGTGAGCTGGCGTGGCTCTTGCACACATGCTTGGCAGTACTGAGTAAGGGTAGAGAAATATTTTGCATATGCACGTTGTGTTCCTGCAAATAAACATGATTTTAGGAAGGAGAAAGGAAGTTCAGTAGTGTCATGACAATAAAAGATGAGGAAAAATTGAACTCCAGGTTCACTATCTAAGGGATTTCCCAAAGAGGAGTGGCTCAGTATTGCTTGCTCTGTTTATTCATCAGATGGGTAAAGGCATAATTGAGTGTAGCCAGCAAAGCCATAAAAAAGCCAAACTGGACCCAAGCAATGTGGCCTTAGTAAACTGACCCTTTAGTAAACTTGGTAAACTGACCTGTCAAGGCAAAATGACTGTTGGAATACTAGAATCAGTACCAACATGATTTAAAAAGAAATTCTAGCTAAAAAAGGCTGTGATTCTGCAAAGTCTTGTGTTTTTCAGATCTGAACTCTAAGAGGGCTCTTGACATGTAAGAAATACTACCTTAATTCAATCTTTTTAGACATTTCCAAGAGAAGCATCAGGTCTCTCTCCATGGAAAGAGCTTTCTCCATTGTTTAGAGAGCTTCACAGCTGTATTCAGGCCTCTGAAAATGGGTGAAACTTTAATTTGGTCTCTTGTTTTGTCTAGAATTTATCTGAAAGAATTTGCTTTACGTTAAGGTTCTTATTGTCAGAAATGCAAACAGGGAAAGCCCTGTGTATATTTTAGAGCCTGGCAGATGTCTGTATGCCACACTCCTCTCTTCTGTTCCTCTCTTAGCCCGTTGCCTGAGAATTGCTATGTTACCAGGAACAAGAGAATGGGAATTTGACATACACTACTATTGTTCTCTGATGCAGCTTTTTTTGGCCTGAAATTAGGGCAGCTGAATGTAGTGGTCAGTCAACTTTCTGAATTCGCAAAATGCAGTAAAGGGATAAGATGAAGTTTTTACTTTGAGATGGATGAAATTCTGGACTGCTTTTTACAGAGCTTTAGCCAAAACCCTGGTGGAGTGTTCACCTCTCATTTTGTTTATATTATTGCCCCTTGAGAGAAGTTTGTGGCTCTCTGCAGGGTGGTGGTTGCTTGAGTTTATATGGAAATTTCTTAATACTGAAGAGTTATGTGGCAGAAAGCAAAAGCAACTTCATATTACAGCCTAGACATCCTTGTTAGCCTGAAGGACCTCGGATGTACAAAGTCAGGTTCTGCTCTGCTCTGTATTCTCAAGAATCTGTAAAATTTAGAAATTTCATCTGTAGAAAGTCCTGGTGTTTAAGTATGGCCCTGATTATCTGTCCATTTTCTGTTTATACTTATGAATCCTTACAGGGTTCTGGAAATAGTGCAAAAAAAAAGTCTTGCATCTGGAACACTTAATGTTCACCTGCACGTTTTTCAGCTTTTTGCCAATTAAAACAGCAATGAAAAATACTACTTATTTGAGTGAAAGTATTTAATTTAAAATTAGTAAAGTTAGTAATTACATGTACCTTTTCTCTATCTCTTGACCACTGGAACAGTTTGTCATTTCAGCCTACTAAAACTGAAAATAATGATGCTGGCTTGCTTTGCAGAGGACTTTGAAATTAGATGCCCACATCACCTAGAAAGAGAGCCAGGACTAGTATCTGTGAATCATAAGCTTGTTTTGTATCCACTGGACCATGCTGGTGACACCACTAAAGGCAGAATTTGGAAAATACTCAAGTGCAAATGCATAACCAAATTTCAGGTCTTGTTTTTGGAGTATAGGAAAAATGGTTTTTAAAACTGTGAAGCTAGGTTCTTTTTCAAAGAGATTTTTAAATTTATAGAACTATATACAGAAAATGTGACCTCCATGCTTGTTCTCAAGAACAAAGTTACATTTTTTTTCCCCATAGCAATTAAAATACTTGCATTTTTTCCCCTCTTGCAGTTACTCCATTGAAAGCTTACCCTTTCCTGTCTCCAATGTACCCATGATCGCAGCCTGCAGCATGCATAGTCTATATTCCCCAGCAGTTGCAGCAACACTTAAACATAAGAGCAGTTTGTAGCATCAGTACAAGTATCTCTTTGAACTCATGTCTTAATATGATTTTTTCTCCGCAGTTTTTGGCACCAATAAAATTTCTTCTAAAAGCTGATCATTTCCTTGCTGTTGAGCTGTGCCCCCCTGTTTTACAGCTGGATTGGAGGTGCCTCTGATAAAGCTCTGTCTGTTGTTCAAATAGGACTTAGTGTAATGATCTTTTTTATTCTTGTGTCCAGGTCCTGAAGTGCTAAAGTCTACAAATTACCATCCTTATCTCTTTTTGTCTTGCTGTATCTTGCTGAAAGGATGAACATCCAGTTGTAGCCAGGACTATCAGTTTCCTCACTGAGAAGACAAGAGGGTCCCTTGCTGCTTTATGTGTCTGTATCTCACCACCCTGCCTGAGAGCAGACATTGCAAACTCATCTCAGAGGACTTCTGTTCACCTGACATCTCTGCTTTGAAGATGCTGGTTATTAAAGCTTCTGTGTAAAAGATCTTGGCTTAGGTTAGCTTTATGTTTGTTAGCTGAGGTTTGTAAATCAAGTTGTTGAATCTGTCTGGTCTCTACAATCACTGGTATTTTTCTAAAGACAGAAGTAGTATTCAATGAATATTTACCATTAAGTCTTCTGTTAAATATTATCCCATTTAATTAACACCAAGCTTAATTGGAACCCCAGAAAAGACAGTCTTATCTCTGTTTGAATAACTGTACCAACCTGCTACAATGTAAATCAAGGTTTTAACAGGGTAATTCAACAATCTTGCCTCGTTAGCTAAATGATTAAACATCTGTTGCTGCTCTGAAGAGAGAAACGTGTTTGATCTTGCACTTGCAGCTCATCCAATAGCTAGAAATTGAAGCTGTAGACTATAAGTGACTAAGAGCTTGTCCTTTTTCTGTGGCACATTGCAGTTGGCAAGAATCTGTCTGCTTCAAAGCTCCAGGGAAAAGTGTGATACTTTCTGAAAAAAAAAACCCAAAACAACAACAAAAAAAAGCAAAACCCCAAACTAATTCTGTCTTTCACTTATTACTCTGAATTGTAATTGCACAGAAATACACCCAAATAAACTTAGAAATATTATTTCTGTTTAAACTTAAAAATTAAAAACAACACGAGTTTCATTTCAAAGCTTACAACCAATACTGTGAAAAACAGAAAACTGATCAGCAATATCATCTGTTTTGTTAAATGTTGATCAAACCCAAGCAAGGCTTGTATTTTTTAGTGTCAGAACAGGAGCATACCATGTTATCTGCATCGTGTGGTGCTGCAGTAACTAAATTGCACCAGTTACATCTATTATTCCTATGCAGTGGTGTAAATCCCGCTGGGTCACCCCATTTCACCCATGCCTGGGGGCAGCAGTAGGCGTAGGAGTTTTTGGGAAGCTGGCTGGGTGTCCCTGGCTGCAGCCCCTTCTGCTTGCAGTGTGCCTGCTGCAGATTTGACTGCTGGAGGACCAGCCTTGCTAGCAAAGAAATACATGCCAGTAGCAGGGACATGGATGCCAAGAGGGAACGGGTAATTAGGAGCTTTCTGCTTGCAGTCTAGCAGCCAGCCATTGGTGCATGAGTTTTTTGTGTGCCCAGCAGCTATTTATGGGTGACTCCTGAACACAAGCAGTGGAAGGATCAGCAAGATGTGCAGTGTGTGATACTTTGCCCTTTCCACAAACATCAGGGTCACGGCACTAAAGAATTGCAATGAGGTCATAAAAATATTCTTTTTTTCCAGGCTTTAAAGATCAGCACTATTTGTCATGGAGCAAAATGCCTTGGAAGTTGAACTTCTGTTCCCACAATTGTATTTAAGAAGTGCTCATGTATCTTGACAGACTTATGGGTGATTGTAAGCAGCTGAATGAAAACAATAGGCTTGCGATAGCCGTGGGACGTGGGTGGGCCCCACCGTCAGCTGCGTGTCTGCGCTGATGAAGTCTTGCGTGGCAGGTAGGCTGTGTCAGGGCAGAGCCCTGGCAGCTCAGGCAGTCACACAGTGACACAGCTGACCTTCAGTTCCAGCCATTCCTCATCTGCAAAAAATACTCTGAAGTAATGTGTTAAATTTAAGTGCTTTTTGCGTTCTTTTTTTAAAGGGTCTTCTCACAGTGCAGATTCCAGCCTAAGAACATGCTGGCTGTCCTAGGGGGGCATATGCTGCCAGTTCCAGGCTGGTTCAGAGAGAGGTAAATTCAGATGGGTCCATGTGTACGTGTGTAGGAAACAGGTGCCAAGGTGCCCGCATTCTCCACCAAGAAAACCGAAGAAGGTGTGAGCTCAATTCAGCCTCTAGATCGGTCAAGAGCTCACCCTGAGCATGTGCCCCCAGGCCCACCTTTTATTGGCCCCCTAATGCTGCTCATTTGCAGCTGGGGCCAGCCCTGACTGGGCACAGGTGGGCTGAGCACAAGCTTGTGCTCATTGCCTGGCAATTGGTGGATTGCTGGCACCTTGGCACCTGTTTCCTACATTTGTGTGTTCCTATATATGTTTATAATTAAATGTTATATTAACAAGAATATAATTAACCGAGGAAAAGATAAATCCTGGAGACGTTATCTAGGATTGGAAGCTTTATGTGGCCAGGGACAGAAAAGCATGCAAAGGGATGAACTTTCTTGATGTCTAGACCTTATTTGGAAAAGCTGAAGAGAAGATACACAAAGGGAGAAACAGGATATAAAAAAGGGAAATGATGAGATTGGTGATTGTGGTAACTGAGGATAGACTGATAACAGGGAGAAGCTGCTTGTAATTAATTCCCATTTACAAATTACAGAGGGAAAGAAATAGCTGTTCTTCACAGCCTGGTAGGAAAGAGACCCTTTTCCATCTGTAACTAACTAAAAATCTACTGCTGTTTTGTAATTCCATGGTAATTAATTAGAATCAGTAAAACACTTTGCTTTCTTTTAAATGTAATCGCCTTTGGGTAAAAAATGTTTCCTGATGTCTCCTAAACTCTTTAAGTGGCATTTCTATGAGGATATGAAGATCTAGTCTGCACAAAGAAATACTAGAGTCTGAAATCTGTATTTTGGAATCATGTTATCAGATAAATTTATTTGTAAAACATAACAAGGTAAATAGTTAATTGCATTGAAAAGGCTTTAAGATTATTATAGTATTTAATTACATGTGTGTAACTTTAAAGCTAACAGTGTACTATTCTGCAGAACTTAGACAAGATATTAGTTCTGTAAAAAAACGTTTCCAGAAATATATTACTTATGGCTACAAAGCTGTTTATATAGAAAATCTTTCATATCCCACATATAATAAATGCTGTGTACTCTCCCTGTAAAGATCTTTTGTGGCTTACTGTTTGATCTGAACACCATGTAATGAAGAGTTCTGTTTGTGATGAAATTTTGTGTGATTGAAAGCCCAAATGAAGAAGATGCCTAGTAGGGAAGTAATAAAATCCACAAGCTATAAATAAATGGACACTTTGAAATGAAGTTTTGAAGTACTTTTTATTCCTACAACCTGGAATGTTAATTTCAAAGAGACTGCAAAAGATGGAAAGAATTTGCAGCCACTGCCACATTCAAAAGGTCTGTGTGGCAAAAAGCAGGTGAAGAAAAGCTTAGATCACAGGAAAAGGGATTTTCGCAAGAAAAAAAGAGGCTCTTGCCAGACTATAAATAAAAGCAAAATGCCACAAATAGTTAGAAACTAGGTACCTTAAACACCAAAGGGAATTCCATAGTCCAGCGGGAGTACACAGATGGGAAAGATTGTATCCTACTTACTGCATTTTAAGGACTACATCAGTCAAGGTCTGTTGTTTTCAGAAAAAGAAATGTGGTCTTGGTTATCTGGTAATTCAAAAAACCCATTATCATCTTTAATTTGCAGATGTTCATGACCTAGAACATTTCACTAAGCAGCTGATAGCATGAGGAAGATTTAAAGCTGTCGGTTCAGCCTCCTGCTGTGCAGGGAGTGTGTTGGTAGAAGTCACTGCAAAAGAGCAAGACAGGTCTGCAAGTCAGACACCTGCTACGTGAAATTGGTGCATAGATGAGACGGGATTTTTGTCCTCCATGTTCTTCAAGGAGATACATGCATGGCAAAGATTTTATTAGTGGAATTGTTAGACTATATCTGACCAATGCTACAGAGGGACATCATGCATCGTATCCCCAGGTTTCCAGGGAGAACTACAAGACAACAGGATTAGCTATGAGAGTGAATTTGCTCTGTAGACAGAAACTCCTGTCTACATGATTGGAATAGATAACTGATAGAAAAACAGATAGTACAGACTTCTGGAGCAGATTAGTTTTGCTCTTTTCTTTTTCTCATTACAGCCTTTCTCATGAAAATGGATATATGGTATGCCATTTTCTGTTCTCCTTCCAGTCATTATGCTGGAAATGTTTGATTTTTCCAATTTTTCCATTCCTAAGTCCTGATATAATATGTGCTCTGTTTCAGTGTCTATAAAAAAGAAAAAAATCAGCATTGGTGGAGTTTGGTAGGAAATTATATTCTTCCCTGACAAGCTAAAAAGTTATTGTTTAAAGGAATAATTAATTATCTTCACAAGCTGTTTTCATTCAGACCTAGTTATAGTAGTTGGCTAAAGCATCCAAAAAAACTGGTGAAGAGGTCTTGCTGTAGATGCTAGGAAGGAAGGGCACCATATTGCTCTAGCCTGACTTCCAGCATGAATGAGATCCAGGGATTCTTGCATCTGACTCTCTGTGCTGCCAGAAAGTCATCTAGATTTGATCTGTCAGTGGCAAATGATGAAGGATCCGATACAAGCTTTTGGAGAACAATCCAATGACTACTTATTCTGGTGAAAAACAATAAAATAAAAAATAACTGGATTAACTTTCCCTTTGGGGACTGAATTGTCTGACACAGGCATGCAACCTTTAAATAAAAGTCTTCTAAAAAATAAAAGTCTTTAGGAAGCTTTGAAGAATTAGTTGACAGCTATCCTTTGGCTTTTGCTGTGCTGGACCTCTCCTTTCATAAGCTCTCACTATGCAGACCATATGCTTTGTTTCTAGACAGAAGCTGGCTAATTTTAGTTTCTAGAATCTGTGATTTTACAATCTTTTTGTTTTTTGTATTATTCAACATCAAAATAATGAGCAAGGACATCTATTTTTGGTGTCTGCATGGTTTGTAGGAAGCACAGATTTGGTTCACTTAGGCACCTTCAGATCTCACCCCAGTCAGGGTTGGATGGACTAAAAGCCACACAGAAATCTCAACTGCCCGTAATTTCTGAGGAATATTAGTAGTAAAGTTGTATGTGAAAAATCATCAACACTTGCTTTTCTTGTGTACCTCAGGTACCTGATGATAGCAGATCCTAAAGGTTGTGTCCTAATTGCCCTTGAAATGAAACCAGACTGTGAGAAACAGCAATAGATATATAACTGATAGGAATTGTGTGTCTTAAAATTGTGTGTTGGTACATGGTCCTGGATGTTACTGGTATTGCACTGTTTAGATGTTGCTGGCTTATATTGTATCTACATATAATATATCTCCCATTCTTATCATATGATTTTCTTGACAGATTGTGTTCTCATCTACTGTCATGTTACTTGTCCACATCAGTCTCCTAACAAACTTGGCTTATACTTTCATTTTTGTGCCCATTAAAAACAAGCTTAAAATGAACTGCCCCCTTTTGAAGACCATTAGACTTTGTTTCAATGTTTTTTAAAAGCAGTTCTATGGAGAAATACCACTAATCTGAGCAGAGTATCCGGAGCAGAACAAGCCACCGCAGTGCAGAACATAATTCATAGAAAGCATTTGACAATAGCATTTTTGATGATTCATTCTCCTGACTCAGATGGCAGAGAGAACCAGGCATGGGTACAGTTTATTTTTGCAAATAAAGAATGAGAGATTCAAGGGCACACTTGTGAGGACCCTGGAAATAATAGCAGGTTATTCTGGTGTCCATTCTGGGCCAGGTTGTCAAGGGTGGGTGAGAGGGAGAACACAATCAATAAATGTGTGAATACAACATAAAGTAGTGAAGAATGTGCAGAAAGTGCCTGAACAAGTATAGCTGATGCCTTTTTAAAATAATTTTGGCTGGTAAAGAAACTTACAAGTACTGTAGGGCATGCAGTATTGTGTGACATCCGAATTTTTGCATACATTGTTCCGTGAGATGGGGGCAGTTCTGCACAGGATTGTTTTCATTGTGTTGTGTCTTGTATTTGTATTATCCTCTGACTGTTGATGAAGTCTGCCTGAAGCTTTATGCACCGCTGAGCTCAATAAAATCTCTCCACCCAGTGGGCACTCCAATGTCTGACATTGTGGTTGTTTGAATGGGATTTTTTCTTGTACAGGGGCACCGATTTGGGTCTCCCTTCTCTGCCTGGCCATCTCTATTGTGGAGCTTGCTGGATTTTGGTGGCTTGGTGACACCTGCCCCTTTGTAGAATTTAGCTGTAACTAGCCTGCACATTTAAAAGCGTGGGGACAAAAGTGCCACTGTGCAGGCAATCCTGTTTCTCAAGGAATCCATCTTAAAATAAAGAGCACAGAATTAGTGTAGTCTTCCCAGGCACGTCCCTACTTGGCGATTTTTCAACTTGAATTGGGGCAGGGGGGAAAACCAGGTACACTTTGCCTGCTATTTGCAAATCTCACACCAGTTGTGGTCCATCCAGATGTGCCTGGAACATAATGAAAGTGTACCTAGCAACACACTGAGTCAGAGACTAAGTATCCCAGACACAAAAGGATCAGACATTCAGTCAGAAGGTGATCAGTTGTGGACCATACAAGATGCTGTGGCTCTTGAGCAGACACAGATGCAGTGCTCAGTGCCTGAACAAGAAATTGTCAAAGATGCTATGCGAGGCATTTTCCACTGAACTCTGGATTTCTTGGTCTTGAATCTCTTGCTGGTTCCTCTGTGCCCTTGGCCGCTGGTCCCTGCCACCCTCAGCTTCACTGTGCTATGGGTATGTACAGCCTGTAGCTGAGCAACCTGGTGGCATGGTGGTAGGTGTCATGCCCTGCCACTGGAAGCAGGCGGGGTCTTTTTGGCCTGAGAGGGCAAGGGACAGCTCTATGGACAGATATACTTCAGGTGGAGTGCAAAGTACTGTAGGTTTTATTAGCTAATAACTCTTTGCACTGCCCTTCAGAGGATAGTTTGGGTTTCTTTTTGACCAGTGAAGCATAGGGGGGTGCTTGAAGCCCAAGGATAGTGAAGGGAGTTGGAGTGATACAGGTTCCTCCCCATCTTCAGTTATGTTGCTCTCACTGCTGCCTCTATGCACTTATGCATGCCAACTTCATAAATGTGTGGCAGTCCCTAAATTTTACATTGTCTTTCCTTCAAAGTTGACTTACCCTGGCCAGGGAGTCCTCCACAGACTATATGAGTCACATGAAGTAGCAATATGCTAAGTTAAATACAGTAAATGATTTATCTCCTCTCCCTTTGGTTTGTGTTTTGAAATGTACGCTGCACAGTTTGATAGCTTCCTACCACTGCTGCCAGGCCACCTGTCCCATACTGCATCCAAGTCTTTGTCTCCAAAAATACCACTGCAGCTCAGACAAACAGCTTGGCAGCCATGCCAGGGAAGACCTTTAAAATGATGATCTTGTAACGCCACAATGGGAGAGAAAGATACATTACATGTCTGTGTCTGACCCAGCACTTCAGAGTTACAGAGCTGGAAATACCATGCCATGTCTAAAACATACACAGTGAGTTGGATCAGCCTCTGGAAAAAGGCATCACCTGGCTTCAGAATAGTTAAAGTCGTACTACAGTGATATAGTCTGCTTTTTACTTTTGACATTGGTAAATTAGGTTTTTGTCTCTTGCCACAAACCCAGTGCTTTTTCTCTACTTACTCTGGTTTTTTTTTGCCTGTTAGTGAGGGTATTTTAGGTATGTAATGCAATGTAGTGGCTGTTGACAGATACTTGGTTTTCAGAGTAGTAGGTTAAATGTAAACAGATGATTAGGTGGGTGACCCACTGAGATTCAGGTCTCCAGAAGCAGTGGGGTTGCCTCTATGCTTTTGTCGCTGTTGGTTTAGTTTCTATAGACTTTGCCCATATGTTCCCAAACCCAAGCTAGCTAGTGGCAGCCCAGAAGATGGCAGGGAGCCCAGCATTGGCAGCATCCTCCCTGGATAGGGCTTTTACTGCTGAGCCCTCAGCTGCTGCTGCTGGACTCTGGAGCTAGATGGTGGCCCTGATGCTGCCCCATGTGAGCTGGCATCGCTGTCACTGGGACTGCAGACACTCATCTGTGCTTGGCATCAAAAAGAGAGTGAGAGAGTGGAGTTGCAGTCACTTGGGATTTATTTGTTTTATGGACAGGTACAACTGAACTTTTTTCTGCAGAGCTGCAGGGTGAAAAATTCCAAATGGGATGCGGGTCCTGCAAAGCATCCTTGTCACCAGCAGCAGCATCCTCTGGTGTGCAGCGATGGGACTTTGGGGTTGACACATCCTTTCTGATAGGCTGTTCAGAAGTTGCTGCTTTGCAGGCCATCATGAAAGGCTGCCCAGTATCCCTTGGGTCAAGGGCATTATTGATTGTGTGTGAAATGTGGTGAAGCCACTTTGTAAATGCACAGTGTTCAATGGGAGGACGTGAGGGAGGCAAAATGTCTCAAGTTTCTGCCTACGTGCAGATAGACTAAGGAAGCACGTCTGTTAAAACAAAAGGTTCGTGTTGCTTGTTTGGTTTTGAGAAACTTTCCATCCTCCCATTGAAAGAAGCCCTTGGGTGAAAGGAGTGCAGTTGCGGGGGTTTAATATTGTTGGCATCTGTTTCTACCAAGGTTACATAATTGCTGTTTTCCTGGGAAATGAAATCATGGAAATGAAAAACTGAATCCACCAGAGAATAAGCAGGCACAACTTTGATTTCAGGCACCTGTCTGTGCCAGTATTTAATTTGGCAAAGGAAACGTAGCATCAAAACGAATACAAACAAGTAGCACAGGAATAATGGCACAACTGGCACTCAGACACTGAGAGGTAAGAACAAACACATCCCTCCCCAGCATGGGAAGCTTCACAGAGTGTAGTATGTGTGTGGGTCGAGGCCAGCGTGAGAAGCAGGCAAGGAGAATCCTGTGCAGAAGGAAGAATGGGGGAATTTGGGAAATAGACTTGCAGAAACCCAACAACCCACTATTTAAATGAATTGGAAGGGGAGAAGGGCAAGCTGCGACCAAAGAAGAGAAGCTGTAAAGCTGTAAGGCCTTTCCTCTGTCTTGCCTTAGTAATTATCTCTTGTTTGCAGAGCTTCCATTAATTGGAATGCATTTCCTAATGAAATTAGGCTGGCAGCCAGTATTCAAGTCTTTTTACTGCTAGGGAAAATTTGTTCTTTGAGCAACTCAGCCATTGATTTTTGTTTGTGTTTTCATTCATCATGAGACTGTTATGTGCCAAGAATTCCGCGCTCCGTCATATTGGCTTGGACAGTCTGAGCTATTTGATTTATTCTCTTTCTCCTGTTTCTTAAAAACTGAATTTTACAGCAGTGCCCCACTTGTAGTTGCTTTGTTACATGGTTTTCAATCCCCCACCCCTTTAGAAAAAACAAAGAAATGGTTGACCTTCATTTTAAGTACTTATCTGTTAGGACAGCATGAAATGCATGGCTGTGCAAAGATGCTAGCAATCCCAAGGAGGAAAAAAACCACAAAGCTTAAAAAAATTGGTTGATGTGATGTTTGTGTTATGGGTTTTCTAAATTTAAAATGATTCTCAAACTTACCTGGTTCATTGGGAGCACAGGACCTGAGCTGTATCAGTAGAGAACAGCACATTTTGAAGAGAGACCTTTGACAAAGCAAAATTGGCAACACTTGAGCTGAAAGAGTTCAAAATCCTGTTCAGACCTCAGTCTTTGCTTGTATCTTTGAAGGGAGGTGGTTCTGGAGATAGGAATTACAGTGTTATTTGGATGTGGTGTTTTCTTTGCTTTTCATACAGGTTGCTACTAGGTACTGCTCATCCTTGTGCAAATGGCCTTGTCTATCTTACTCTGTAGGATGTTTGATATATTGGCAGTATCTATATAAATAACTTATCCATCAGGCTGAATTACTTTCAAGAATTAATCTTTCTGCTACATCCCCACTACGGAATATATATCTCTGCACTGATCATGCTCCATAACAAATATGAATCTTATAAAATGCATGCAGCCATTTTACAACAGACTTTAAGATCTACTGATCTCCTTTCTCTTTCAGCACATAGGAGGGATACTGAGCAAGGCTGAAGCTTGGACAAAGAGAGAATGAGTTACCTCCACCTCAGAATGATCAAAAATATGAGTCTGGCTTTAAAGTTATTTTTTTGAAAAGCAATATCCTTATGGTTCATCTTAGTTTCTTTGATGTTTGAGACTTTAAATGAGTGCACTCAATTTACCTTTACAGATTTGTCTCAACATATGCTAGTATAAATGGCTGTTAATTAAATCTTAGTCATCCGCCATCTATAGCAACTGGAAGTGTAGGGACAAAATCAGTATTATAGGACCTATGACTGAAATAAGGAGAGAGAGAGAAAAAAAAGTGGAATTCTGTACTTTTTAGGACTTTACTGCAGTTTCTGAAACAGTGACATTATTTTTGTCAACGTACTGACCCTCCCCTCTGCATTTATTAGATTGTATGTATGTGTGAAAGCTCACTACTGGTGCTACTTAAATTTAAAAATATTAATTTTCTTAGGTGCCTTTTAATTCTTTCTTCTTGTGAGTCAGGTAAGATTTTGTCCTATTCAGAAAGCAAATAGTGTGGTAGTAGTCATCAGAGGACAGGGGGTTACCATGAGAAGTCACCTTGAGAAATTATGCTGAGAACTCTCACATGCCATGCCTATTGTGGATGATGTGAGGAATTTAGTAGTGTTAACAACAGGTGCCTACAGTGAGAAAGAAAGTCAGGCAGCTTTCCTTAGCTGCTGGGCTGAGGCTGTGGCCTCTGTACGGCTATGACAAAATAGTTTATACAGGGGATATGTGTTTCAAGAAGGACTTAGGGACTGTTGTAATGGGCCATTCAACTGGAACTGTTCATAAGGAGACGCAGCCTTCAGATCAAGATAAAGGTATTTTTGAAATTACTGGAACAAACAAAACAGGCTTTAGGGGTGTCTTTAACTGGAAAATGAAGGGGGTGTGAAAGGAGTGTTGCAGAGGGTGATCTTGTAAAGGGAAAGAAACAAGGATGGGCATATTTGAGTCAGGTTGTAAATTTCATCTGAAGACACACAGTTCAAGTTTCCCCTCTCTAGCTGTAGGGATAACTCAAGGTAATCACTTTTGAAGCAATGTGACTATCAGCTACCAAAATAACCCAAAAGACAGTGTTTCAACAGGGCGCTTAATGGTGAGAACACAAAGTTGCAGCTAAGAGGGTATTGGTAGGATTTTCAGGCCCTCCAGATGATTTCACCAGGCCCTCCAGATGAGGCTTAGCTGCCACTTACCTTTGCAAAGCAGGGTACAGGAATGTCCCAAAGCATTCTGTGAATTCTGTGGGGTCCTGTGCAACCTCCGGGATTATCTACAGCAAAGGATTGGTCACACACAGGTTGTCATCAGACTCAGCTTTTCTTTCTAGGAACTATGTCCTGATGCTGTTTTGGCAAGTGCCTCATTTCCTGCTTCTCCCAACCTGAGAAGCAGGTAGTTAATTTTTAAATAGTAGATAGTTCCCACTCCTCTTTCTTCATTTTTGTCTCGAGCTGACTGTCTCTACTTGGAGTTCTTTCCCACCGACAGTAGCTATGCAGGGGGTGTGCATGTGTGTGATGGTGTGGTGCATGGACCATATGACCTCCTTTGCAATTTAAATTAGTCTATATTTTTGGAAAGAATACTGGTACAGGCTCATTAGGGAATTAGCAGACTCATCTGTGCTGCAGAAGAAAGTGTTATGACAGCACTGGAAGACAGTTCTGGGTTGAAGATGGGAGCCTTGATGCATATGGAGACTTGAGACCTGCCCCAGGACACCTACATGGAGTGTTAACAGCAGCCAGGCTGTTGGTATTGAACAGTCTTACAGGCAACAGTTGCAATGTATCTGTCATTTGTGTGGTCTCTAGGCTGACCAAAAAACATGTATTGCACTGTGATCACCTATATTCTACCCTTGTTAGCATGGTACCCAGCACAGCTGTGACTTGTGCCAAGTAGTACTCCCCCAAACGTCTTGAGTATCTTCTAGGAACCAGGAGAAAATATTTGAGAACTGAATTTGTTAATAGATAGGCCTGGTCACACCTGCGTTGTAAACCAAAAATATTTCTTGCAATTTCTTTCCAAATAATTCAGCCTAATGGTGATATAATGATGCTTTCACTGGAGGCGAGACATGATACGCAGGAAAATATTTTCCTTGAAGACAGCAATTTGCTCCAGATTTCTCCAAGCAGTTCTCTCAAGAAAAAAACTGCAGCTCTTTAGGTATTACTAAGAGCTGTAAAGTCGCTACTGAACTTCTGCATGCTACAGCTCTGTAACCCCTGTGAATATTACTCATTTTCACTGTGGTTGCAGCCCCTCCATGCTGCAACACATTCTCCCCCATGTGTGTGCCTCTGTCTGAAGTGGCCATTGTAACTTTTTGAAACTGTAATGTTTGAGAGGCAGAGAAGGTTTTGAATGATCTTCAAGATGAAGTGATGACTGAGGATCATTTGGCATTGAGAACCCCCTTCTGCTGCTGTGACTTTTGCATGCCTGGGGTTCAGGCCACAGGCTATCCAGACAGTAACCCTTTTTTTTTTTTTTTTTTCTCCAGTAAATTGCTCTGAAGTTTTAAATTGTAGTAATTTCATAAATTTAAAACCATGGATTGTTCATTGATTTTTTCTTTGATAGGAGATATGAAGCATTCTCTGAGAGGTCAAAAAATTTTGCAGGCCTCTGGAGAATATCTGTATGGACTTGGACATCTGGGGTAGGCTCAAGAAGAATGCTGAGTAGCACAGAAATGTGGGAAGCCAGAAATATGTTGACATACACTTTTATGTTTTGTCTGAGTTTCCTCTGTGGGAAAGGATCTGAGGGTTTTCCAGGCTTATGCAGCCTTTCTTTGATACTAAGGCACAGAAGGGCTGGGTCTGCATATAGGAGCTGTGCCGGGGCCTATAAGCACTGTCTTTTAAACCCTGTCATGAATAATGAAATATTCAGGTTTCTCTGCAGTCCTGTAGCAGGGAATTGCTACTCATGTGACCTTTATTTGTCTTCCTGGAAGGAACTGTGTGCAGCATCCAATGTAATGCTCTGGCATCAGGATTACATGCTGATACTACCTTGATAGCTTTTTGGTTTTGTGTGTGTGTTTTGGTTTTTTGATTGTTTGTTTGTTTGTTTGTTTTTTAAGCATATGGAAGTTGCAGTTTTTAATTGTTTATGTATCCATTTTGTCCACTAGTTTACCATTTTCTGTGTTCCCTCCCCTCACCACCCAATTTATACAGTGTGAGAAGGCTGATCCCTTCCAGACCAGAAGAGTCATGATGAAAGCTGTAGACAGACACAAGGTTTTAACTGGCATCCAGATGATGTTTTCTGCTGCTGTTTTTGAAGGTGTTTCCTTCTGGGCTTCTGGGGAAGGCTGGATGCCTTGCTGGCAGGATTTTCCCCACAGAAGAGTGAGGGGATGTGAGGCAGGCACAGAGGTGTGCTGTGCTGCACTGCAGCTCTCTGTCCAGGGCAGCAAGGTTTTAGTACCTGTCGAGTAGTCAACAAGACTGAACAGCATATATTTTTTCCTGTAATTTATTCGTATACAGGCCATGGAAGGGCTGAGTTGTGTCTCTCAGGGATATGCTATGAACACACTATGGTATATGTGCAGATTCTCTGGTAATGAAGTTGATGTCCCACCTGTTTTGAGCTCTTCTCAGTTTGGCGTCAGCATGAAAGAGTGAATGGAAAAAGAGCATCCACCTTTAATTGCTGTAAGACACAAACCTGTCATTTTTAAACTTGGCGTGTCTTGGTTTGCAGTACAGTCTTAAGGTTTCAAATATAAAGGTATGTTTTCATACAAGTAAGGGATTTTTCTTGTAGTTGCTGTAACGTTAATGGCATTTGGGCTACAATGAACAACAAACTATTGAATGAGTTAGTGTGGCATGAAAATTCTGTGTTTTGCTGAAGCAGGGGATGAGCATCTTCTCCCTTTAGATACAGACTATAAAATTTGCCTGACCTCTGGTGAGTCACCAGTCCCACCAGTCAAGGAAACATCACTGTGATGGCTTTGTCAATTATGAATTTACTGATGTATTGTCTGCTTTCTCTTCAGGTGTATTGAGCCCATTGTAAACCTCCAATTGAGCTTGTGTCATTTCCCACAGCAAGACCTCTCGCTGTCCAAGGACAGGTTAACTTTTCTGTACCTCCCTGCAGTCATCTCTGGTTCACTGGAGACTGGTGGGCAAGCTCCTGGTAGACTGACTGCTGGGGAAATGTTCCTTGGGGCTCCTTCAGTTTCTGAGTGCAGACAAGTGGTGGATCACTGACCCACGGTAACACTGTTCCTCAGAATGTGGCTCCTGACTCCCTCCATGTGCTGGGCAGGGGAAGACCAGACCCCCTTGCTCAGAGAGGGGCTTCCAGGGACCAGGGCAGTTCCCATCTCTCTGGTGGATCTGGGGAGCCTCGGCTACGTCTTATTCATAGTAGCAACCCCATAGCCAAGCTGGATAATGCCCCATGGCTGCATGTCAGGCCCCCTTTCCTGGAGCAGATCCGGTTCCTTCCCAGACTCCAAAAGCCAATGAACTCTCACAGACTTCTGTAAAAGATTGCGAATCTCTGGCCTTTGTTCAAAACTCAGTCTAAAACAATAGCTGAATGTCTTCTAGAAGTCTTGAAACTGAGGACAATGTGCGTCAGCTCTCCTCTTAGAACTTGTTCTGTTAGAAATCCTCTTTTGTTTAAGTGTGAAAGGAGGAAGAAACCCCAACGTTTGATTTAGCCTTATCAATGCATGTATTAGTTGACTAATATCAATAATTAGTTGGCTAATATCAATACACAATATTTTTTGGCTGCTAGTATTTGGTCCAATGGCCAAGATGGAAAAAAAAAAATCAGCAGCACTCTTGATTTCTGTGGATTTTTTAATTTGGATTTACAAAAGATCCTGAACTAAAAAAAAGGAAATATATTGTCTGAAATCAGTCTTTCTTGCATGTCATGTTGATCTTATTGTTACTGGTACTATTGAATCATGAAGAAATTTGGTCAGAATTTGGCAAATATTAGGCTGTTTAGCGTTTTCTGTTCTTCTATGTGTAAATCTCTGTTGTTCAGAACTGGAGAAGTAGATAATATTGTCTTTACTGAAATGAGGTTTTTGCTCATTTGTCTGTGGAAAAAGTACTTTTTCTGTGAATTCAGACTTTTTAGTTTATTGGTACTAAAAATAAATTTTTCCCTGGCTGATGCTGTGTATGCGATATACTTTTACAGTGCTGCTGCCACTGCCATCCTGTTCTGAATACTCTGGGGAAATTGTGACATACTTGTTCAGAAGCCTGTAGGACTTGCAAATCAGTTGTCTGTTCTGTTATGTTTTGTTTGTGTGTTTTCTCTTTTTAAATTTATGCTGAAGATGGGTTGCAAACAAAACTCTGTATCCAAAGCAGTTACAAAGCAGGAAATTATATTTTCTAGGCAAAACCTCCTCGTCCAGTGGGAATCTGAGACTTTTTTTCAGCTCTAATCCAGACGCCTTTGAAGCATGGGTCAAAAATCCTACCTCCTTCGGGCACATTAAAGCATAGTTTTTAAGGTAGCATAGATGTATGTAATTTCTCATTTCTCACTGTCCCCTTTTCATTGCAGAACAACCTTTTTGCTGCTTCTGCTTAAAAGAAAACCAGCACATGTAGTTTATTTGTGCTTTCTTTTCCAGTTATACAGGCAAGTATCTCTCTTTTAGTTTGGGTCCAAGTTCTTTGTTTCCTAGATTTTTTCCTCTTTGCTTTCCTCCCAGGGATTCATAGCTATTTCCTACAGAAGCAGAAGACTGGAAAAGCCTCTAATCCAGAAAAGCTGTCTTCTTTTCTTTTGTTGAATTAGGATTTTAATGAAAGGTCTTTAACACAATCAACAAAGAAGATAGTCTTACAGTTGTCATTGCTTTTGGGCCATCTTCCAACATGAAAAAGTGTTCTACTTTGGTCTTTCATATAGTCTCCTACTTGCCTTCTGGCTACTTTCCTCCCCACTTTGCCCCTGAGAACCTGAGTTGAATTGCATCTTAACACTTTTGTGTGAGTTTCCAAGTCACAGAAGTGTATATTCTTACTGAAATAATCTATTTCTTAATTTTAAATCATTGGCTTGGCATTGTTAGATTACCATATGGAACAAGTTCTAATAACCAGCCAAGATATAAATAAATTTAGCAAGAACACTAAGAACAAAAAACCAAAGAATTCCCTAATCTTCCAAACAGCCTGTCAGGCGCTACTTTCATTCCAATGGGAAAAAGAAAAGTAGCTATGAAGAACAAACGTTGGCAATTCAAATGAGAAAAAGTTAGATATGTGAGATGGACTCTGTCACAAGATGTTTTCCTCTCACGTATCTGAAATTGTATCCTGTGCTTTCATATCATGGCTGGCCCACTGTCCATAGGACTGTCTGTGCAAGAGTTCAAGCAGCACTTTGAAACTGCAGCCTACTTGTTTGGTAGCATTGCTTGTGTTTTCTGTGCCCTAGGCTTTGATTCCTCATTTCATACATCACTGACAAACTGCAGTGGCTCCAGTGCATGCATATAGAAACAAATTTTGTTGAAGTTCTAAATTTTGGGAACATGAAGTTGGTATGTTGAGACACACAGGTGTTTATTTTTGACTACCTGTCAGGAGCTGAAGAGTACAAAATCCTTGATACTGCAGTCCAGTGACTAGCCCGTGTTATTTGTGTGTTGTATGCCTGTGTTATTTGTGTGTTGTATGCAAGGATTTTGTTCAAAGATAGCAGAACTGGAGCTGGAAATCCATCCTTGATTTGAAAAAAAATCTCTTCAGCCTTCTGCTACATCTTGACCCAATTATAGTTCTATTGTTTGAAGGCCTGCATGAGCTGGCTCTATCTGTGCTACAGCAGCAGCATGGTGACAGGCTGTTGTTGTACTCTTTTGAGCTGAAAGCAAGGGTTATTCTGAATCTTCTGAGAATTTGTATGTGTGAGCTTCCACAGAAGTTACACCATCCTAAAAAACCTCTGAATGATCACCGTTACGAAGTGGTTAAAAAACAGTTTGTGATTAATAGTGGTAGGTAAGTGGCAGGGTCAGGCTTACCTGCTCTCTGTAGTGAGACTGCTGCCAATGACTGTGGAAATGAAGAAGGCTGCCAAAAATAATGCATGAATGAACAGTTCAGAGGCCCAGAAGATCTGTGGAGTTCACAGCAAAGCATTGCTTTCTGTCCAGGCAGTAGCAAGTTCAAAGTACCTGGTGCCTATTTTTACACTCATGGCACACATCCACACAGCCTGCAAGACTCTGGTGCTTCCAACAGGTTTTTTATTAGGGTAAGCATCTGTAAGTTTCATCCTTTCTGGAAAAAATATCAGTATTGCTGGAAAGAAATCCAGCAGAAAGCAGGGCTCTGTTGTTTCCCCCCCCACCCCC
>JAAWXA010000004.1:13263679-13333927 GCA_038090715.1 Florisuga fusca | reverse complement strand
CCCCCCCCCCCCCGCTAGGCTAATACAAAGCTGCTGCTGCATCTTCCTCTGAGTAGCCTCAGCACAACACCCTTGGAAATAAGAATGACTCATCTTGATGGGGGTCTTCCTGTTGGGATGCTGGAAATAAACACAGTTACTGCAGGGGACTTAAAGTACAGTAATTTGGATGATGAAACTTGCGGCATTGCTGGGCGGGGAGAGGCTGCAATCAGAAAGCTGTCAGAGGCAGCAGAGAAGCCCTGGGGGAAGAGACAAGCAGAGTAATAAGATATGTCCAGAATGTTTTGCCCTTAACTTAAATATATTGCGGAAATAGAGGACTGGCTCTCATTTAAATCACCCAGAGACTTGGGGAAGGACTTTTGAGAAACATTTAGGCATTGTGCAGGATCTCTGCAACAACTCTGACAAATGCTGAAGGTTAGTGGTGGTCCTTGACAGCCCTGCAGCAGCAAGCATCCTGCATAGCTTACTCCACCCTGTGCATACAACAGCCATATGTTTCAGGTGTGGTTCAGAGCAAATGAAATAACAGGACTGCTCTGAACAGTCAGTCCTAACTTCTTCATTAAAATCTCTTCTCTTCCCTTCCTTTGCCCTGACCCTGTCGAGACAGAAGTGAATCCTTATGAGTGCCCTTACAGAAATATGTTCATATGTACCAGGTAGCACATGTGAAGCAGATCTGTGCTCATATAGTGGTCATTTATGCATTATTTAGGGAGTTTTAGCAGTACATTTGGAGCCAGATGAGCTACTGAAAACTCAGAGGATCATTAGATGAAAGGCTGATATTAGATATATTAGGGTTTTCTTTTTCTACATACATATTTTGCTGGGGTTTTGGTTTTGTTTTTTTCTTTGTTTGTTTTAGTTTGTTTTTTTTTTTTTTTTTCCTTACACAGAGCTGCTGGTAGTTTGGGAGAACTACCCTTTATGTGAAGCTCTCCTCTGCTCAGCTCGGTGTCTCATCTTACTGGTTTGTCTTTCTTTCAGTTTTTGCATTGACCCCTGTTTCCCACTTGTCTGCCTGAGCCTTTCTGTAGGCTCTGAGCTGCAGAACCATAGCCAGAGAGAGGCAGAGCATTTATGACCGTACACATGGCATAGGCTATTTAGCAGCACCAGACAAGCTTTCAAACTTGATCTTTGAGAAGTTGACCAGTGTCAAAGGGGAGTAAGAATCTGGAAGTGAAGGGAAAATGTTTAAGTTTCATAATTTATAAACCAAATGTACTGTTCTGCTGATTCTAAAACAAACTTGTGCTGTACCATGAGGACCTCGTGTATGGGGGGAAGAGGATCGCTGTGATACACTACAACCCACAAAAATCAAGCTTAATTTCCAGTGTGCTGTACACCAGGATGCAAGTACTGCTTGTGTTGTTAATGTATGCATAACATAATGAGTATTATTACTATCATTAATAATTTTCATTATAATTTATGTAGTACAGTATAAACTTATTGAAAAATAAGAATTAAATAAAGAATAGGGGTTACACAGTCATTTTACCTCAACAAAGCCCAGTGCCATGGAATTTTACCTATCCCATAACATAAATAACCATAATATCAGCCAGAAAGTGCATTTATGTGGTCACAAAGTTAAATACTGCTTTATGCTAATGTACTAATCATAAAATCACAGAATGACTGAGGAAACTGAGACAACCCATAAAAGGTTTGACAACTTGACAAGGAAAAGATAAAAGTGATGCTTCATATTCCCCCCCAGTAGTTTCTTTAGAGAAGATTTTATGTCTTTTTTAAACTCATGTAAATACATGAGGATGCATGTATTACTCAAAGATCAGTTTGGTTTGTGTCTTAAAATGGGATTCTTGCACTTTTCTCTGTAAGCGATCCTGCATCATGCTGTTATTAAATAAAAATGCACTCTACTGCACAAGTTGTATGCTTATAATGAGGCATTTTTTATGGAGTCTTGTTTCTTAAATACTTCATAGCTACTTCTGTTTGAAAACTACCTCACCACAATTTATGTTTCAGACATTCAGCATAATCTTACAGTGTGGAATTCAAATTTACATTTATCAGAAATTCAGAGGAGAAAACCTTTGTAAGAATACATTTCATATCACATCTCTGTTGATGGTGGGGAGGGATGAATATTTTTCATGAAAAAATCTTTTAGAGCTTGTATAACATCAACTTCCTTTCTCGCTGGAAGAAGTAATTTTATGGAAAAAATGTGAAAGATGCATTTAATTTAGTGCACCCAGAAATACTGCAGTTTTAAGTTTTTGCAGGCTAACCTTTTCCTTTCCTGAAACTTGAAAAACCTACTGAGAAAGACAAACATGCCCTCCCCCCCCCCTGCCCCAACACTTTGGATTAAAAATACTGCAAAGTATATGAAAAATTGACCAATAAAATCCCATCACAGTTCTAAAGTATTTTCGTTAAACCTCCTTTAGAGCAGTGTGAAGAATTTGTTAGATTTTTGGTCACCATTTAAAGCAGGAACAGGTTGTCGTCTTCAAAGGCAAAAAAGAGAAATAGTGTTGTAGTACAGGATAAAATATTACTTCTCTTTGCTGTATCGGCCATTAGGAGAAAACATTGCACATGGAAAATGAATGGATCTAAAGAACCAAAATGAGCACAACCGCAGTGTTATATTTCTGTGTCCCTTCCAGCTTACTCATTTAGGGCAACTTTAAGATCAGTAGCACGTTGCATAGTTGGTATTGGCTAGCGAATGGTGCTTCTGTCCTGCATCTTCCTGATTCTCTCAAACTATTGCATCTTGGGAGGGCTAGGAGGACAACACAGAAAAGTGTTAAAAGAACCAGGTTTTTATTCAAAATACTCATTTTTATTGTCTAAAAAGGAGAAAGACAATATAAATGAGGACTTAATTTGCTCTGGTTTATTTAGCCACCTGTAGCAGAGGACCTGATTTGAGGTCTCTCAAACTAAATATTAAAATACCATACCTTCAGACACTGTGGGTTCTACTTGACCTATAACTTTATTCTCATGATATGAATCACTGAAATGAAGATACACGGACCCCTTAGGATCTCAGGCTGTGAGTGCCATTTATATACTGGGCCCATTTCATCCGTATGACACTGAACAGGCTGTAACCAGGAAGAAGTATTTTGTAACCTCTATTTGGTTTTTTTAAAGTTTTTAGTTTTTGTTTGTTTGGTTTTTGTTTTTTTTCCAGTTCCTGATGCCAATATGTATTGAAATTACTAATGCCCACAGAGAAATGAAGACCAACTGCACTAACAGAGATTGAGTTCAGTCAGTGTCTAGTATGTAGCTCCTATGCAATAGGTTGAGCATAATTATTAGCACTCCGAAATCAAATGAGAAACAGGAAGATCTTCAAAATAACCTAGGTGAATTTAGTTGGAATAGTAACAAGTAGCATACGCTTGTACTGCTGCTTCTATTGAAATTAATCACAATACTCCTGACCTGTCTTTGATAGAGGTGAAATTGGTCTCTTGGTTGATTTATCCAGTGGACAGAAATGTAGATGTGCTTTAAGTCTGTTGTGCAAATGTTGTCACAATGGAAAATAGTAAGTTATTTTGTACATCTGGAGCCTTATAGAAACAAAGGAAAAGATTATTTACATAGTTTTTGTGTGCATGTAAGACTTTTATGGTAACTACTATAAGAATAATAAAAAATAAATATATTCCAATACTTTTCATGTGATTTCACCAGATTCAGTGCACTACCCCTGACCTGGGTAGTGTCATAATGCAAACACTGAAGTGTTCACACCCGTTTTTCCAGTCTTATCTATAAATTGTACATAAAGAAAGGAAGGAGATACTAAAATACTGAGAAGAGAAAAGGCTGATAGCTTTAAACAAGAAGGAAAGCAATTTGCAAAAGGTAACTAGAGAAAGTGCTTGAAAGAGTCCAGCGCAGAGCTACTAAGATGATTAAGGGAGTGGAACATCTCCCTTATGAGGAAAGGCTGAGGGAGCTGGGTCTCTTTAGTTTGGAGAAAAGGAGACTGAGGGGTGACCTCATCAATGTTTTCAAATATGTAAGGGGTGAGTGTCAGGGAGATGGAGTTAGGCTTTTCTCAGTGGTGACCAGTGATAGGACAAGGGGTAATGGGTGTAAATTGGAGCATAGGAGGTTCAAGTTGAATATTCGAAAAAATTTTTTTACTGTAAGGGTGACAGAGCCCTGGAACAGGCTGCCCAGGGGGGTTGTGGAGTCTCCTTCACTGGAGACATTCAAAACCCGCCTGGACACGTTCCTGTGCGATGTGCTTTAGGTGGCCCTGCTCTGGCAGGGGGGGGTTGGACTAGATGATCTTTCGAGGTCCCTTCCAACCCCTAGGATTCTATGATTCTATGATTCTATGAAAGGGCACTAGAGATTTTTAAAATACGTTCTGGAGTTCTAAATACATGAAGGTCTGAAGTGAAGCATTACCAATAGTCTCCTGCAGTACACAGAAAGTTTCATCTTGAGTGAAAAAGTTCACCAAAACTTCTTTGCAGTTTTCCCCTCAAACTCTCAGTGTTCCCATACCAGGCCTGATGAAAGGGGGAAGAAGAAAACAGGACTTCTGAAAACTTCTACCAGTTGTTTTTGAGAGTCTCTCATCTCTCCTCAGAGTGGGTGGGATTCATTTTGGCAAACTGTACTACAGCCTGGAAGTTCCTACCTCTTAGCTATTCTAGGTGCTCTGTCTGATCCATGGAGAAAAGTAGGCGCTTTTAAGGTGTGACTCATGTCATCTATTTCAAACACCTACTCTCAGATAAGTTGTCCATATAGGAGCCAAGGGTGTCTGGCTCAGATGTGAATGTCTACACTTGGCCAGATGAATCTTACCCAGTAAATCTATGCTTCAGACTGCCAAGAAACAAGATAAATTTAGCTGCATAGAGCTCGGTGCTGTCACAGTGGAGTTTTAAAAAGCTAGCTCAGGTATTTCTGTCTCTATAGTGTAGCTTTCCAGAAGACAGTGTCCACCTGAGATAACTTGTGTTTCAGGCCCTTGTTTTCAGTGGCTACCACTGGTTATCTCCATAGCCATTGCATTATCAAGAACCTCTGGAAATCATTCTATGTGCAGTGTCAGACTCGGGATACCAGGGGATACCTGTGTATGTATGGTGAAAAAATATCCATCAGGGTTAGGGGATGATAGGACTTCAGTACTGGTGAAAGTGGTGTTGAGGGCTGAGTCCAGTTGTGGTACTGATGTTTTAAATGCCTCCGCATTCCATCCAGCACAGTCTGTTGTCTGGACATGCTGCCTGTCAGCAGAAGTGAAGAAGCTCAGTCTTTCTATTTTGTCAAAGAGAAGGTTAGCACGTTGCTTTATCGTGGTTAAAGAGTTGCTTCACAGTGACATTTCTGATATGGGATGACAATTTAATCTAGTGAATGAAAGTGTGATGCTACTCAAGCTCTACGGTAAAACCAGATTAATTCAGGCTACAAAAAGGAGTATATTTTTTACAGCAAGGCTAAATAACTGCAGAAATAACTTTACCTAGGAATTTTATAGATTGTTCTTTTGCTTTAAAATCCTTTTTAATCTTGATACGGTACAGCACAATTAACTCTTACTGCTTTAATGAAGGAATTAAACAGTGAAATGTTATGGCCTGTGAAGTGAGACTCTGAAGATAACCCTTCTGGCCTAAAATGCTGTTTAATGGGCTGAAAGCAGCATCGGATACCAACATCTCACAATCCTGGGAAACCTGCATTTCAAAAAGGACTGTGCAGCCTTCCCCATTTCCAATACAATCACTGTCAATCACCTGGTCCTATCTTCCTCACATTCTGTTCCTTTAATAAGGTTTTTGGAATGAAAATGCACTCAGTGAACCAGCTTTCTGTGAGCTGGACTCGTTGTATAGAAATGTGGATAAGGGAGCTGGAGAAGCAGAGCATGCTGGAGCTGAAGGTCATGGCTCTGGGTATATAACAGGGAGGTTGTATGCCCTGAGCTTAGATTTGAGGTATTTTACTTTTACAACTGGTTCTCTGATGGATTTTTTTCACTGTTATGTTCCAGAATACCTTTGTTTGACCAAATATAGATCTTCCATTTAATTTTGATAGAAAAATTAAATACCTCTTTTTAACTCCAGGCAATGAATATGGGTCCCTGTGTTAGCAATCTAGTCTGTCTTCGCTTCCCATAGGGAAAGAAATTTGAATTCTTGCTTTGCACCACTCTCTGGAGGATGCTCTGTTGATAGCTAGAATTATAGGACATGAATCTTTGCCAAAATTTTATTACTAAATGACAAGTACATCTCTCCCTTCCTGAAGCTTACTTCTGTATCTCTAGTGCCAGTGCTAATGTGAGTTTGTCTCTCTTGCTCAGACTTTAGCAAGTCTGAGTAAGATCTTGGCCACACCTGAATTTCTCATTCCATCAGCTAAATATGTTTCTCCTTTGAATATTTTTTGGCTTAGTCAGAAATGCATGGAATTGCAATTCTACATGGCCTGCTTTGTTTTGTAGGTCTTCCTATTTGGGTTACGCTCACCAAACCGTGCAGGGCACACATCTGAGATGAACTGTGAAAGATTCCTAGAATGTGTTCCTTTATCTTTACCAAGAGGCTAAAAAATGGAATGCATCTTGGAAGATACATTGCATCTGGAGTGCACAGCTCCTAGAAAAACATGGAAGCACTGATGGTAACTAAAATTGTTTCTGGAACTGAAATTTATTTTAAAGTAGAAACATCCTTCGGCTTTTGCTCAATTGCATTTTCTGTTCTGTAATTAAATAAAAACAGCTTCACAGAAAGCAGAAGGAACGTAGAGAAATAGTGCACTTTATAGAAGAAAAAAACCCTGTCATAGCTAAAATTTCTTTACATTGATCCCATCTATTTTTCTCTGACAGTATGGCAGTATCAGACATCCAATACTCTAGCAACACTTTGATCTGCAGGACTGAGAGGTTTTGAAAAACATTTCCTCTAGAAGTCAGACCTTTTGCATAAAGGTATTCAGATGACACTGCATCTTATAGCTGTGTAAGTCCTTCAGGAAGGATTGTTTCCTCATGGGACTGAAGGTACCAATGTTCCTCTTCCCTTCCAGACCCACTCTGTGTATTCCTGGTTGTGCCAAGGTTTTAGTGCACTTCCTGCCTACTGTGACTCATGAGCAAGGAGGTAGATGAATTCTTAAACAAGATCCTTTTCTTACAGTTTCTGTTTCTAGATATCCTCTTTTTCCTTGCCAAGATGCCTTTGATCTACCGCTCCCAGCCAAAACATTCATGAAATGTACATGATCCCTCACAATGCTCTTGCTTCTTACTGTCAGCTCTGAAAAAGACAGTAACACTGATAACTGAAATCTGCTGTGAGGTTGTTGTGGTATGAAGAACACTAGAGCTTGGGCTTTGGAATGGTTTTCTAGTAGAGGAGGGCTTACATAGCTGCACTTCATGAGTATTATATCGGCAAATCATATAATGATGCAATTGAATAAAATTCTCATTTTTATTCACGTGTTCCTTTTATAATCATACATAGGAATTTTGTAGGGGATAAGCATGAAGAAAGAAGACAGAGTTAAGATTTCCACGGTTGTAAGGAAGTATTAAATGCCATCTTTGTGTTTAGGTTTGTAACTGTTGTGCTATCGAAACATAACTGCATTTTTACTTCTGCTTGCTGTATGGAGCCAGTTTGAATGTTGGAGAGGAACTGAGCTAATCTGTTTAGCTTGCATATTATTACCAAATATTGCTAGTAACATGGGAGTCATCTACCCCACATATGATGTCTGAGCCAAAGTCAGTCTCCCTACGCTCCATTTGTAGGCAATGAAGTGAATGGATAACTCCAGAAGGTGATGCCTCTCATGCCTTGTCAGCTTGAAAAAAGGACTAGTCTAGGTGTAGATCTTTCTTTGTTTCTTTCTTTTTCTTTATTAGTCATCTCAAGAAAAGAGGAAAACCCTGTATTTTTTCATGGATCAGCACAGCAACATTCAGGTCATGTTAATTTCTGTAAGATAAGGTTAATTTGTATCATTGCAACTCTTTGTGCTAATATGTTTGTTTTGCAAAAGAATTAATTAAAAGAAGTGAAAGAAAAGGAGTGAAACCTTGAAGTGACCTAATGTAAGCTTTTCCAGTTTGTTTGGAAATCCCTCACAGGAGCAGTAGCAGCCTTTTAGATACAGAATGGGTCCAGCAGTGGGTCATCAAGATGCCCAGTGGCTGAAAGCACCTGAACTACAGTGAGAGGCTGGGGGAATCAGTGAAGAAGCTAAAGGGCCTGTATAGTATATAGTAGGTGTTCCCACTTAAAGAACAGATAGAGAGATGACAGAGTCAAAGTCTTCTTGGTGAAGACAAATAATATGGCAAGGGATAAATGGCCAGGCTGAGGCTTGGAGGGCTCAGATTACATGTTAGAAGCTGTGTTTTTGGGAGGATGGTGTGAAACTGGGACATGTTTCCCAAGCACTGATTCACTCTCTGTCCTTCAGAGTGTTAAAGACTGAGCTGGGCAAAGCCACAGCAGAGCTGACCTGGTGCTGGCAGCACTGCTACTCTGAGCATAAGGCTGGTCTGGGTGACCACCAGAGATGCCTTCCAACCAGCATCCCTGTGACTTTTTTTCTTCAAGGAAACCAATCTCTTCATATGCAACTCTTCCCTCAAAACCTGGAGCCTTACCCTGGGCTCCTGCTCCCAGCTCTGCTGAGCTCCTAGCCCCGAGAACTGCAGGCAGGTGGCTGCAGCAGGTCCTGACAGAACACATCTGCAATATGGGGGTATGCAGCTAACAGGCCACTTACAAATTGCTCCTAATATCAATATATCATTCCACCTAGGGCTCTGCCCTGTGGCACCTTTGTTTAGTTTCCTGCTATGCTCAATACTGGTGAGGTGCCTGAAATTAGATTTCCCATATGTAGTGTGGGTGTGTTTTACCAGTGCACTGATTGTTTTTTCCTGGGAGAAGTCAGAAACAAACAGTCCTTAAAGACCTTCTGAGGGTCTTAGTTTTCCCCAGCTAGGAAGCTGGTTTTTAGGATGGGGACATCTAATACTTCAGCTTTAGATGCAAACTGTGTTTGCAGAATCTTGATTTGCTTTTATGATACTGGAACTTGACAGTACCCCTTTTAAAAAATAAGCTGCTTTACAATCCTGGTCATTTTTAAGCAGTAACTACTTAAAAACTTGGAGAATATGGAGGGAAAATTAGTGAAAGGTTAGAAATAGAGAAGCAGAAAATGCTGAATTAGCATTGCTGTGCAGCATGAAAGGGCAACTTAAAATCTTCCATACCCTGCATTAAGTCATCTTGATATTTTCTTCTGTCTCATTAATCCCAGCCTATTTTAGATGATATAAACAAATGCCACTTCTTTTGAATGTTATCTCTTTAATCCCTCTTCACCTTGAATTGTCTCCAGGAAATTATATTTTTTTCCTACTGAAAAGACTGTAAAATGAGCACATCTTTTTCAAAGTAGAACAAAATTATTTCTTTATTTTGTTATATTACTGGTATCATCTCTCTTGATTTCCAGGCTAAGCAAAATGTAATGTATATCTTTAAATACCAATTTATTACAGCTTGAAGGACTGAAGAACTTTGCTGAAAGAACTCTTGAGTCTTTTTCTTCAGTATTCTGTCAGCCTTGTAGACTGTGCTGTGCTCTTTACCCTCAGAGAAGTTGTTTTATATTGGGTCGATTTTAAACAGCATTTTTTACTTTATTGATCTATCCAGTGACTACACAACTTGCAGATACGCAGCAATGTACTGTGGTACCTAACAATATGCTTTGTTTCCAGGAAATAAATCCAGTAAAAATTAATGTAGCTTGAAAGCAAATAGGAATCTGGTATTGTCTGTGTATGCTTAAAGCACAAGAACACAGAAAATTTTCCTTTTCAATTTTTTTTTCCTGACTCACAGTACTGTGCCACACATACTTTCTTATTTCACTTTGTAGTGATCCTCCTTGCACAGGATCATTCATGCTTCAGAAAGAGACAAAAAGAAGTGGAGGTGAGCCTTTATTTTCCAGGAATGGCACTTGCTGGGGCATGCTAATAAACTACAGAAATCCTCAGTGGTCAGTATAGAAGAATAACAGAGCAGGCATCAAGATATGGAAGCTGTGTAGAGGGGGTGACTTGGTTTGGTGTCTAAAGCATATTTTTTTGAGCAGCCTGACTCCTACAGCTCACAAATTCAAGGTCTGATGTAGTCAGAACCTTTCTTTTAAAAAGGAAGAGAATACTGGAACTATGAAGTGCTAGCAGGCAGTTGAGATCTGGAGTTCAGATTAGGATGATCTCCCCCAGAAGCCTTGATTTTTCTCTGTAAACTACAGATGGTGTGTAGGACAACGGCTTCTAAATGGGGTGTCACATCTATGTTAAAAACACTAGGCAGGAAGTATTTGGGTCACTTTGGGGCTGAGTTTTGTCAATAATATTGCAATCAGGATTCAAGCTTTGGAGAGTATACATTTGCATCTCACTCTGTTCTTAACTGCACCCTTTTGGCACAGCCTGGATTTGAATCTGACTCACCAGTACACTTTTAAATGTCAGTCTCTGACTTGCTCAATCACACCCTTAACTCTTAAGCAAAGAAACTAATTTCTCCTCAGTAATTAAGCTTCAAATTTAATCTTTCCTTCCTGTTAAAACCGGAATGCAGCAGTCTGAGCAAGACTAGGTTTGTGCCAGTTGATGTGGCCAGTGCATACTCTGTTAGTAATACCAGAGGTTATTTATCAAACGTGGAAGAGGAGGCCAGATTGGCATATGAAAATCAGCTGAGGATGTGAGGTCAGCCACCTCAACTATCAGCTACACCAGAGGTTTGGTATCACTGTTTCAGAGCTGTAACCTGACCTGTCTGGCACACTCTGACAGAACTGTAGTGATGTTCTGTCTTGCTTGTCACTTTCTACCACTTTTTACTTTGTTCTGGGGTCATCTGTCCTGTCTTCCCATGATGCAGACAGTCAGCGAGTGCCAGGGCCACACGAAGTGACAGGAGGTTATAATTTTTAATGGCTCATAGCTGCCAACACAGAGCTGCTGCTCTGATGGCAGATCATGGGAGATTTGGCACCTTGGGCTCTTCCTTGGGGTGCAGGTGAACTGCCTGCTGTTCCAAACCTTTTCTGGGAGGGTGTTTGGCCTGACTGATCACACAGGCATGGAGGAGACACCTTGTCACTGCACTATGAGTTGTAGTCACTACTGCAGCCAGAATCTGGCCATAGGCAGAGCTTAACACAGACAGAGCAGCACCCCAGGTGTTTCCTGTCTGGGCTGTCCTCTTCCTCCCAGCCTGTGTAATAGAGCTGTCCTTTCCGCCCCCACTTCTCATTTTGTGTCACCAGGGTTAAGATTTAAAAGAAATGGAGCAGGGTGCTTGGTTTTAGCTGCACCCAGACTTTCGCAGGTGTAGGCTAGACTGTTAAATCATAGAATCATAGAATCATAGAATTATCTGGGTTGGAAGGGACCTCAGAGATCATCAAGTCCAACCCTTGACCCACTGCTGCGGTTACCAGACCATGGCACTGAGTGCCACATCCAGTCTCTTTTTAAATATCTCCAGGGACGGAGAATCCACCACCTCACCGGGCAGCCCATTCCAATGCCTGATCACCCTCTCCGTAAAGAAATTCTTTCTAATATCTAACCTAAATCTCCCCTGGCACAACTTAAGACTGTGTCCTCTTGTCTTGTTGAAAGTCGTCTGGGAAAAGAGACCAACTCCCACCTGGCTACACCCTCCTTTCAGGGAGTTGTAGAGAGTGATGAGGTCTCCCCTGAGCCTCCTCTTCTTCAGGCTGAACAGCCCCAGCTCCCTCAGCCTCTCCTCACAGGATCTGTGCTCGAGTCCCTTCACCAGCCTGGCTGCCCTCCTTTGGCCCTGCTCCAGGACCTCAATCTCCTTCCTGAGCTGAGGGGCCCAGAACTGGACACAGTACTCGAGGTGTGGCCTCACCAGCGCTGAGTACAGGGGCAGAATCATTTCCTTGGACCTGCTGGCCACGCTGTTCCTGATACAGGCCAGGATGCCATTGGCCTTCTTGGCCACCTGGGCACACTGCAAGTTCTCATGATCTTCACTGAAGTCTTTCAGAATTAGTTGGTTTTGTGTTTTTCTCCCCTCTGCACTTCTAATGCCTGGTGTGATGTGAGGTTCTAAGAATATTGGCTTTCTATTGAAAATTTTTAACTACTTCTGAACAGTGATGAAACTCTTGAAAGCATGACCAAGCTGCATGTGTTATCTGCCAAACTGGAAGAGGATTACAGATCATTCATAAAATTTATTCAGTTTATCTCAATATTTAAAAATAAACCACAGATTTGTCTGCATTGAACATCTGAGACAAGAAGCAATTTATTAAGTTTTGAAACATGTGTTATTATTCTCAGAGCAACAAGCCTGGCCAGATCTTTTGCCTTAGAGTGCAAAGAATTGCGTGAGGCTTATGTACCAAGGGAAACCCAGGCTTTTCTAGATCTTTTGTAGGGGTGAGAATCAAGCACAAAGGAAAATATGTCCCAGTGTCTTTGCAACTTCCCGCTCCTCTGTACTGAAGGCTGTAGTACAAACTGCTAAAGGCAGAGTTGACAGGGATGGTGGTGCAACACACATGTGCTAGAGAAACTTGCAACAGAGCATCCCCCATGGGAGTGAGTATCTTCAGGGAGCCCAGCCTTGGGTTGGCCAGGCATTGCATGTGTTGTCCTTGGGGCAAACTTGAAAGCATGGTTCCTGAACAGATAAGGTTGGCAAGCATAACTGGTTCCTGGTGTGGAGTGGCTTGTCTCCCTCTTTTCCCATGATATGCTTTCATTAATTTACTTTTTTTTTTTTTTTTTTTTTTTTTTTTTACTGTAAAGGTGTCCACTTGATGAAGAGGGGCAGGAAACTGAGAGCTGCTCAGGATGGAAGGACTCCTGCTGGTCCCACCCCAGTGTCTCACTTGTACATTGAGGGCAGTGTTCTCTGGCCAGCATTCTGAAGTTTCCCATGGCACATACAGAGATTTCAGGTGAGGTCTAAGTGAGTGCTGTATAGTTGGTCACACAGGGGACGGTCCTGACTCTGTGCCTGAAGGTGTGGAGTGTGGACACGGCCAATGTGCTCCTGTCTGCTACCTTCTGCAGGCAAGCTTTGGGTCATGTACTCCTGGCCAAGGAGCAGCATCGACTGATGTGGGGCTTCGTGGGTCCCAGCAGTGGGTTTAGGTAGCTTTTGCAGGGAAGAGTACAAACTTCTCCACCCTGTAGTACTACAGCCTAGAGAACAGAAAACAGCTGTCAAACTCAATTTGGTATTGCATATTCATCACTTGTTACGGTAGGTCCTGCTCTGTCACAGTAATGACCTTGGTGTGTTGTGTATCCATTGCTCTTTGCACAAAGTCACCACTGCTAGATGCTATAGTCCCTAATGTAGCTGTAGGAGGGGTTGTTTTAGCCCCAGAAGTAAACAGAAACCTGACTGTCAACCATAAAAGGATGAGTTTTAACAGCTAGCCTTGCTGTGTAATCTGAGTAGCCATGCAATAGCACTGTAGGGTCTGTTCTGCCAGGAAGGGTTGCCACAAGAGCTACTTTTTCCCAAGAACTGGAAGTCGGCTGAACACCCTTCTGTTGACTGAGGAAAGCCTTGTGCAAATGTCTGCTGCTTTTTAGCAAAATTTACAGCCTCTAAAATAGCAAGCTTTCTGGAGCCTCAGAGGCTTAGAGTGGTAAAGTCATTGGAACAACTGCTAATGAGTTAATTACGGTGGATTCATTAGTTAAAACTGCTGCCAGAGACTTGAATGTTGCAGATAACTCTGTCTGCTGGCAAGTGGCTTATGCTGCTGGGCAGACCATTGCCTGATTTATGACTCTCCCACAATCTAATGGAGCTCTTGCCTGATTATCCTGAAATTTGGTCCTGTTTTAATTTTATTTATAATAAATAACTTTTTGGTTCTGAAAAGACTTTGTATGTGGTGCAAGTGCCCTGGGAACCACTATCACAAACAGCCATGGTTCTTGTCTGAAAGGTGCCTTTCCTTCCTGGCAACTCTTCCTCTAAAACGTAGACAGCTATCTATTACCCATGAAATGTGAGGCTTCCAAAGAAAAATGTCACTAATTAATACTCTCCAAGGGTGATTTTTGTGAGAAATAACAGGGATTTTGCCAACAGAAAAAAAAATTGTTGTGTAAATCAATGGCTGAACTCTTTCTGTGTGGGGACCTAAATTAGTTGATACTTAAAATGGATATTTGGGTGTGATTTTTCTTGGCTTTTTATAGAAAGTTACAAAGATTGCCCAGAAAATGGAAGCATTTACACTTATCCCTTTTATAAATAGCAAACATACAATCAAACCTCCTGAAACCACCAAAAGCAATTCAGAGATTAGGTGTCAACCTACTCTCAAATATTTTCCCCCAGCAGAAATTGCAGCTGTGGATGCTGACCCTTCGGAGGCATCCTCAGATTTCCCAAACTCCCAGTAAGGCCTCTTTGTGTCAGGTTTTGTTTAAATACTTTCGATTAACTTTTTTATTAAGCTCAATAAATACCTTCTTTCTGCCTTGGCTTTGCAAGAATAATTTTTCAATTTCTCTCCCATCCAGGTAGGTGTATCCTTGACCAGAGGGTTTAATTGTTATTCAAAGTCTTACAAGCTTTTTCATTAGGGGAATGAGTTGATGCAGAATCTACTTTTTTTCACTACAAGCCTGTTATTACAAACACCTACAAAATCCCACTTGTCTGAACAGGGTAGGAGCCTAGCTCATAGTTCCAGACCTCTTTCTATCCTGCACTATACCTGTAAAAGTTTCTCTCATGTCATACTTAAGATCACACGAATGCATTTCCACCTCAGACATTTGTTGGGCTTTCGTTGCCTCTCTCTCATGTGTGTGCACTGGCATGTCTGCAGCAAGCACTACTGAGTAGCTTAGAGCATTCAGTCCCTGAGCAAACCTGTCTCTCCCATCTTCCTTCCACCAGCTTCAGTTAGCTGTATTTCTCAGTATATAATTCATATGCTAAGCTACTAAAATTCTTGATTTTGACACTTTGCTGCGGCTTAGAGAAATACTTTAGGTAATGGTCAGTCAGGAAGAGGTACATACTTGTCTTCAGAAGGCATTGAATCAGGGTTTCCTTGTGTGTTTAGTTATGCTGCTTCTACAATAGGCCTTTCATTTTGATTTTTGTAGCAGACAAAGTGTCTCAGTCTCAAAGCTACACTAAAAAGACTTGTAAAACTACACTAAATAGATCTGTGAAATTGTTCTATAAATTGCTTGTCTCTTAAACATGCAAAAAAAATAAAAAAGGTCAATATTGAAGAGCAGTCCATTTAAGAGCAGATGTCTCTGCAGAGTGAGACTGACTATAGAATGTGTAGAATGTTTTCCACGTGTGGCATCCATCAGAATATTTTGCTTATGTGAAAATTAGCTAGTCTTATCTGAGAATGGCAAAAGTTTTGAAATACAGGGATGAAAGAAAGCCCTCAGCATAATACCCCAGAATATTGGGAAAAGCTCTCCTTCCCCAGCCATCTTTCTGATGTTGCCTTCTTACCCATTTGCAGAAATACCTGGTTGGGTTGGGGGTGGGGTGAGTAAAGACAACAGAGCCATATGAAGGTGCCCCGTGAGGAGACAAGAGGCCATGGGTACCATTTGGAATAGAGGAGATTCCACTTAAATGTTTAGTCTAAGGCTGGTCAAGCAGTGGCACAGGTTGCACAGAGAGGTGGTGGAGATCCTCATAAATGTGACTGGACATGGCCCTGGGCAACCTGCTCTTGCTGACCCTGTTTTTAGCAGAGGTTGAACAGTCCAGAGCTGCTTTCCTGCCTCAGCTAGTATGGGATTCTGTGATAGGATGTTAAGCCCTGTTTCATTCTGTTTCTTGCAAAAATGACACACTGCAACCCAATAGTATGTACCAGTGAGAGTTCATCTGTGGGTGATGTTTTTGTCATTTTGTAGTTCAGTCCAGTAGCTGCAATATCTACACTCTTGTTGAACTGCCAAGACTGAAAGGTATCTCCTTACAGAAAAGGCCATTATGGGTATCACTGTGGGATTTTTTTCCTCCTTTCCCTGCCTGTGTTTTCCTGTCAAAAGCCACTTTGTAAACTTGAGAAATGTATACCATAGGCTTGGCTAAACTATTCTGATTTGTCATTTTGGAAAAACAGTGAGACTGTCTGCCACTGTCCCATTACCAATGCACTAGGATGGTTTGGCAACAATAAAGCAAAATCCATTTGCACATTTGCTAATAATTCTTCCACAGCCACTCCTGCTATTTTCTTGATAAACCTCAGTAAATCAGCAGGATGGCAACTTTTGTACCATGAGCCTGCAGTCGATCAGCAGTGCTCTTATTCAATGCTTTGGTGGAAACAGCAAGGAAGTGGCATATTGTTTGTCCTAGGAAGCAGTATCCTCAGTGTTATGTTGCCATAGCTGTGGCTGCCTCTCCACAGTTCACCAGAACAGTCTCAGGGTTGTCCTCACTGCTGATTCGACTCCACTATCATCACAACTATTATTTTTTGTGATAATGATGCACTGTCTGTACCAGGGGCTATAAAAGTATTAAGGATGGAAAGCAGAAGATGATTTATTGGCTTGAGTTGAGGGCCTCAGTACAACAGGACTTCAAAGCAAACCTGTACTAACCAAGCTTGGCTTCATACTAGAGCTGGCTGACATCTCTCTGTGTCAGGTTTGTAACAGAAGCTCAGTCACTGGAGCTTGCTTTGACTTTGTGCACCTGACACAGTAAAAGTTCTGGACTGGAGGTAGAGCTCTGTGCTTTGCACCCTGTAGCAGTGGAAGGGATTAATATTTTCAGTTGGGCCCTCTCGCCTTTGCATGACAAAACTTCAAAGTGTACAGGCTTTTGGTCCTAATCGATGATTTTCAAGCATTTCAAGCCTCCCCTTAGGAAAGGCTGGGTGCCTACAGCTTGCTGCAGAACCTATAGACTCATGGGGATGTAGCACTTAGGGAAGCTGTACCACATGGGAATGGTTGGCCTTTCACTTCCATCAGTAGATCGGTCAGTGCTCACTGTCAACGTAAAAGGCTGTCACAAAGCTGTGTGAGAAGATTTTAAAAATGTGAAAATGCTGCCAGTGGAAATAAAGTAAAATTTAGCCACGTAGAGTTGAGTCTGCAACATGGGATTTTTCTTGCAGACAATTGTTTTCTCCCTCAGTCTGATAGTCTGAAATGTTCCAGATTTCATTTCAGGCAAACATTCATTAAGCAGTCATAGCCGGATATCTGTCAGATGGTTGGTGAAACAAAGTTTATTAACTGATCCATATCCAGAAATGTTATTAAAATCCAAGAAATTTATGTAATATTGTATTGGTCAGATACCAGATATTGCTAGGCACAAGCATTTTAACACAGGCCAGGTCTCCAAAAATCATGGTTGTTCTTTTAAGTGGAAATTGCCATAAGCACATTCAGCAAAAGCTATGAAAATATGGAAATTAAAAAAAGGTGACTTTTGGTTAGGAAAAAAACATTAATCTAACCTCTGTAATCTTAGGAATTAGATATTTCTCATTACTTTTTTCCCTGGTTTACATGTTGTTATGCTAGTTTCCTATTATATGATAAATTATTAGTTTGAGAATGTAAGAAGAAACAGGTAGCTGGAAATGAAGTGTTCAAGAGCAATAGCAAATAACCCCACTGAAGTTCAGAGGGACAAGGAAATATGCTGAAATATTGCTTTGCACCCTTTGTGACCACCAGCTCCTGTACAAAGCTGAGTACTGAATATTAGTTGACTCTGCCCTTTGTGAAAGTCACTTAAATTACAGGAAGTGCAGTATCAAACCTCAACATTTATGATTTAAAAACCTTCTAGTAAAGCGAATGAGAATGTATAACACTATTGGATCAGAGCCTTGACTTGCAAATGGGTCCACTCAGTTGCTCACGTAAATCCAGCAATAGATCTTGGTTTGAGAATTTCTTATGAATCCTCCATTAGACCTAAGAAGGGCTTTGAGAACTTATTTTTAGACAGCAAAGGACAGAAGGGATCAGCAGAACGATGGAGTCTGACCTCCTGCATAATCCTGCGCCTCCTCCACAGCAGGACACGAGCTGCTCTTTGTAATGAGATGAAGTGAGGCCAAAATTTGAAGCACTGGTTGCTGCATCTGTTTGTGTCACTGTGTTATCCACGTGCCTCCCTGGCTTTTGGAAAATGACCCTGCAAAACTCAAGAGTAGCTTAGACACATTTCATATCTCTCCTAGGACAGTATAATAAACATTTCTAAGCCTGACACACAGTGACACAAGAGAAAACCCATTTTTAGACTTAGTGCAGAAGTTAACTGGTTCTCAAGAAAAAGTTGTGGTGGGTGAGGGAGGATCTTTGGGCACTGCACAGCCTATAGTCTAATAGGCAGAGGCACAATGTTGAGACCCACAAACTAACTTTAGAATAGATGGAGCAGATACTGGAAGTAACAGGAATGCTGCTGGAGCACTGAACTGAGTAGCTGGTTTTTTATGTTACTGTTAAATGTGAAAGAGCACTAAAACATCTCAGAAGTTGGTGTAGGGACAAAAATTTATTGATACAGCATACTGTTAAGGGTGAAAAGAGAAAGTAAAATGATTGCCCCTTTTGCCCTAGTTTAGTCACAAATTTCTACGTAAGGAAGTGTTCTTAATGAGAGATCAGCTTACAGAAGGACCTGGACTGCAGCCAGATGCCAGAGAGAGATCACAGGATTATTTGGAGAACATTCCAGAGGGAGCTATTGGAGTTTGCTATTTGGAGAAAAGGAAATCAATCCACACTGGCACTTATGGGGAGATGAACAGAGCTCCTGTGTGGGAAAATCATTAGGGATCTAAAACACCAGAGTGAAAGACACCAGAGGCAGACAACTTACCATCTCTAGAAAGAAGGCAGTTCATAAAAATTACATAGATACACACATTTCTGTTATGAAACAACAGTGACAATTTCTTAAGTCCTTTGTGTGAAGAGGAGACCCTACCACTGGGGCCATCAACAAAGGTGGGCATGCCTTAAGGAGGAATTTGTGGTGTCACCTCCATATTTCAGGGTGATGGAGGTTAGGTTAGCCACCAGCAGCAACATGTTTCAGATGGCTTAGTGCTAGGTCTAGTGGACACATTCACAGGGAGAGAAAAAGGGAGACTTCTGCTCCCTGGTGCTGCCACAGATAACAGGAGTGGGTGTGGGTGTAGCTGCAGCAGGAGAGGCAGAGTCGTGCTCCACAGAGTCTTTCCCCCGAGGCATCAGGGAAGAGCCTGTGCTTCCAGACATGCTGAGAAAAGGACAGAGTCTACAGGAATTTGGTTAAACGCTTCTGTAGTCTATGCCTTAGCAAATCAAAAAAATTGACTTCGTGGCTCCATAGATTTTACAAGTTCATTACTTTGTAGCTCATTCATATTAACTGTACATATTATTATCCTTACTATCATACATTAAACAACTCTATAAAGAAGGAAGAAAAACGTGTAAAAGCATGATAATGAACCAATTGATGCAAACTGCTTTTGCACTAAAACTTCAGCATTTCTGAGTCTCCTTTATTAAAAAAATTCTCAATATCTCACTTATGTATCTAAGCTTAAAACCAGCATTTGCCTTCAGATCTCCTGAATCCAGTCTCCTTCAGTGCTATATGAAAAAAAAAATAAAATCTTCTTGACTCCTGTGCTGCTTTCAGCCTGTGACTGTGTTACTTTCCTTCTGTTCTTCACTCTGTGATTGATTGCTTCTTCAGGTGTCCTTCAGGGGAATCCTTTCTGCTTCAGTCTCTGTGCCCATTCTCTGCTAAGTTTCCAAGAGATGTCCTGGAACTTCATCCTTTATCCCTTTGTTTTTCCATTCTCAATGAACAAATTCTTACAGAGCAACAGGCAAATTTGGAATGATCATAGCTTTAATAGTCAGTGTTTTCCAGATAACTTGGAGACAGAATGAATTTATAGTACTGCTACATTCTGTAGCAACTTTGCTTTTTTAATGATTAATGGCATCTCCACAATTTTACACCTTTGTTATTAAATCCATGCTGGAGATTAAGGAATAGTGATTGTTTGCATAAATTATTTAAGTAAACTGAAGTTACTCTACACTTACCGAGGTTAAAATTTCTGGTTTCTGGGTATAATGTTTAATCCTATGAGTAGTCATTTTGAGGTCATTATTGCCTGTACCAGTCCCTTAAGCCAGCTTTGATGCACATATTTTGTCATAATTAAATGCCCTTAACTTACTAAGATACTGTTGTAAATTATGAGAAATGTTGAGATATTTGTGTAACTTTCAGTTAGGCAAAACTTTTCAGTTATGGCAATACATGAACAGGGAGATGTTTCACTGGCTAAATTGTTATTGAACACACACTTGTACCAGCAGTGTGATACTTAAGAAGACTTTATACTGTTGACCTGATGTCAGCTCTTGTGCTCTGTGGCTTTTTTTTCTGAGGGGAGTCTTGAGAGGATGGAATATATATTTATTTTAAAGATGAAGCTTCTAGTTCAGCAACTGTCTTCAGCAGTGATTTCCTTCACTTGGGCTGCTTTTAAAATCTTCTTGTTTCACATAATATCGATTGGAATGAACTCATTAGATTTTTTAAAGAGCAATTGAAGGGCCATGTCAGAGATGAGAGAGTTAAACAAGGAAGTCTCGTCAGTCACACAGGCAGGACAGAATTTTTAATAGAAGCAACTGCAGTGTATGGAGCAACGCAGACAGTGGGAAAGGCCTCCCTTGCCTCTGGGATGGCAGTACCAGAGCCTGGAGCATGATTTCACAGCCTTCCAGATATTTTGCCCTCTGTACTCAAGGTAAGGTTTCTGGTCAGAAAGAGCTATTTGAGAACCCTTGGCTGGTCTTGGAACTCTTTGAGCAAAAGGTGGAATAAGGCTCTTCAGAGGCTTCCCACAGCTGCTTGGGAATGAGCTTGGTCCAAACCTGAGGCACACGACAGTAATGCTGAAGCTGTGCTTGTGCCTGGTCACACATCTTATCCTGGCCCTGACTTGTGGACTGATTTCTTGACCTCAGGCCTGATGCCTTTGCAAGGACGTGTCTCGTGGTCTGGGCTCTCATCTCACACAGTATGTGGGACTCGACTCTTGCTGGTGATACAATTGCCTTTGCTGGCTTTGTTACCATGCTTGTTTCCCAGTTCTCTTTTCTCCATGGAGCAGCCCACTTTGCTCCTGCCTGACATGCAGGACCAGAGAGCACCAGAGCAACCCAGATAGAACACAGTTATGGAAACGCTTCCCTCCAAAACTCATGAATGAGCTTGACAGGGACCAGAATGGGAGCAGCTTACTGATAGTGCTGTTTTCAAGGCTGAATTGCAGAGAAGAAGAAGAGACCCTGTCCTTTGAGAAGCATAGCAAAAACCAAGCAAAAGACTTACTTCTGGCTTGTTCAGGCAGTCCTTGATGTTTGCTTTCTGGCTTCTGTTACTGTCTGTTCCTTCAGTGAAAAAAAGATCCATAGACCCACCTCAGGAAATCATGGAGCCCCCAGAGGTAGAGCTGGGATAGTGTAACAGGGAAAAAGTAATTCTGCACTTGTCTGGCTTCTTAAATGCTTTCCCTGTTCATCCATCATGGAACATTCAGAGCATGGACTGTCCAGTGTTGGTAACAGACTACTAAGCTTTGAACTCACTGAACTAATATGTTCTAATGTTGTCATCATGCAGTATTCTTTGATGTGTGCAATATTCAGGGATTTTAGAATAATGTTCTTCTATTTGTCAGTTATAGTGGCAGCAGGCTGTTGCTTTTGCTAGGCTTCTGGCTTTGTTTCTCTCTTAAATGATTTGATGCCACTTACATACATAGCTATTGACACCAATGCAGAAGTGCTGTTGGCTCTTCTCTCACCTGTTTTTTAAGAGGTCAGCAGACCCTTATAAGTTCTCCTGGGCAACTGCAAGGAATTGTGTGAGTATGTACTTACCAGAACTTGCTTTTTTAGGCATGCAGGCACTATGTGAAAGGTTGCTGTCTACTTGTTGACAAGATGTTTGCAAGATGGTGTGGCCCATGTCTGTTACTCACCCTCCCAGGAACCCTATAGCTTCTGGTCACAAGATCTTTATGTGTATATTCCTTTCCTCCATATGGTGTTTGAAGGGGGACTGGAGAGTAGTGGAGAACAGAAAGTAAATATGCCTCTCTTTTTCCATGCTATTTATTTTTATAGCCTTATATTATCATACACTGGCAAGCAACAGCTTATTTCAGGCAAGGTGCTGAAGGACCATGAATGTCAAAAGAAAACAGAGTCAAGCACCAATGAAGTGGAAATATTGTAAGGTTGCAAACATGGATTCTGTAGGTCATGTGTAGCCCTCAATCACAGTCCTCAATTACTGCAAAAGCCACTGGTACCCTCTCTTGCATTTTTAAACTAATTTTTGTCATCTAGAAAATACATTAAGGGTCTTTGAGATACTGTCATGGCTCAGTGCCTTAAGTAGTAGCCATAAAAAAAGGGGCATGCCAAGATGGAATCCTTGCTGGGAGATAAAAGTCACGATCCATCAAATTAGAAATGTGCTGGCAAAACATGTTGTTTTCTTGGTGTACGTGACAGGGTGTCCTAGTTGCAGTTCTTCCTAGTAGTTGGTATAATACTGTGTTTTGGGTTTAGGATGAGAATAATGTTGATAACACACTGATGGTTTAGTTGTTGCCAAACAGTGCTTACACTGAGTCAAGGACTTTTCAGGTTCTTATTCTGCCCTCCCAGCACGGAGGCTGGGGGTGCACAAGAAGCTGGAAGGGGACATTGCCAGGACAGGTGACCCAAATTGGTCAGAGGGATACCCCGTACCAAATAAATGTCATGCTCAGCCTATAGTCTGAGGGAAGAAGGAAGGTGAAGGAGTGGGGGGAAAGTGTCCCCCTTTTTCTACCCCATAATTGGCTCTCTGAGGAGAAAAGGTAAAGAACGTAATTATTAATAGTTTCCAAAAGATGGTTCCTGAAATACAGAGATAGCAGCAATGGTGTGTAAAAATACCAGATTAATCTCATGACTGGTAATCTTATTATATCATAAACCAGTGTTACACTGGACAAAGTGATAACCTTAATCTATCCCCCAGAGATGGTAAACAGCACAGCAGGAGCCAAGTAAACAAACACATCTCTGAGAGATAATAAATCAACACTGTGACCAGCAACTATTAAACTGATATAATGAATGCTTATAACAAATTTGTTCTAACATGCTCTTGTCAGATCTGTCATTCCAACACTTCGTGCCCCATGTTGGGTGCCAAGAAAGGGACTGACATGGTTTAACCTGACAGGCAGCTTAAGTCTGCAAAGCTGTTTACTTGGTTCCCCTGCCAGTGGGATGGGGAGAGTACTGGAAAGAAAAGGTAAAACTCATGAGTTGAAATAAAGACACTTTAGTAGGACAGAAAATGTAGGGGAAACAATAATAATAAAAGAATATACAAAACGATGTAATTGTTCACCACTTGCCAACTGGTGCCTGGCCAATCCCTGAGCAGCTGCCACTGACCTCTGGCCAGTTCCCCTCAGTTTTATTTTTCATTATGATGCCATATGGTCACATAGTAAAAACAAAACAAAGCAAAACAATAAATAAAAAACCCCACCACCAAAAACAAAACAAATAACCCCCCCCCCACTGCTTTATTGTTTGTATGTTTGGACTGAGAATATTGTGTTGCCATTTTCCTACTGGAGCAGGCCATAGAAAGAAAGAAACGTGCATTTCATTATCCATCATCTCAGAAGCTACCAATCTGATGGTTTACTTTTACTGAAGCATTTGGGCTTTACTTTTCCACTCTGCTGGGCAATGCCTACTCAGCTACAAAGAGATCCCTATAATTGCATGATGAATAAACTTCAGTTCTTTAGTATTGCAGCAGAATGGAAAAAATGCTGATGTTTTCTTCCACCATCAAAGAGGTGATTTCTGCATAAAAACTCTTTATCTATTACACTGTGCTAAGTATATTACAAGATCTTGAATGGGTTCTCTTTCTTTATTTGTCTTCTGTTGGTAAGTGTACTAAAAAGCCCTATTATAATGTGTTCCTTCAGTGACAGCATGATGACATCCAGTGCCAGCAATGCAAACAATTAATATCAGGATGGGATACTGAGCCTTGCAATAAGTAAAAAAGCATTTTGTGAGTCAGTCCATGGAGTTTTTTATAGACTCAACACAATTATTACGTGAAATATTCTTCATATGAAGGGAACGTGGTGCAATTCTGATTTAATACCACACTATTACTTTCACTCAGTATTAGATAGGACCCTAACTACCTAACTGCATTGTATGGAGTGTTAAATCTCACTGGTACAGTCCTTGAAGAAGGCAGGTGTATTTTACATGTGAAAATGGTGAACCAATGAGAGTTGTGTCAAGAGCCCACGTAAGAAAAAAATATTTTAGTTCAAAAGAAAGAAAAACTTCTGTTTACTGAGAATTCCTACAGAAAAACAGAAGGACTTTTATCAGGGACAAGCTGGTAATATGCAGGAAAATGGTTGCGGGTTGTAAAAGCATAAATTTGGGTGGAAGTACCCTGGGTTTCCCAGACTGCTTTAGGTGAGGAAAGCTAGGAGTGGGATGTGCATGTTTATCCCTTTAGTGAGAGATAAATATGATACAAGCAGAAAACCAACTGTAGTGATCTAAGATTGGGGACTAAGAAGAACTTGAGATGAAATATTAATGGTGATGAGAATTTAATATAAAACCAGAGCAAAGAGCTTTTGTTAGGCTGGTCACTAGCTCACAACTGATTTACTGTGCCTGTTCCAAGCCTCTCAGAGAGACAGCTGTCTTCATACGGGCTGCTAGACCTCTGTCTAAATCAGAGGTTTTTTCCATGTGTGGGTTTTGAAAACCAAAGAGACAATGTGTATATTCCACATGGGCGGATAAGCTTCTTGACTGCAAAATCATGTGATTATCAGTGATCTGGGTTAGTAAAAATGTTTATCTCCTTTTAGTCCTTCATTCAGGACATTTATTTATTTTTTTATTTATTTTTTTTAAAAGATCAAGAGGTGAGGAGTGGGAGGGAAGCAGAAGGAAGGAAGAAATGGTGGCCCTAGAAAGTGCTTGAAGATTCCAGGGAATTGGTAGGCTGGACTGGTTAATGCTTGTGAAATGATTTTTGACACAGCCTTTCAAATGAAAAAATGAGATATTAGAAGGATGATAGTCTTTTATCTGCTGAGGAAGATGGATGGGTATGACTTAAGATGTCATGTATATGAATGGGTGCTATAAAGGGCTCATTCTAATGACATGCTGTAAAAGACAACTGTCAGGAATAAATTATTCTTCTCTTCTGATGATACTGATGATAATGTACTCAAATTCCCCGTGACACATTTCCTCACCTACAGTTAAAACCTTTTCCTAAAAGGTTTAATGGGCACAGTGGTTTTTGTTGTGCATTTCCAACTCCATGAAAAACATTGGGTAGGGGATTACATAAGACCAATTTTGCCTGCAATTTCTGTGTTTGCATACAGGTACACAGGCTTTGATTAGGGAAGGGAAAGTACTTAACTGCATGTGTAAGTACCTTTCAGTGCTGGAGTAATGAAATTGAAGCATGAAAGAAGAAAACACAACTTCAGAAGTAACAGAGCTGGTAAGAAGAGAAATTATGAGCAGCTGATCAGTTCAAGGCTCTGTCTTGCCCCACAAGGTGGGTGCAGCACTGTCACCTCTCACAGAGTGACCATGGCTCCCCAGATGCAAGGGCCAAACCAAATATCACGTCCCACAGAGTGGGTATGGGTAGAGTTCCCCAGAGTGGGGGGTGACCCAGGGAGATTGGGACTTGAACCCCTTGTGTAGGAAACAGGTGCCAGCAATCCACCAATTGCCAGGCAGTGAGCACGAGCTTGTGCTCAGCCCACCTGTGCCCAGTCAGGGCTGGCCCCAGCTGCAAGTAAGCAGCATTAGGGGGCCAATAAAAGGTGGTGCTTGGGGCACATGCTCAGCTCATTCCTGAGCTAGGAGCAGAGGAGGCTGGTCTGGTTCAGAGCACCAGGACTGACCGAGATCAACCACTGCTCTACCTCGACTTCTCTCAGAGCTCTGCGCTCTTCAAAAAGTTCGTCCAGCTACATCTGGTGGAGAATGCGGGCACCTGTTTCCTACACCCTTGCTTTCTAAACTCCTTCAGAGAGGAGTCTGGGTGCAGCTGGGCCCAATCTCCCTCCTCCTCTAATTAATCTCTTTAACAACCCATTTGGCAAGATTAAGTTTGAGAATTCTCTGCACGGTACTCTAGGAGTAGGATTATTACCCAGGATTGTACAAGGTTATAAAGCATGTGAAATTACAACGAGCAGAATTATAAATGATGGTACTTTCAAAGCAATGAATTACAAATAGCAAAATTTAGCAAAATAATACTTTCAAAGCAATGGATTACGGTTTAGCAAAATAGAAGGAAATTGTCAAAACAACAGGTTACAACTAACAACGTGTAACAAAGCAATGAGTAGCAAAACTTAACAAAATTGGAAAATATATCACACTTATGTGCCAAGGTAAGGTTAGAAACAGAGAGGGAGAGATAAAGAGATAGGAACAATATCACCACCCTTGGATCCAGCAATGATCTTGGTAGGAAGCTGTGATCCTTGGATGGCGGACATGCATCCAGCATTTCGAGTGTGCCTATTTTGTGCCTCTTGACCCCAGCTTTTTGGGGGGACTTTGGCATTACTTGTGAATCCAGGTGTTCTCTTGGGCCCCTCCAGAGGGTATGACTGGGCAGTAACCCTTATTTCTGTGCATGTGCCCCCTTCAGTGGCCTTACACAGGGCACACACAAGATGCCACTCTGCCTCCACAGGGTACAGCTTGCCTGCCCTGTCCCTTATTGAGTAAGGACAGTGTCCTGCCTGTCAGGGTGGCCTCCTGCAAAAACAGAACCCAGTTTATCAGGATGACCACCAAAATGAGGGCCTCTCCTAGCCAGAACAGGGCCTCTTTTATCAGGTTGATTACCCAAATGAGGCCCACTCCACAGGAGAGCAGAGTCCAGGTGGCTTATCAAATGAGAACGCTACCTGAGAGCAATGTCCATTTTGTCAGGGTGGCTGTTTTGAGACAAATACTCTTGGGGATTCTACAGGCTCCAGCGGGGGTGGAGATGAGCTGTGTGTAGCTATCTCCAGAGGTAACTGTGCACAAGTCCTATCCCACCCGTGCAGCCCGAGACCAGTACCACCCCGCTTGTGCTGAAGCGCTGGGAACTGAGGGGAAGAAAGACTCTGAGGCCAAAAGCACTAGGGAGGGGGGACCTGTTTATAGGTATTGACCTCAAAAGCACTATGGAGGGGGGACCAGTCTATAGGTATTGACATCCAGCTGCAGAGCTGGCTAAAGAGCCCTGGAGGTGAGGGCCTTCAGGCTGAAGGGAAGCTGACCATGTTGCATTGCATGGTTGCCAACCCCTCCTCTCTGAGTCGCCCACATTTGAAGTGTGTGGCTGCCAACTTGCAAGCTGCTCCGTGCTGTGAGGCTACAGGGGGAATGTCGAGTCTACACTCGGGCACAAGTTTGCTTAGAGAAGTTTACAAACCTCTATGCTTGAACATGCCTGAGGGACCATGGCAGCAGGTGACCCATGCAAGGGCAAAGACACGCCCGAGGGCCTCTGGCCATGGTTGACCCATAATGGCACACGGACATCCCTGAGGGACTGTGGCTCATGGAGGACCCACACTGGAAAAAGGAAACTAAAGAACAACGTGGCAGGAAGCCATTAATTGAAGAGCTCTAGAAAGAAGCCGTAGTTCACACTGCTTCAGCCTTCAATGCACCTTTTGCCTCGTTGGAGGAATTTTAGGGCACTGAGATTTTAAAAAGGTAAAAACAAGGATACTTGAGAGAGCAGGAAGGGGAAGGATGGGTGTTTGTAGGTTTTTGCACAGTGATTTCTGTCTTTCCCCCCACCCCTCCCCCAGTGATTGTAGGTTTGTGCTGGTTGGCAGTAAATTAAGTCAAATTAAATTCTCCCACTTGATGCTGCTTTACCTTTTACAGACTGGAACAAGAAATGATCAGTAAGGGAAATGTAGTCTGAGCGTTTGGAGAAATTTTGTAGTGGTAAAGGATCACAGACTCGATAGCTGAGGGAGGCTGTGAAACCGCTGGAGGATTTAAGAGCAGATTAAATGGACTTCTGTCAAGAACAATTTCAAAGAAGTTGATCCTGCCTTTGGGACAAAGAGGTGAATTAGATGACCCTCCTGAGGTGTTCCTGAGCCCTGTTGCCTTTGATTTCCATGGCACTGACATGTTCTTATGTACCCCTGGGAGAAAAGGGGATACCAAGCCTAATTACTGGAAGCCAACTTCAGCCAGTGGGAGGTGTTTTCTGGGGAGAGATGGCTGGAGATGGAAGGCTGAGGGTGTTAAGGAGGTGAAGGGTGCAATCAAATGAGACTATATAATGCTGTTGTTGTAATTAAGTTAACAGAAATTTGAATTTTTTTTTCCTTTGACCTAGCACTCTTTGTGTGTCTCAAAATAGTCTCCATTCAAAGTATATTAAAAAAATGGAACCTCAAGTGCGGTTTAGGCCTCTCTGTGGGCAGGGAGGTTCTGGCCTGGATGTACTCAAGAATTAGGGAGCCATTCTGGGTGCGCTCAGGGACTACTCAGACCGTAGCTGCTTTAGCCACAATGATTATCAACAGCAGCCTCAGTTTGACTGTACATCCTCAGTCCCAAGCACCTTGCGGCACTCCTGTCAAGGACAAGCACTACTCCATCCGTCTGCCTATTACATTAGTGCAGATAGCTATTTTGAGGTTAACACCTTGTTGGCCTTGATTGCAGCCATTAGTGAACACCTGGGTGGAGTTCTGCTTTATGTGCAGGTGATTCAGGTATTATCATTAATTATTAAACCATTGATTGTAATATTTAATTATTTCTCCCCATTTTGTGATGAGCAAGCATGGCCTTTATTGCCTGTAACCAAATAACCATCCCCATTTATCATACTAATTGTGGCTTAATGAGGAAGGACCTGAGACTGGAGGAGTTGTCTATCCTGAACAATTTTGGAATGTACCTTCCTATGGTAATGAATTCTGGCTGTAATAATTAAGTCTCCTAGGTGTTATATTTATCATGAAGCTTAAATACAATAAAAATTTATCATGCAGGAGTTGGCTTACAAAACACAATGCATTGCCACAGTAAATATGGAAACATGAAAATAGAGTATTAACAGATACAAGATTACTTCCTCTTGCATGGTTTTGCCACACAAGGGAATAACTCCCCTGCACTTGATTTTACTTGAAACTGGAAGAAAACCGTGGCAAAGATGACGTGTTGAATTGTATATGGCTTTGGAAGGAAGCCTGGGCTTTGCTTGGTTATACTTCCCTCCCATTTCCCTCCCTGGGTCAGCAATGTTTCACCAGATGCACTTTTGCAGAGCCCTTGGATCTGATAATCCTTGATAATCTCTGATGCTGAATAGAAAGCAGCAGAATACTGGACCTGAGGTCTTATTTATGGATTAAACAGAAAAATATAGTCTGCTACAAACCAACTGCCCATCCTCAGGTAATTACCCTGCAGGTAGACAAATAATACCCCTTTTCTCCCATTTTTATGTTTTATCATGAAATTACTTCACAAAGATTTTAACACAGTAATGTCTGTGCAACAGGGAAAACCCACCTGAATATTCTGGAGACAATATCCACTTCAGTATGACACAGTGCATAATCCACTCAAGGTTTTGTCTGAATAGTCAGTAAATATACTTGTAACTAAAGGTTGCTTTTGAAGTCCTCCTCATGAAAGAAAAGCAACTAATAACCTCTACAATCAGAAATAGTGAAAAGGTGAATTTTTCCTTTTTTGTCTATACTTACTAATATCTACAATACCTGTTAGCATTATGTAGTAATAACTATTCAGTAGCAATATTGACAGGGATATTTTTTTTGAAGAATAAAGTAAGAACTGCTTTAGTTTTTCAAAGCTGTTTTTAGAGCACTTGATTTCTTCCGTGTTTGATTTTTAAAAGAGATATGGGCAGAGGAGAGAAAAATAAATCTATTTTAAATATTAAGATCTAGCTTGGAAGATGCAAAGGAGACATTAGGTGAGAAAAGTATCCACGCTACTCAAAAGCAGCAGTAACGTTGATAATTACAGCTTCCAGGATGGATTAATGATATAGCCAATAGTCTGTACATGGCTGCAAGTGAATTCAGTCCAATGTTTAGGCATTGAAAATAAAAGGAAACACCTTTGTCTGGCAGGAAGGCTAAAAGGATGCTATCAGGGAATTAGAAGGGCACAGATAAGACTTTTTCTATTATTCCACTCTTCTACTGGTACCTTCATTGAGTTTCAATAAGCTTTTCATCATCTCTTTCATTTGCAGATGCAGTCACCCACGACTTGGAATAATTAACTAGAATCCCACCTATCCCTGCTGGTCTTGATTGCAGATTTACATTTCCATCTTCTCTATCCACTCCTTGCAGTGTTTTGTTGCTCTGGCACAGCACTGGTCCTAAACACAACCATAAACTCTTGGAGAATGCTTGGTTTTGATCACAGGGGATGTGTGTGATGTAAAACAGGACGACATTCCTGGGGAATCTGCTCTCCTCCATGCTATCTGTCTGGGAAGAGAAGGGCTTAGTTCAGTGTGTGCCCACCCATCTCCAGTATGATAGGTTGACATTTAATTGTAATTTTTATTCAGCCTATAGGTTGGTTTTGGGTTTTGTTTGTTTTTGTTTTTTTTTTATTTATTTTATTTTAATAGTTGAAATTCGGCATCATTACAAGGGGGAAATGAGACAAGACTGAATCTTGTGAAAAGGTGACTTCAGTGTCTATATGGAAAAAGCTTTGTTTTGCTCAGGATTTCATGGCCAGGGTGGCAAGCACAGGACTTCCCTGAGTGCTCATGCAGGCAGCCATGAGAAATTCCTACAGGCTGGAACTGGCTAAAGAGTGTTGTGATGGTCAGCTCTTTTCCTACTTCCAGAAGAGGAAATAACACTTTTGGGATACAAAGCCTATTTAGGTTATCCTTTTGAAAGCAAGTAAAACCTGTTTGCTTTGAGGGAACACTGAGGGGAACACTGATCGGATGGTGGAATTAGGTTCTCAGTAGCCAGGGAGAATTTTCTGTAATCATCACTCAATAAATTTGTCCTCCAGTGTTATCGTTCACAACTTGAGCCTCACTGCACTGTTTTGATAGTGCGTGCTACAGAGATGAAGCCACAGCTGTGACAGTGGTAAATGTCCTGTTATGTGAGTGTCTGACTACAATGGGAAGTTTTGAAACACTGGAGTATGATTGTGAGGAAGGACATGAAGGAAGCTCTCATTCACTACAGCAGACTTGAGTTATTACTTGGTTGGAATTGGGACTAGCCATATGTTTTTAAAAGTGACTCAAAACCTTGGGGACATGAGGAATACATTTCTGTTCCTTGACCTTGGAAGAGATGGGGTGATCAAAAATAACTCTGACCTGACTGAGAGTCTGTACCTTAATCCAAACATTTTGGACATGGATAGCTATTTTCTTGCTACTTTGAGGTTTGGCATAATAATTCTATGCTTTAGTCTGGATAAGTAGGGCTGAGAATATTCTGAATATTGAAGATGGGAGGTCCTATCATTTTCAAGGTGCCCATCAGATGAAAGTATTCAATATCTGTTTGTAATGCCTGTCTAAAGTGCCTTGAAGCTGTCTTCTAAAAATTGTGTTAAAATTGTCAGTCCTTACTGTTCTCTCTCAATCTGGACAGGTGGTAATCAATCAAAATCTGTAAAATGGTACAGGATAACAACATGCTATAAGCCTAGATTTCTATTGATTCAGTAAAAACACTCAGGTAATTTGTTTGCTTGTATCTTACTAAATTTTTTGGTTTCCTTGACCTTTGCGAGTGACTATCATGATGGATTTGGCATCCCCTCACCTCACATCCTGCTCACGCTGTAAAACATGCATCTTTCATCAGTGCTGATGGGAACTCCAGTTCTTGGCCTGGATCTGTAATCCTAAGATCAGAGGAGCCATATTCATTACAGTTACTTTCCAGTGTAGTTTTTTGTGCTCAAAGGAGTGTGTATGTGCATGTTGTCATTCTTGGAAAGATTTAAGATAAAATTGTCACTCCTCTAGGAGGGTGAAATACGGGGCTATAAATAGCTGCTGTGGATAACCAAGAGAGAGTGATCAGAAAGGTTTCAGGCTGGCAGCACAGCAAAGCCTTCTGTTTCCCAGAGGATGCACTGCCTTGCCANCCCTTCCCCTTCCTATTCCCTTTCTCTTTCCCATTCTCTTTCCTTTTCCCATTCCTTTTTGAATAATGGCAGTTTAGTTACATTTGAACAGTTTGAAATATATTGGGTTTTGTTTTCCCTCATAAGAACAGAAGTCTTGTATCATTCTCTCATTCCTTTGCATAGTCAGCAAATGCATAAATTCAAATGTCAGTATCCAGAGGGATGAGCAAATGCCTGGAAATGTGATGGTCTGGGTGAGCAGCATTGTTGGTAAGCAGCTGCTCCTCAAAGGAGAAGCTGCAGTTTTGCAGTACATCCAGGAGTGATGAAAGAATGGGCTCTTTAGGAGCTCTCCAAACCACTCAAATTTAGAAACTCTAGGAGTGTTACAGAAAATATGAGGCCCACAATAAAAGCCAATGTTCTGCCTGTATGTTTATAAATTAACAAGCTGTACTAGGTAGCTTAAAATTGTTTAGGTTTTTATCAGTTCTCAACAAATCATGAAAGGAATGATAATAATCAATGTAAGACATAATCCCTTCATTCTAATGAATGCTGTTCAACAGGGTTTTATAATAAACAGGTCATTTATTTCTTTGATATCAGTTCTAATTAAATTAAAAAGCTGTTTGATAAAAGCAACACTGTTGTCATGGACTCCAGTAAAACATCTGACTTTTGGAAGAACAACATTCTGATTAGAAAAATAATAACTGCCAAGCAAAATCAATATAGCTCAAATTAATTAAAATCTAATAATTAAGATGCTTCAAGGAACAAGTTCTGATGCTCAGTTTGAAATGGCTATGCTTGTCCTTAGTGAGGGTGCCAGGTGAGGGTGGAAGGGTGAGCAAGCCCACATTCTTGTCTGCAAATTTAAAAAGATTTTTTTTTAATAGCATGGGACAAAATAATTGTGGCTGAAGTTTCAGAGAACAGGAAGTTAATGAAAGGCTAAGCACAGGCAGAAGACTACCAGCAGCACACCCACCAGTGAGCAGTGCTTGCTTGCCTGGTGCGGCTGGGCAGACTTAAGGACAATCATTTATACCTGGTAAGTGCCAGCAAATTTCAAGGGGCTGCACATTGAATGAAAATATAACAATACTATTACTGTTTTGGCATTAATGAAAGCATTGCCAGAATACTCCATGGCCATTTTACTGTCTATATTCTTTACCAAGTATGTTGGTTAGCTATGAAAAGTTCAGAAGAAAACTACAAGGCACTTTTCTACCTCTTCATCATAGTCTGTCTTGCAAGGAGAGAGAAAACAGAAATCCAGTTCACTGCAGAGGACTTTTGAAAGTAGGCAGAGTGCTTGTGCAGCAAGATGTCCCATAGTTGAAGTCTGATGAATTTGAGAGTTATGTTAGAAATGGAGGATGAGAAGCTGAAGCTCTGGGAATCGTAGACCAAAACCAAGTTTCTAGCAGTGAGGGCATCAGCTAGAGTAGCAAACTACTCTTGTAGCAAACTACTCTCTGTCCTTTCAAAACATTATGTTTTTTCATAGTAAAAATTTCCAGGTTCAACTTTAATTATTAAATCACCCAGCAGTTCTCATCCTGGCATTGTTTGTTTTTTTCCCCAGTGCTCTAAGACTATAACATGCAGTTTCTTTTTCCTGCCCATTATCCTGAAATGTTAAAAACTCATGCACTCTTCTTGATTTGTGATAATGTCACATGCTTTTTTTTGAAATTATGCTCATTATTTATTCAAGTATCTCATACTAGTGCCTAACTCATCTGTCTACCAACAGAAGTAATCTAAAGCTAATACAGTTACATCCTTTCTGTTTCTCTGTTGATTACAAACCTAAACTTTTCTCATTTGTTTTCAATTCAGTGATTCTGTGAAGAAAATTGTAATAATTAATTTGCGTTCACCAAAGTGATCTAATTGCCATGGATTCCTTGTAAGTGTAATTGCTATGGCATCTCAGTTTTCAAAGTGCTCAGATGCATTATAATCTTCATGTTTCCTTGCATCTTATTCTGCCATGTTTTTTCAACAGCTTCATTGGGATACTCTTTTAAAAGTAAATCTGAGGAAAAAAGTTTATGTATGTGCAGCAGCATCTCCTCTTTACCAGTTGAGTTCAGCACGTTGCCACCTTTTGCCGTATGAACAGGACAGGAAGCAATTCCATGAAGGACTTTTTGGCAGCTATTGCTAGGGGTTGGATCCACGTGCTTTGTGTGGGTGATACTCGTGTGATCTACAGCCTGGGAGAAGAGTCTTTTATTCAAGTATGCAGTGATTCATGCCCAAATGAAAAGAGGTTTCTCAGGGAAGAAAGTGATGCCCCCTTCCATTATTTCATGGCAGTTTTGCAGCATTTTTTTACCATCTTGAAAACATTTCTAGCAGAAAGCTTATCTGCTAGCAATTTTCATTCCCTGATCCTATTTATCTCTCAGATTTACTTCAAGTTTTCTGTGAATAGCATTCCCAGCCTCTGCCTGTCCAGAGTTCCACAAGCTCCAGCATTAGCATTTTTTATAAAAATGTGGAACTCTGCAATAAACTTGTCCCTTCTGTCTTATCGCAAATATTTACCCCAATTATTTTCATAAAAATTCTGAGTCATCTCTAGTTTTGTGCTTATAAAAATTCCACTGGAAACACACACGCAAACTGACTAAACAAAAGAAACCATTTCCAAAGATTTTAGTGGAGAAATATTTATTCCTATCTAAAAATAATTTCCTTTATGCACTGCACACTTGTTTAATTAAATTATTAATAATGGCAATTAGGTAGTTGATGGGGAAAAACAACTATATAACCTGACATCTTTGAGATGTTGCTTGTATTGTTCTTCACCATTGTTACTGGGCTTTGTAGTGTCCCTGTGATATATTGGAAAGAGACAATATACTTTTGTGATGCTGGCATGTGTTAATTACCTTGTTTTTTTCAGAAAAACTGACCCAGCTTCTCATTAGGTGTGTAGGTTTTGTCTAAATCAGGGATATAACCAGGGATTTTTCTCTTTCCTTCCTTTATTTGCAGTCCTTGGAAATCTGCAGTGAGAAGTTGTGCAGATCCTGCTGAATCACTCTGGCAGATGCTAATAGTTAACTGCATCCTGTCTGCAAGGGTGTGGGATGGTCACAACAGGATGCTAGCAAAATTAAATTAGATATGGCCAAGCTTGGATAAAGGCACTGTTTTTTGCTTCTGTTATTTAAACACCAGAAGAAGCACCACTATTATGAGGACTTCTTAGACTGAATGTGTTAGGACAGGTTCATGTGGGACATGTGTTTGCAGTTTGCTTCATAGCTCAATTAAAAAAAAAAAAATTATTTAAGGATATCCTGATCCCATTGAAGACAATACTGCTGCATCCATTAAAGCCATTTTTTTTAGCCTTATGCTCAATAGGAATGCTCATGCAGTGTTATGCATCTTCTGGTAATGATCATCAGAAAGAACATTATCTGCTAATTTAGGGACTGGTAATATCAGTGCAGTTGGCAGCAAATGCCATGGTGTTAAACAGGATTGGCTATATAATAAACCAAATCAGAACATCAGATCTCTGCATTCTTTCCCATTGGAGGCTGTGGTGGAGCTTTTAAATATTTATAATTCTTAATAGACGCAAATGTCTGCAGAGGATCTGGGTATTGGCCCAGATACCGGATCATTGCGTAGCAGCCCCTGCCCAGCTTCTCTGCATCGTGTTTCTGTGCTTCACAGGCAGGAATTTTTTTAAAGTGTGGTATTTGCTCTGCCATGCTGCTAAACTGTTAAAAATGTAATGATAAGGAAGCAAAATTTCCCGTGACTTCTTGTGAATTCTGGGGTATAAATCACTTTACATTTTTGATCATGGTAATCTTATCCAGTGGTAGTGTGCTTGACTTGCAACAGGATGAAAGGAAAAATGTATATGCCCCTCAAAATATCCTATCCATGCACTTGAGTTTAAAATTCAGTGTGTTGTTTCCCAGTGATGATTTCATCTTTATTGCAGGGAAACTAAGTGAAGTCATCTTACCCAGTTTAGCTATGGCCTTTTGTTCCCGGGTGGGTCATGAAAACAGCTCTAGAGTAGCAGCTATGTGAAAATATTATCTCTTTTCCCCACCCCAAAATGTTACAGAGGATTTACTGGGTAGCTTTATTTGCTTCAGCAAATACCTGCTGCACTTAAGTCATAAGGCACCGAAGAAATACTGCAGCAGAGCCCTTTTTCTATCACCAACAATATATCTGCATTGTCAATTACTCCTGAAACAGTGATGGGGAGTTTATTGGAGGGTTGTACATCTTGCTAGAATCACTGTTTTGGGATTAAATTATCTTTTAAATCCCAACAGGGAAGGATTTTCATACATCAAAAAGGGATTAAAATATGTTGTGCTCTTTTGTGGTACAGAGAGAAAATAATTCATTTCCAAAGAGGTTACTGCTGATTTCCTAGGGAATGTCCACGCAAGTGTTGCAAATATATGATGTGATGTTACACAGCCAACTGTGTGTTTTGGAATAGCTTTGATTCTTTTGCTGTATCTCTGGGACTGGCGAGTAGGGTTTGCTAGATGATAGAGCTCCTGCTCTTTGAAATAGCCTGAATTTTTGAAATAATTCAGAATGTGTTTTCTTCCCAGCGTGGATCAGAAGAGAGCTGCTGGTAACTCTGTGGTTAGCACACTTGGGAGTGTTTTGAGAGATCTGTCTTCCAGTCCCTTTTCTGAAACACATCCCTGCGTGACTGTCTACTGTGAAGTCTTTTTGTCCCTTTAGGTTCACAAGAAAAGAATGTATTATTACTTGGGGAAAAAACACTTCATTGAAGTGGATGTTTCCTTGTTAAAGGTGAGGAATTTAAAGCAGTTGCCATTTTTTCCATAGAAGAAACTTCAGCCCATTCTAACTAAAACAAGCTTAAGGCTGTACAAGTTGTTTTCATAGAGCCTAATTACTTGTTCTGTCCCTTGAGAACCCAATTTCCTCAATTCTTGTGAATATTCAGAGAAGACCAGCCACATTGTGAAGCACAATTCTTAATAGAGGCATATGTGGGAGGAGGTGGATCATTTTCACTGATCTTTCTTTCTCTGTGTATTTTGTTGTCACCCTCTCTTCTGCTATAGCAACGGTGCTGAGTGTTGATGCCAGAGCGTGTTGAAAAGATGTTCTGGACATTAAATTTGGCTCAATCCATCTTCATTTCCTGTAGAAAATGGATTGCTACTTGTGAATACTTTCATAAGCTACTCTCCAGTTTACATTTAATCTATATGTTATATGTAGGTGGCATATTTATCATAATATTTTCATTCATGTGAAGCCAGTTTTTCTGTTTTCAGATACCTCTCCTTAATACTTCAGGTGCAAAAATTCCCTTTGGATTGGCATACATCACACTGTCACACATGGCTGAAAAAAAGTGATGTCCCATCTTTCATAAAAGTCTATTAACCAGTCTTTTCTGGAATAGTCTGCCTAAATAGAAGAGGTGGACCTTGCTGTTTCAATCTGTCTTTGCTTTTGTTTCAGCATTAAGAAGCCAGTCTTTACCCAATACTTTGCAATACATCTACATTTCCATCATAGATAATGGGCCCTATGTGGTCTATGTCACTAAAACCTGGCAGAGTGAAATATTGCCCTATCCCCAGTTTTGACTCTATCATCAAGTTTGCATTATATCAGGTCATCCAGGAGCTACTGCAGTAATCCTTCATTCTTATTCTAGCTGTCCACTAGTGGCCTCTTATGCTTCATCAAGTGAAACATTGAAATAACAAGGTGTGTGTATTTATAGTCTCATTGCTCATTTAGTAGCCAGTTTGTGAAGTAGCTGTTGCGAAATAGGATCTTAAATCATAGCTCATTTTCCCCCTTCAGCTAGGATGACAAAGGAGATGAGATATTCCTAGAAGTGCTGTCCACAACTGGATATGATAAGGAACAGAAGGTGCAGCTATTTGACTGTATTCATTAGCTCTTCTGAGCTACATGTCTCAGCTGGTAACTGTGGTAGCTTCTCAACTTCATTACTTCAAGAAGATATCTTTAAGTAGCATATTTCCTGCTTTTTTGGCCAGTTTCATTTTTGGGATGGCCTTTCACATGGAACTGTACGTTGCAAAATGGCTTCTTATTGATCCTTGGAGTTGTCAGGTAGCACCACTCCAAAACAAACAAATAAGAAAAATCAACAGAAAAACCCTCAGAGCCTTCTCTACCAGTAAAGACAGAGTGCACTGTAAAAGAAAATTTTACAGGGTTGCAGTCATCAGAATGGAGAAAACATCTGTCTCCTTCACTGGGAGGTGTATCTGAATTGTTCACAAACTGCTTCATTTTCTCTCTGTCCTTAAGTCCAGCTGAGATAAATGAGTGCTGCAGATACTAAAATGCTTTGGGAGTCCTTTTGACTTGGCTGTCAGCTTACAGCTTACAGCTACAGAACAGCATCGACAATCCTCAAGACTCAAACCCAGTGCCAATGCTGTGCCCCTTCTAATATTAGGGTGTGTTGTAACTCTAGGCAGAATTACCTAGTTGCTTCTTCCCAGTGTAGGGATTTGGAGTGAAACACCTACCATATGGCCTTTTCTCTGGAAAGCTGGTGCAACAATGGCCCCAGGATGCTCCTCAAGGGGTTTCTGGACCATCTCTCAAACCCTGCTCAAGGAGAAGATGCTCACTTCTGTCTGGTTTTTGTTGCTTGCTGACATTAATATTACATCTCTTGCTAACGGAACTCAGCTTTCCAGAGGCTGTTCTTTTTTTGTCTGAAGGCTATTTGCACCTTTCTGAGAAAAATGCCTGACTATGGAAGGCCATTTCTCAACAGGCACTGCAACAGTAATCTCTCAGATTGCTTGGTAGTCTCATTTCAGGCCTCAGTAGAGCATTTGCTGTCCTTGCTTATTCTTTTTCCAGTTAGCATTTTTCATCACAGCTTTATATTATCATGACACTTGTGGTGAATGTGGGCCCAGGCAGAAGTGGGTGGCTCTTCATTTTTCATCTCTGAAGAAATACTTAGCATCATTGGTGGGTGATTATATACCCTTCTCCAAATATCTCTCTTGGCTTAGGCCTTACCTAGTTCAGATGACAGTTTTCTCTCTGTACGTCTCCTCAAGAGATTTTGAAGGAACACATCCAATGTGGCTTTATGTATTTGTGTTTTCTTTCTGGTTTTGGTGAAAAGTAAGGAAGGATCACCTCATTATAAGGAAACAGGAGGTCCTGATTTAATCTGTTTGGGACATACGGTTTGTTTAATTATTGCATGATTCCTTTGTGACAGCAGTGTAGGAGTAATACAGCTGCATATTCTACAGTCTACATTTTTTTTGCCTCTCAGAAAAGGATCATCCTTCTCTGAGCCTTCCTTTCTGCAAGTGGGTTCAAAACCTGCCCTGCTTCAAAACATGTAGCATGGCCAGTCCACTGCAGATCTAAGAGTGATTGCTTCAGTCCCCAGAGCTCTAATAAAACAGGCAATCTCTTGATTTAGTTCTTAAGTTTCAAAACCTTTTGTTTACTCTCCAGGGAACTTTAATAGCTGTGTTAAATAGAAACTAAACCTGAAAGGTGCTTGAGTGTTGTTTTGAGTATTGGCTTCCTCAGTCTACCTCTCTTACTGCACTAGCAACTTGGTGTTATGTTTATTTTTAATACAGAGGAATTAACACCTCCTGAATGGCATTAATAGTTTTCAAGGCCAGGCTTCCCTTTTCTGATCAACGAATGCATTTTATTTCAGGTTGGAGCTCATCAACCTGAAGATCCAGAAGGCTGGAATGAAGTGAGCATTCCTGAGAACTAATTAAGTATTGTAACAAATGCCAATGAAATTTCTGCTGTAAAAAATTGCTTAAATTACTGCGAATCCTCATTTGATTAACTGCTGTGCTGCATGTCCATGCTTTTCTGTAAGTGAACCTGAATATATTAGCATTTTCACCTTCTGCAGTTGCTTACTTATTGGTGATATCTGTTTTTTAATGGAAGTAAAATGGTGCCAGTATTCCCAGTAATGAACAGGAGAAAGTGCTTCCATGATTATTCCCACATTCAGTCGGGTTGTTTAAATATTGCTAGTAAAGGAGTTGCCTAGAAGACTGTAGGAGAAGGATTCTATGAATCATAAGCTATTAAGGACATGGACTGAGAAGAACAAAAGAAGATGAGCACAACCTGAAGGAGCAAAAGAAGGCGATAGGCTTAGATCAGCACTACAAATGAACTACAAGTAAATGTAAAAGGACTAAAGTGAACGCTTATATCAGCTCAAAGTGAACTAAGGTTGAAAGTGAAACAATATTCAAGGTGTTTTGTGGCCACATATTTATTGATGGACTGAGCACAGGTCTTCTTTTCTTACAGTTAGACCTGAATGATGGTGTTTCTTGTCTCTTCTTCCAAAATGGGAATGTGCTGATGCTGAACTCCTCATAGGACAGATGTTTTACTATGTTATAATTACTCTCCCTCTTTGTTTTCAGTAGGTGCTCTCATTATATATATTCAGTACATAGTCTGAGTCATGTCAATATATGTGAACTCTGACTTCTCTTGCCTTCAGTAGAATAATCTTATTCAACAAAGATCACATAGGTGCTGTTTAAGTAAGAGCAGAGAAAACACAGAGGAGGAAGAAGTAGCACCTCTGTATTAACATGGTATTTTAAATGGGATCTGGGGAAGCTGCTGACATAGGAATGCAAAGTATAGTTTCAGTATAGAAGACAAAATGAGGATATAGTAATGATATTGCCCTTTCATTTGAATCAGTCACAAGCTGATTCACTGTGTCTAGGACAAAAACAGAAATAGTGAAGTCTTTCAACAGCCAGAAGTGTGACACTCAGTTAAGAAAAATATATCAAGTTTTGGAACGGCTCCTCTAATTGTCTTCTGGCTAACTGTGGGAAAAAATATTTTTCCCTTCTCCTTCCATTTTTAAAAGAATAAGTATATATTGATTTTCTATTAAAATTCATTAACTGTAGTATTGCCTTTCCTTTTATCTTCTCAGCTAGGTTAATAAGATTCTGTGCATATTGCAGAACAATAACACTCTTGTCTGGTCAAAACCACATTTTACATCTTCTGGGAGGAAGTAATCCTTATGTAAATACACTGATGGAACTGTTATTGGGAGCTTGCTGGTGTGGTGAATAATCATGGTTCCTAGGTGACTGTTTAGAAGTAATTAACCCTTTCAGAGTTAGGTGTCATGCATACACTTGTGCAAGAACACTAATAAAGTGTAACTGCAGTGCTTCCAATTCAGATTCAGTGGCAAAACTATACTATAAATTAGTAAAAAATATATCTTCCTCTGAAAAAAAAAAATTATATATCCCACAGCATCCTCATACACAAGCTTAGGAAATGTGGGTTAATCAGTGGACAGTGGGATGGGTTGAAATCTGTCTCAAAGATAGAGCTCAGTGGCACAGAGGCTAGTTGGAGGTTAGTAAGAAGTGTTCCCCAGGGATCAGTACTGGGTCCAGTCATGTTCAATATATTCATCAGTGACCTGAACAAAGGGAAAGAGTATACACTCAGCAAGTTTGCTGATGCTCCAAAACTGGGAAGGGTGGCTGGCACACCAGAAGGCCACGCTTCCATCCAGTGTGACCTGGACAGGCTGAAGAGTTGGTCAGAGAGAAACTTTATGAAATTCAGCAAGGGCAAGTGTAGGGTTCTGCACCTAAGGAAGGAAACCCCATGCACTGGTACATGTTAGAGGCAGACCTGCTAGAATGCAGCTGGGTGGCAAAAAACCTGAGTCCTGGTGGAGAACAGGATGATGATGAGCCAGCAGTGTGCCCTTGTAACCCAGAAGGCCAATGGCATCCTGGGGTGCATCAAGAAGACTGTGGCAGGGAAGTTTAGGGAGGTTCTCCTTCCTCTCTACTCTGCCCTGGGGGGGTCACATCTGGAATACTGCGTCTAGTTCTGGGTCCCCCAGTTCATGAAGGACAGGAAAGTGCTAGAGAGGATACAGCAAAGGGATACAAAGATAACCAGTGGACTAGGACATCTCTCTTGTGAGGAAAGGCTGAGGGACTTGGGTCTTTCTAGTCTGTGTAAGAGAGACTGAGGGGGTATCTGGGTATCTTATGAACACTTATAAATACTTAAAGGGTGGGTGTTAGGAGGATGAGTCCAGTATTTTTCAGTGGTGCCCAGTGACAGAAGAGATAAAGAGCACAGACGTGAACATAGGAAGTTTGATCTAAACATGAGGAGAAACTTCTTTACTTTGAGGGTAGCAGAGCACTGGAACAGGCTGCCCAGAGAGGTGGTGGAGTCTCTGTCTCTGAAGACGTGCAAAACCTGCATGAATGCCATCCTGTGCAACTTACTGTAGGTGATGCTGCTTTGGACTAGATGATCACCAGAGGTCCCTTCCAGCCCCTAACATTCTGTGATTCTGTGATTCTATTTACATTGCTAAAGGGGTTGCTATGTGAAACTGCATCCCAGGTACTTGTATAACCACAAGATTGGCCAGGTGACATATCTTTTCACAGCCTGGCTCACAACGGAACGACAGTTGCAGGTCATAGTAGACACAGTAGTCACTACTGTAACTTAAAAAAATACTTAATAAAGAACTTTCTGGAGCTCAGCTCCTTCCTATTGAATCTCTGTCCAGATCTGGGATAGTGGCACTTGCAAAGTCTCCTGTGCAAAGGGAGGCAGCAAAGAGGAGCCAAGAAGCAGTAAAAGCTTCCAGAAAAAACTCTGACTCAGCTTGAAACTGTCATGCTAGAGGGATCTCCTACGATCTTAGCAGCCATTAAGGCAGAAGATGCCAACTTGTACCTTCTTGACACAGGACTTGAGGAACAGTTTGCAGGAGCTGCTGAACATCTGCTGAACATGTGGACTGTAATTGAACAGCTTCAACCATGAGCATTATGAGCCATGTTCTGATGTGTAATGAATGTTTGTCCTTCTGACCTTGTGTGGCCCACTACAGTGAAAGAGGCTATGTACAAGAGAAGAACTGGTTCCCCTTTCCTTGCTCCATGTTTGCATGGATTAGTCCAGCGTAGAAATGGCTGACACTTGATTCATGGAATTAGCATGACTTGCTTCAGTGTGCCTATTGAGAGAAACAAAACTTGAACTATTGTGTAGGAATTACTGCAGCTAAGAAGAATGCCTTACACGAAGGTTGAACATTGCTTAGATGTTGGGTCTAAAGAAATGACCTCAATTTGTGCTCCTAACACAGACTTTTTGGATCACCTTGGATAATGAAACTGTCTCTGCTTCCATCTACTAATAGGAATAAACCTTACCTTATCATCCTGCTGTCTTATCTATCCAGATGACAAGCTCTGGGAAAAAGTCTGTCTCTTAAGACAATGAGTGTGTTCAGGACCCACTTCATAAGTGGAGCCTCTTGGGGGCCACAGTCATAAGGGCATTTTAAGTGTCCATTGGCCACTGATTTCAATGGGAAGTATGTTTGTTGGTCTTTGTCCTTGAAAACACAAATATGCTGCACATATCAGAAAAAAACTTGCAATACTATTTAAAGGATTATACTGGAAGAAAAAGGGATAGCACAATGAAAGACTGCAAAAAATCCCAAAAGAATAAAGAATTTTTTTTTTAAAAAAAATTAGTTTATAAGATTTGCACATTAAATGTCAATAAAGATATCTTGCAGTAGCTTACCAAGTAGGTGATGCTTAGGCTGCATTTAAAGTTAAGAAATTAGTAGAATTGTTTCATATGATTATTTGTTGGTTTCTTTTGTGATGAAGAGCATTAAGATGTATATTAATTTAAGACGATACGATGCTTCAGACCGTGAACTCTAAGTATAGCATTTATATGAGGAGGCTTTCTCCTACTGCTCTGCTAGTTTTGGGGTGAAACCTAAGCCCAGACCTTAATCACACGCAGTGATTAAGCTTTTGCTAACAAATGGATTGATCGTGTAGAAAATCTCAGTCTTCAAGTCTGAGCACAATATGGAAAAGGATGACACAAAAGATATAAAGAATGTGGAATCCTTGACATGACTGAAGCAGCAATGGACATATGCACTCTGATAAAGCAAAAGTCTTCACAGCCTGAAAGGATTGGACAGAACTTACTCTGTATACTGTTCAGAGTTCTCTGGCATCACTATTGCCCTGAATGGGCAACTAGGGGAGGGGAAACACTGCTCTACTGTCTCACTGAGACGAGGAGGAGTGACTCATATCTGTGACTGTGCCCATCTCTCATGCCTGGATTCCACTCCAGTCCTCACTTGCTTCTAGCTGAGTAGTGTGGAGGAGACAGCAGGACAGAGCTTGGGTGCATGGCCCCTACTCCTATAGCCCTGTGCAGAGTTCAACCCTGAAGGTGAAACCTCAGTTCATGTTGAGAAAGGAGGGAAGGGAGCTGTTCCACTCCCATGGGTATAGATGACAATGAGTACAGACTAATGTGGAAGGTTTTTTGAATGTGAAGACAACCATGTTATTGCCTGTGGGTTTTGGTGCCTAGTGCTCAGTGGAGGACAGTGAGACTATTGAAGTCAGCTGCTGCAGGACTTTGTGTGTGATGCATTGACATAGAGTTTAAACCAGAAACCTCAGGAGAGATGTACAGCTATTTTGCTGTCAGCCAAGATTCTGCAAAGTGATTTCTGGCCCTGTTTGTTTGATTCGCTCTAGCTGGATACTAGTTGTTTTTACTTACTGCCACTGCCCTCACCTTTTGATTATAGTGTAGGAACTTGAAAGGATGTCTTGGTGATGAGAAGGCATAAAATTAACTTGAAACACTCTCATGGGGGACTAAGAATACAAATCATCATCTTCCAAGATATTTATATTTCTGTTTGAAACCTGAAATCCCCTTCTCCTCCCACCATTGCAAGGCTATGTCTGAATTTTTGTTTGAAGAATACTGCCTTACCATGTGTTGAAAACCTGCATAACACCAGGCAAAGAAACCGCTGTTGTGCTGTAGTAGTGTTGGAAACAAAAGTAGTTTTCTCATTTCATTTAATACTGTCGATCAGCAAAGAGGGAATTAAAGGTATTCTGGCTGCTATTTGATTTTGTATCTCCCAAGACATTTCATTAAATTAATGTTTTATTAAGCAATATTGAATAAAAAACCCCAAATCAAACAACAAGAGATTGTTTGGTTTGTTCAGCCATTCATATCTGGAAATCCTATTGAATCACCTTTGAAACAAAACTGAAGCACTGTAGAAGCAGACCCTACACAGAAGGTCTCATGTAACAAGGCATTTCTCCATTTTCTCAGGTGATAATTAGGCACTGACAAATAGCATTACCTTAAAAATACAGGTAGTGAATTTCCCGTGGTGATCTCTTCAGTATCTATTTCCTTTTCAATGATTATGGTATGTAACTATTTAGGTCTCTTTCTGAACTACTGGGAAATAATCATTGTGTTCTACTCATGTAGTGCAACAAAGCTGTGACTTAAGGGCGTAGAGTCTCATGTACTTCATACAACACACTGTGGCCATAGAAATGCAACACTGGTGAATAACACTAGCATAAGGGAACTATCTTTGTCTCAAAAAACATAGTAGAAGATGTCACACTTGCTGATAAAGTGAACATTCCTATCTGTGCAGGCAGAACTGATTTTCTTCCTCCGCATAAATATCCTAGTTCCTTGGGAAACTATCTTTTATTAGAATCATAGAATCATAGAATTATCTGGGTTGGAAGGGACCTCAGAGATCATCAAGTCCAATCCTTGACTCACCACTGCAGTTACCAGACCATGGCACTGAGTGCCACATCCAGTCTCTTTTTAAATATCTCCAGGGATGGAGAATCCACTACTTCCCTGGGGAGCCCATTCCAATGCCTGATCACCCTCTCTGTAAAGAAATTCTTTCTAATATCTAACCTAAACCTCCCCTGGCACAACTTGAGACCATGTCCTCTTGTGTTGCTGAGAGGTGCCTGGGAAAAGAGACCAACCCCCATCTGGCTACACCCTCCTTTCAGGGAGTTGTAGAGAGTGATGAGGTCTCCCCTGATTGATATTGTTGTATCTGAAAATAGCCTCTCCAAACCTTTCAGTCAAAATGGTCTGATGTCATATCTACAGAAGTTATGGTGCCAAAATGATAAGCTTGATTTACTTTTTGGATGTGTGAATTGAAATATGTTCTTTGAAAATCCTAGCAATTTGGGTGTAACCAGAAGAGATTACATGCAGTTTCACTGTCAGTGAAACTAACATCCACAAGCCTACAAAGCACAGACAAGACAGAGTTCTGTTCTGTAGAAATAATAGCTCCCTGTCTAAAACAGATGTACAATTTCTGTGATATTTTCAGCTGTCCAGTGGTGTCTCATGTAACATCAGTTTTACTTGTGCATCCGAGGTTCAATATCTTCCTCACTGTGTTTCTTTCTGTTTCTGATTTTCCTCCACTAGCTAATCACTTTCTGGCTATTCTTTCATCTTTGCTGGGAAACCAGTCAAGGGATGTGTTCATATCCCAGTCTTCTGGGTCTTTCTATGAAATAATAACTTAAGTAGTAATGAATTATTATTAAATATTAAAAATATTTTATTTTAAAGATGTGCTTTCATAAATCTGCTTTGCAATTTCTGCATTTAGCAGAAATCCCTGGGTTTTTTTTTTCTCAGTATAACGGACTTCAAAGTACAAAAGAAAGATGGGAGCAGGTTTTTTTACCCTCAAATATTTTTGTGAGCAAGGAAATGCAGTTTGGGGTCTTCCGATTTGCTTTGGTATTCTGAATTATTTTCTTGCACACAACTCTTTAAAAGGTGATTGTGCAGTTTTTCATTTAGGTGTGTAATGGGTTCTGCAAAAATGGCTGGAAGTATTATCACGGGTACAAGTATTACAAGGAGATGTTGGAATTTTTCCACCTGAGTATAAGCACTTCTTTGGTGAGACAAATGTAAGGATGGGAGGGTCTGGTTTTGGTGTGGTAATAGGAGTGAAATATCAGGAGTGAATAAACACATGCATTTGTCTTTCAGGGACTCAGTCAGGACATATAGGTTTGGAGAAACCCAACACAGTTCCTGGCCAAGTATGGAATATAATCTGTTTCCTTTTGCCAAAAACAGTTTTAAAATGCAGAGATCTGACCTGAATTAATTGCCTAAGCCTGTGATAAAGCAGAAGATAAAAAAGGACTTGAGGTCCGTCTAATTTGCAGTAGGAGGATTACATCTTACAGATAGGGACCTAGGTTCTGGCTACTGTAAATCACCTTTTCTTGCATGTTAGTGACTTGCTCAGAATGGTGTGGATGCATCCCAATGGAGAAATTATTGGAGAGCTAGTCTAGAGAGATGCTTCCAGAATGACAAAAGCTACACTAGTTCTTGGGGTAGACTATTTTTACTGGTAGCAGAGAAAAGAAAGAAGCATCTTTGGTCTACAGTCTTCATAAATGCTTCTTTTGGAGCACTTCTGGTCAACAGGTTTGTTTGTTAGCTGAGCCATATCACACTTGATGTTCATTAAAAATAAAATGCATGAAGCAGGTACAGTGCCTAAGTATTTGTGGCTTGTGCCTTGGTTCATCTGGTCGATGCTGATGGCAAGATAGGAAGGACATTGTGCTAAACAGATGCAGCACAGGCTTAGAATGTTGTGAATGTTAAATCATGAGCTCATAAAATGATTAAATAAATCAGTAGTGGTGAGGCAGTTAGTGAAGTATAATCAAACCATGTATCGAAAGAAAAAAAGGATATTTTTGTCAGATTGTAAAACACTAAGTGCTAAGTTGGGAAGATATTTCATAAAGTCATGCTAGACCTTCTGAGGCTGCCCTTGGTGTCTTCTGAGCTAAGACTACCACTGCCCAAAAATTTAGGTTTTATTAGAAGAGCTGGGGTATATGGTTTTAACCCATTCAACCAGCATGGCCCAGAGTCTATGGAAAGATTACCTATTCAGTTCAGGTGAAAGCTAGGAGTTCTTGACCTAGAATGCACTTTATGCTTGGAAAAAAGTACAGAAAAATCTTACTGTCTGCTATTTAATTGAAATATTTCAGTGTCTGTCACCTTATGCATGTTGTCAGAGACAATGTATGGATGGCATATTTGAAACAGAATGGAATAAATGTCTTCATCTCTTAGGGAAAAGCATCTGTTCAAGTCATTGCAAGAATGTTAGGAAAATTCCAGCTGACAGAGACTTATCCTGTACAAGCACAGACACTCTCACACCTTTGCTTGAATAGAACAGCTATAAAGTTGAGATGTGATGGACCCCATCTTTCCACGTGGAGTGGGAAAGATTTTCCATGTAAAGGCAACAATATGTTCTGTGTACCAGAAATGGCAGTCTGTGTTCCAAAATTATCTCTGTAGGAAAGAGAGGTGAAGTACGAAGTAGAAAAACTGCACAGGACAAACAAAATGACTTGGAAAATACTTAAAGGGAAAAATAATTCCTCATTTGACCCTGTGTGTTTCTAGCCCAGACAGTGATGAGATGTGACTCTGTCAATGCAAATGAGCTGCTAGCTGAAGAATGCAAGATAAAACTGCTTCACTTTACCCACAGCTCAAGCTTTTTTGTCTCCAGAAACTTTCTGAGAGCAATCTGGCAGAGTGGGTGTCTCTTCTGATAACTTCAAAGCAAGTGGTATTGGATTCCTTTTGAGTAGTCAGCCCTGGGTCTGGTATTCTACCTTACTGGATCACCACACATGGCAAATGCCACATCAGTACCAGTTCAGTGCTTTGCTTCCTGCTCAGATGCAAACTTTCAATGTTGTTAAATCCCCACAAACAGAAGAAGACTTATTCCAGATCTGTCCTTACAAGTATATGCTTGTACAAAATACTGCAATGATTATACCTGTGTGAGAAAATTGGTATTGCTTTCCGTGGAAATCTAAATGAACCCATTTTCTAAAAGTTTCACACTGACATTGACTTTGTAAATATTTTGCAAGACTTTTGGTGCAAAGTCCCAAATTTGTGCTTCAGAGAAACAATTCCACTTGAAAATTTGATGGTTGAAGAGATTTTCATCTGCAATGATTTTAAGTTCCTTGCTTTCCTTTAAAATGTTCAAAAGATACTTTCAACTGAACTCTAATAGTTCTATCTTTAGTAAATTCTCTAAGAGTATATGAAAAGAGGAGTCATTCATCCTATTTCCAATGAGTCTCTAGTTTATGATAAAACCTATAATCATGTAATATGAGGTTTACCCAGCTTCTAAATGCTTTGAGCAATTCTTTTCCCATATTGCAAAACCTGCTGTCAAGATTGAAGAGGTTGCAGTGAAGAACTGTGTAAGTACTTAGGATTGTGAGGATATGAGTTATGAAGACAGATTAGACAGACCTAGCTGCAGGCTGTAGTATTTTAGACAGCGTAGATAAATCGAGGCGAAGAGGGCATCTCACAGTGGGATGAAATATACTGAAGGAATGCTATAGATTGATTTCTCACCAGAATTTAAAACTAGTTGCTTCAAAAAGGTGAAGTCACATCCCATGAAGTTGAGAAGTAGACTTGGAAACTATTAGACAGGTATTTATGTTGAAATAATCGCATCTGGAATAAACATAAATTGTTTCAACAGGAAATTGAATTAAACAAACTGAAGAAGGGAACCAAATACATGGTTCAAGTGAAGAACAGTGAAAGCAATGGTATAAAATAGCCTAGATATAAACTGAAATTCTCTTTATGAAAATATGCTTTTCTTTCCCAATAATTAAGAGAGATCTGCCTTCCACCTTGCCTTGCTGACCTTGTACAGTTTCTGCTCATTTTTCATTCAGTTTGGATGTGCTTTCTGCTGTTAAAGCTTAGGGTTCCCCCAAGGTATGTAAAGTAACTCAAAGGGATTCTGGGTTAGAAAGGTTTTTGATGTATTCTTATTTTTAATTTACTACTATGTAGTAGTAGCATGTACCCACATCTTAGACCCAAATTAAACTGTACCATTTTGTCTGTTTACGTAAGGTTAGCTTACACATCTGCAAGTAAAAGTCTTAATCTTCCCCATTTGGTGCCTTTATAGAATTTCTGTCTATAGTTTATTTGTAGAAAAACTGCTTCTCTTATGTTACAATAGTTTACTGTGTCCCACTAACTTTGTTAAAACAAGCATTGACTCTTAGCTTCCTGTTCTTCTTAATTCTGTGTGGTTTCAAAAAGTGCATCTCATCAGTAGTACTTAGGGTACAGAACTAAGAAGCAGCTGCTTCGTTGGAAAGGACCTATAAAGGTCATCTAGTCCAACCCCCTGCAATAAGCAGGGACAACCTCAACTAGATCAGGTTGCTCAGGGGCTTGTCAAGCCTCACCTTGAATATCTTCAGGGATGAGGCCTCAGCTATCTCCCTGGGCAACATGTTCCATTATGCTGCTTGCTAGTACCTTGACATGTATTAGCAGTGAAAGATGTCTCGTGGTGTGATAGGATGGAAGTGTGAAAGGGACAGCAAGAGATGGATTTTCTTTGATTCCTCCACTCTTAGTTTGTTGGATTATAATGCTCTGGACAGCAGCTGGATGCCCACCCAGTCTATCCCTCCCCCTGATCAACAGGATGGGGGAGCAAGTTAGATGGAAATATAGACTCATAGAATCAGCTGGGTTGGAAAGCACCTCTGAGATCATCAAGTCCAACCCTTGATCTACTACTACTATGGTTACCAGACCATGGCACTGAGTGCCACTTGCAGCCTCCTCTTAAAAACCTCCAGGGATGGAGAATCCACCACCTCCCTGGGCAGCCCATTCCAATGCCTGATCACCCTCTCCATAAAGAATTTCTTTCTAATATCCAACCTACACCTTCCCTGGCAGAACTTAAGTCCATGCCCTCTTGTCTCACTGGTAGCTACTTGGGAGAAGAGGCCGACCCCCCCCGGCTACAACCTCCTTTCAGGGAGTTGTAGAGAGTGATGAGGTCTCCCCTGAGCCTCCTCTTCTCCAGGCTGAACAGCCCCAGCTCCCTCAGCCTCTCCTCACAGGACTTGTGCTGAAGTCCCTTCACAGCCTCCTTGCTCTTCTCTGGACCTGCTCCAGGACCTCAATCTCCTTCCTGAGCTGAGGGGCCCAGAACTGGACACAGTACTCGAGGTGTGGCCTCACCAGGGCTGAGTACAGGGGAAGAATCACCTCCCTGGACCTGCTGGCCACGCTGTTCCTGGTACAGGCCAGGATGCCATATGCATGTGTGAACATAAAGACAGAGACATTGCTTAACAGTTACTGTCACAGCCAAAACAGACTCAATGAGGAAAATCAATTTGATTAAAATAGGTTTGAGTACTGAGAAACAAATAAAACCAATTAAAACACCTCTCCCTTCCCTGCCCTTTTTGAGGATCAGTTTCACTCCTTCATCTCTGAGTTCTCTACTCACCTTTCCACCCCATTCCAGGCGATGCAGGGCTCTTGGGGAATGGGGTTGTGGTCAGTCTGTAGGCTTGGTGTCTGCAGGGCTATTTCTCAGTTTTTGCTTACTCCTCACACTGTCATGTGGTGTTTTGCCTTTTCTTAAGCAGTTTTTTCCATAGAGGTGTCACCAGTGTGGCGGGGGGACTCAGATGTGCCCTGTGGTGGATGGGTTGGATCCATCTGGAAATGGCTGTGTGGCAGCCCCAGATGCTTTTGCAGTTGCCCTTGCAGCCCACTGCCAGCATCCAGGCACCAGCATCCAGTACCTTGAGATATATTTAGATATTAATGTTTCTGTAGAATTACTAGGGGAAGAAAATGGCCTGTCTTCTCCCAGCCTGTTGTTGTGATCCAAAGGTTCAAGAGCATTTTCATCTCCTGGATGTGCTGCACGCTATTGTATGCATGACTGTGTTCCCACTGACTTTTTTTTTTGTAAAGGAAGCTTCAAAAGTGTTTTTGACAATTTTAGCTTTTTCTTTCATGCTGTTTATTTTCTGAGATATTAGTAAATAAAGAAATGCTTTCAAATTTAACCACAGTTGAAATTTTAATGTAAATTAACCCCAAAGGAAATCCTTTTCTCTGTCAAAACACTCTTTTTAAAAGTTAAATGATTCTTAAAGACTAGTTTTGAATACTTAAAGAAAACATTGCTACTACTTCCTTCATTTCATGGGAGAGGTGACCCTAGTCAATCTGCTTTTTAAAAAAAAAATCAGTTCCTTAAGCAGTGCAAGATACCTAATTAAGTTCCCAATTATTATAAATATTCTTTCCTTGGATGGCTTCTTATATAAGTTAGTAGTTATCACAAGGTCATATGTTCCACCTGTCATATAAAAACTTTTCCCTGTTTTTTTAAGCAATGGTTGTAGGAAATCAAAGTATTATTTCAAAGTATCAATCAAAGTGCATTCTTGCACTTAGATTAAAAAGAAATAATCCACCTAAGGATCTTGTATAAACCATAGTGGTCACACTGCTCAGGTGATCAGCTGAAGAATGTGATAGTACTAGAGAATAATCTCACCAATTGTTCACATATGCCAGATTTTTACAGATGGTCTGAAATCATGTCCAGAAAGGAAGCCACTTGTTTCCCTCCTTAGAGAATACAAACCTCAGAATACAGTACAAACAACGTGAAAAGTTTAATACTGAAATTGTAAAGCCAAAGTTTCCCACCAGTCTTGTCATGCAACCTACTTATCCTATTGTATTCTGTTAAGATGGTGTGCTTAGCTTTTTCCCAGAAAGAAACCTTTACCTTTTTTTTTTTTTTTTTTTTTTTTTTTTTTTTTTTTTTTTTTTTTTTTTTTTTGCAAAGGTGGAAAAAGAAGTTAAGAAATTCAGCCAAAGGTGTTTCTTTCCATTGGTTTAGAACTTGCCACCCTACTAACAGGGAGACCCTTCCAGTTTCTCTTCTATTTTAATTTTTTTCTATGATATGAGAATACTGAACCAAATACAGACGATCTCTTCGTATATCCAGTATTCTCCTTGTGTACATATCAAATATAATCAGTTGTTCATCTTATGGTAGAATATTAACATTAACGCATTTTCACTTGCATTTGCAATACCTTAATCTGAATAATTCATCCAATCTACAGAGTAGCCTTTTTCCACCCACCAGTCTGAGAAGCAATCTCTGCTCTGGAAAAGAAATACTTCTTTTTCTATTTCTGCCAATATATTCTCCTTTTGCTTGTATATAGGATGCAATTTGAGACCAAAAGGAGAATATGTAAGGAACATAGGGCTAGAAACAAATCATTAAAGCAGTTGAGCAAATATGGAGAAGATAGTTGAGGGACATCTCTTTGAAATACCATCATGCTTTTTAACAGGGGGATTTGAGAGACACCACAAGTTGGTTTAGGAAATATACTGCCAAGACAGATTTCCAAATTCTTCTTGAGTGACTGTCATAAATGGTGGTCTTTTTGCTGTAAGACAGTATGGAAATTTGCAACTGCATCAACATTGTATGTAGAAAAAATTATGTACCCCTTCATCCATCCAGGCCCACCAACAGTTCCTCAGGTTCACTGATACTTAGAGTTTTAAGTGAGATCTGAATTTTTTAAGAAGGTGTGACTTGAACATATAGGTTATGTATGAAGTAGAATTCTCAAATTTTTTGTCAAGTACGTACCTTTAACATAAGAGAGGGACTGAAATTTTGCAGTTTGGCTGCCTAACAACATTCCCTGCTTTTCAATACTGTCGAAAGTAAAGGGGCCCAAGGTAGCTGGTTAACATTCAAGGACCACTTTTTCCAGGCATAAGATCAAAGCATCCCTATGGGTAGGAAATCAAGAGAGAAGACAGGAGATCAGGGTAAAGGAGGCATGTGCCTTGGATGATGAGGTGTGTGTAAGGGATCAGTTAAGCAATCTGGACATCCAGAAATCCATGGATCCTGATGGGATACACCCACGGGTGCTGAGGGAGATGGTGGAAGTTATTGCTAAGCAATAACATCTTTGGTAAGTCATGGGGAACAGGAGAAGTGTCTGAGGACTGGAGGAAAGCAAATGTCACTCCAGTCTTCAAAAAGCTTAGGAAGGAGGGCACTGGTAACTATAGACCAGCAAGCCTCATCTCCATCCCTGGACAGGTGATGGAACAACTTATCCTTTGCTCTAGGTATACCAAGGGCAAGAGGGTCATTAGGAGCATTCATCATGGCTTTACCAAGTGGAAGTCATGCTTAACCAACTTGATAGCCTTTTGTGAAGACATAATCAGGTGGATAGAAGATGGTGGTTCAGTGGATACGGTTTATCTAGATTTCAGTAAAGTATTTGACACTGTCCCACAGAATCTTTGCAGCTAAACTGAGGAAATGTGATCTCGATGATCAGGTAGGAAGGTGGATTGTGAATTGGCTAAAGGAAAGAAGTCAGAGAGTTGTGGTCAATGGGACAGAGTCTAATTGGAGGCCTGTATTTAGTGGGGTCCCTCAGGGGTCAATACTGGGACCAGTACTATTCAACATATTCATCAATGGCCTGGATGGTGGAAGTTTGCTGATGACACAAAAGTGGGAGGAGTGGCTGACACACCAGAAGGTTGTGCTGCCATTCAGAGAGGCCTAGACTGTATGGAGGGCTGGGTGAGGAGAAATGTAATGAAATTCAACAAGGGCAAATGTAGAGTCTTGCATCTGGGAAAGAACAATCCTGTATACCAGCATAGGTTGGAAACAGACCTATTAGAAACCAGCATAGGTGAAAGGGACCTGGAGGTCCTGGTGGACAGAAGGATCACCATGAGCCATCAATGTGCCCTTGTAGCCAAGAAGGCCAATGGAAACCTGGAGTGTATTAGAAAGGGGGGGTTAGTAGATTGAGAGAGGCTCTCCTCTCCCTCTACTCTGCCCTGGTGAGGCCACATCTGGAATATTGTGTCCAGTTCTGGGCCCCTCAGTTCAAGAATGAAAAGAAACTGCTTTAGAGAGTCCAGTGGAGAGCCACAATGATTAAGGAAGTAGAACATCTCCCTTGTGAGGAAAGGCTGAGGGAGCTGGGTCTCTTCAGCTTGGAGAAGAGGGGACTGAGAGGTGACCTCATTAATATTTATAAATATGTAAAGAGAAAGTGTCAGGAGGATGGAGCCTGGCTCTTCTCAGTAATGTCCAATGATAGGACTAAGGGTAACGGGTGCAAGCTGGACCATAGGGGGATCAACATAAATATAAGAAGCTTTTTCACTGTGAGGGTTACAGAGAACTGGAACAGGCTGATCAGTGAGGCTGCAGAGTCTCCTTCTCTAGAGACATTCAGAACCCTCCTGGACAGGTTACTGTGTGACCTACTTTAAGTGCCCTGGCAAGAGGGTTGTACTTGATGATCTCTTGAGGTCCCTTCCAACCCCTAACATTCTGTGATTCTGTGTAATTGCAGCCCAACTTCCCATGGTTCCCCCTGAGAATGGAGCTCTGGGATTTCTTTTCTCTGTTGCCTTTCCACCAGTGTTTTTCAATTTGAATATATTTTGTATGGGGTGAAAGAAGAGAAGACTGATAAATCCCCAGGTATCATTGCCTCCTAGGTTTAGAAATGGAACTTGAGAGCTGGATGCCTCTGTGTCACTGAAAGAGAGGGCTGAATGCCATCAGGGATACTGTTGTACAAGGAGGAATGGAGAGTGCCCCCTCCTTGGGCAGCACTAATGTGGGAGAGGATGAGAAGGACCTTTGTGAGTGCTGCTGCTCAGATAATCCTTGTCCCTATCTGGGACGTGAAGGTTTCTTCCATTCTATAAAACACCAGCTTTCTCCATGCCAGATATTTATTTACAGACAAGCAAACCCTAGTGTCTCTTGGCTCTTGACAAGACTATCAGGAGAGAAAAGTCACTTCAGACTTCTCCAGTAATTGAGAGTGAGTGAGTCTTGTCTGTGTCTTGACTAGCATTTCAGGGTGCTTAATGACCGAGAAGAGAGCTTGTGATGATGGAACCCAAGCTACGGGTACATTTTTTTTAGCTGAATACAGTCTGTGGGATGAAAGCAAGACTCTGTGAGAACCAAAAATTGTGAAAACCCAGGCAGAATATATCTGAGCAATGACAAGAGCTATGATTGATGATGTTGCTCAGCAGCAAATAGGTCTTCTATACAGCAGGCTACGTGCTGCATGTGTTGTTTTTTTCTTCTATGAATTTTGTAGTTACATGCGTATTGAACCTCTTTTTGTTTCCTTTTCTGTAATATAGAGTTCTTTTTTTTTTCCATCCAGGAGACCGAGTCTCCTTTAAGTCAGAATAACGTTTATGGAAATAAAAAGAAAAACAAAAACTTCATTTGCTTTGAATGGGAGCATGATTTTGATTGTTCCCTGGTAGAATACAAGGATTAAAAACCCCCCACATTCAAACAAAAACACTACAATAAACAAAAGACAAACAGCAAAGCACCTACTTTATAGTGTCCTTTCCGAAACCAAAACACCCCCTGACTGGAAGGCAGAATTTTGGGTTGTGTTTTATGAATTACTATAGCTAAAACAATAATACTTAATCCTCTGCTGTCACATAGCAGAGGCATATCAGATAATGCAGCTAAAAGCTTCTTTCTGCAGCTTAAAGTGAGTGAAAAGCAGAGATAAATTAGTATTCCAAAATCATTCTTAGTGGCAATAGAAACTAGATAGGAACCTCCTACGAAGACAAATATAATCGCATCTTGATTTCTAAGTCTCCTAAACTGGAAATTCCTAGAAAAATAAAACAACAGGTTTCACTTAAAGCTATTTATAGTTGTCTACAGGTGTATTTTGGTGATTATAGAAACTGTTGATATGTCAAAGGTAATTTTTTGATGGTGAGATATTGAAGGAAAGCACCAAATTGTATATATTATCACATTTGATGATGAGCAGCTGTAAGCACAAACTAACATAAATTAAATGTGTATCACATTTTTCTGCACCCTGGGGAAGTGCAGAACAAAGTCGTGCAGTGATTACACTTCCACCAGCATGCCATTAGCAACTCCAGATGGCAGCACTTTAGCTGCAAACATTTCCAGGTGTAATGAGAAGGCTAAAAATAACTAAACAGCAAAGCATGACCTACTGACAGTCTAATTTGCAAAAAGAATGAAGAGACAACAGGACTGTTTAGCTGAAAGCATGTGAGAGAAATAGCTTGAGCCATGAACAAAGTAATGTAAAAATTACATTTTCTTATGGAAGGACAGAAATGCAATCTGTCTTTTCTTTCTATGTACTCCATAATGAAGATGAAAAATGTATGTTCATTCATGTGCTAGCTTATATGAATAACCTGGTATTAAAAACCACTAAGTTTCTCTCAAAAATGGTGAGCCTTCTTAATTGAAGACTTCTTGTCAACCTGATAGGAAAACAAAGGAGTTCGTGTGTGCCTTTCAGCAGACTTGTTCTCTGCTTGGTTGATAGGTTAGTTTATTTGTATTTAGGTGTGATACTAGAATTTCAATATGTGCATTAAGATGCAAGGATATTTTCCCTTTTTTTGCATATTGCACAGAATATGCCTTGAGACTCCTTGAATAATTATTCTCCATTTAAGACTGAATTTTACAGGATAATTGTATTTACTCTATCACTTAGGAGCTAAGAATCCTTTTATATATAGGCATGAAGTGGATGGACTGCTATTAGTTTTAAATAAAAATTGTGACTTCTATCACATACATCTTGCTTCATGTTCAGAAAAGTTGCCAAGCCTAGAAGAGAGGTGAGGGTGCAGAATGCTACCAATACAGGAATGACAAATGTAAAGCTCTTTCAGTGAGAAACTATTATAATTTACATAAAGTTCAGGCAAATCAACCAGAAGTAACTGCTTCTGATTGCTGTGCCTCACCAGTGGATGTAGGTGCATGGTGAGGAACTCCTGAGGAAGAAGTAGTATCTTGAATACAATCCTATTTTCTCTTAATACTCTGTGACTTTCCAATCTATTTCATCACTAACATAAACCCCTACAGACTTAACTGGACTGATTAGTTTTTACTGCAGCTGATAAAACTTAGGTGTCTTTAAATTGTCCATGGTGACTTTATTAGGGTATTTCAGTGCAGAAATATTCACTGTCTGCAAAGATCACACTTGCACGTTCTAATGGACACAGTCTTGAATGTCTCTGGGAACAAACACAGGGAAAAGTTATCATTATTGCAGGAACACTGAGGGTGGTTGAGGTGAGTCTGGTTAAAGCAGAACTAGAAACCACCACAAAATCCAGAACTGTGTGTTGTGAAATACCCCCAGTGTGCTGTAGCTGTGCTGCAGTCCTGTGTGCATTTTGCCTTCATCATTTTGCATACACTGCTTCCTGCTGTTGCTGTCATCTCTTCCTCTAGCATGTGTCCCAGGTGGAGGATCTCTCTCCTTCTCTCTCAGGACCACACCTACAGGTCATCCCCTCTGCAAGCTGGAGTTCCTTCTGTGCCTTTCCCACCCCTGTTGTCACTCCCCAGGCTAGATGACACCAGGGACAGCATCCCTATGTTGGTTGAGAGAAGGAAGGGAAACTTATGCCTGTCAATAACCTGTAATGTGTGAGATTTTTTGAGATGATGAGGAAGAGTCATTGTAAAACATTCAACAGATGAGTCTAGCAGTTCATATTCCTACTGCAAAAATTTGTTGTTTGGGATTTGTTTGTCATAAAGAACTTTGTGTCTTTGCTGGATATTGAATATCTTCGTCTCTTCAGAGGTATTTCTATTTGGAGTTCCAGCTATGCCTGCCTTCCCTTTCACAGCCACAAGCCTAGATATAGAAAGATGCTTATAATTTTTCACTTAGAAATTAGTATTCCAGTCCCTCTTCGGTGCATATAAAATACTTGTTATGCTGGAGTTTCACTAAAGTAGAAATGATTGTACCAAGGGAAAGATTTCTCTCAATCAGGTTTGAAGTGCATGCCTCAGGGATGGGGGCATCATCTTATCATCTTCCTTTCTTGCACACAGTCACTTCTGTTATATCAACACCAATTATGAGGTAAGGTTCAAAGCCTATCTGTGAGTTTGTTCATATTCAAGCCTGCCGAGAACAACTTGTCCCTTCCTCTCAGCAGACTCTCTTACACCAGAACTCTCTTTCCTTTTCATGTCTATGTTAAATATACAGAAACTCCCTCTTTTGGCCAAGGACTTTGAAAAGACACAAGTTCTGGTTAGTTATGAATATCCTTTTGAAGTGTTCCTCTGAAAATAGCCTACTTTTCAATTAGGCTGTAGACCCTTTGCAGTTTGTGCACCACCATACAAAATTTTGGATAGAGAACACAGGCTTGCTACTTAACACGCATGAGAATCAGGGGAAAAGCTCTTACACGAGATTACCTCTCTCTCTCTAGGAAAAGTGGGAGAGGATTAAAAATTTGCTCTGAGTATCTGAGCAAGAACTAACATTGCTGCAACTATCCTAACTTCTAATTGCCTGTCCTCACTGATAAATGTGTTTAGTAGGATGTCTACATTTAATGCCAGTTTGGTTCAGGTCATTTTAGTTTACAGATGATAATGTGCATTAGGTTACACTAAAGAGAAATAAGGCACATTGTCAACACAGGTTTGTGTTTGCCAGCTGTACAAAGAGAATCTTCTGTTTCTGAAAGCAGCACAAGCAGTCTCAGTCAGCAGATTTGTTTCTTGATTCCCTCAGTTATCTCAGTTGCTTTTCTGTGCTTCTTTGCCTTGAGTTCATTCATCCTGTTAGCAAATTCCTGGTAATCTTCTGGGATAAAGACAATCCAAAATTATTTACCAGCTGCCTACTTTTGTGCGGGTGGTTGCACAACTTTGTGGAACTATGTATCTGTGAACCTTCCTGTAAAATATCAGTAAGAAAGAGGCCTGTGGAAGATGATCACAGTACACTGCTATATTGTAATTAGGCAAAAGTATATAAAAAATGGGGTACTTGCGTGCCAATTTTTTTTAAAATTCACCCCGTGTCACACTTTAACACTGGCCTGGCAATTAAACCGAATAACAGATGCTCTGTATTAATCCCCCTCCCCTCCCTGATAAAGAAAGGAGAGAGAATAAGGGAGAGAGGCTTATGGGTTGGAAACTAAACTACACAACTTTGATTAAACAGTAATGATAAATAGGAAAAATTACTAAATATATACAAATATACAGGAAAATTGATACCACGTCCCTCCGCCGTTTCCCCCAATAACTCTCACGTCACCACGGAGGCTGCAGGGCAGCCCTGGGAAAGTCCAGACTGGACTCCTGGGGTCAGGAGCAGTCGGGAGCTGGAGGCAGGAACACACAGATTCAGGCTGGCACGGATCAGGACCACAGGCAGAGAAACAGACGGAATCCTACCAGGATGCCAAAGCAAACAGGGAGCAGGTGAGGAAGGGGAAGCAGGAAGGGCAGGAAGGAGTTTGACCCTTGTGATCCCTCAAATTTATACTGAGTATGATGTGTATGGGATGGAATACTCTGTTTGGTCAGTTCTGGTGTCTGTCATGTCCGGTCCTCCCCAAAGGAGGGGTTCAGGTGGGTCCTCTTTACTCCTTCTGCAGGGTAAAATGTTCCTAAGAGCTGAGCAGTGTCCTTGGCTCTGCACACCAGTCTCTAGCAGCAGCTATAAACATCCAGTGTTATCAGTCCTAGAAGCAGACACTGTCTGAGAAACTTGCTGTTAATTTCAGCAAGTGCAGCTACTTACAAGAGACTTAGCTGAAAGCAGAAGTACAAGACAGCAAATCACCTTTATCCTGGCCCAAGCCAGGACACCCAGATATTTGGCAATCAGTAAAGCTCAAAATAGCCTCTTGCTTTGGTTCTACTTTGATGGCTGTAATATACAATGAGAGTAACAAAACAAAACAAACTGAAAAAGTGCTGTCCTATTCCACTTGTGATTTCTGTACTGGTATTGATCTGCATTATTCTGCAGCTCTAGTTGTCATATCCCAAAGACTGGAAACATAAAGATTCTTGTTGAATCCCACAAAGACAAAGTAAAGATAGCAGGATGAGGTGAACTACACAATTTTATTGGACACAGACAGAACTAGTAGGCATTAAAACTATAGCTGTTAGCCTAATCCTAGAGAGAGAGAAAGAGAAAAGAGAAAGAAAGGAAGGGAAAATTAAGCATCACCCAAACTTAGAGGGAGATAGAAAGTAGAGGAAGGTGTCCACCCAAAGGTCCATTGGCGTCTCATGGCAGAGAAGAATCAGGAGATGTGGTCCCATCCTAGAAGAAGAGGAAAGGGTCAGAGTCTCTTCTCCTTTTGTGCTGTCCATTTCTTGCTGCACCATGGCCTATAGCCGATCATTGCTTGTCCAGACTTGGCCTGGAAAGTTCCATCGAGTTGTCACCTCTGTTGTAGTTTGCCATCTGCTGCATCAGCAGAATTAACTGTTTTTGGTGAGGTGTTTTTCCCTAATTGTCTCTCCTAATTAACTGTATGCCATGTGTTGTGTCAGGGGGTAGTGCTTCCAGTTGCCAGCTGCAGTTCGAGGCAAAGTCCAACTGGACCCTTACAGTACTGTTTAGTGGAATCAAAAGGTGGCACACATGCCCACACTTTTACAGTTTCATTTATTTTAGGAAAAAAAAAAACAACCAAAACCCAACAACTTGAGTGCTCTGAAATTCCATCAGGCCTATAAGGCAAATATGTTAGGTGCCAGAAAGTTGAGAAAGTTGAGAGTGAATTAAATGAAGGAGAGCTGGTTTCAAAAGTTGGCTAGAATTCTTGAACTTTTAGCACAGGAATAAAAATTTCATTGAGGAATGGGAGAGTATCTTCCCCCTTTGAGATGCATGTAAACTATCTGACCACACATGAGGAGATGTTGCCACCAGTACTTAACAGCATTACTGTATTACATTTCAGTGCTTACAAATATAATTTCAAAGGACGTGAGGAGAAAGGGTATGTTCAGAACCCAGTAGGAGTCTTGCTGAAAAAATGACTGCAAAATTAGCATTAAAGTTTCATTTAGACATTAGGGTTTCTTTGATTTGACTGTCTGTTTTCTTCTTACTTTCTCTGTGAAAGTCAAAACTCAGCAGCTTCTTCAGAATCTACCCAGCTGGATAATTTTCTGTCTCGGAGTGAAGTCAATCTGCTCCACGTTTGGATTTCTTAATGATAGAACACAAACCAGGAAATAATTATTATATTCAAGCTGCAATCATTGTGAAAATCTCATCTTACTTGAGGTTTCAGTATCATATATTCAAATGATTAAAGTATTACATAACAACAAATAGAGGAAAATGTATTAGGATATGGGCACTACAGACAGTACAAAAGTACAAAGTCAACATGATAAAAAGCAAAACTGTTCAATGAAAACACATTTTAACTATAGCAATAAACTTCAAGACATTCTTTCTCTGAGGAAAGCTGCAGCTGTCCCCTAATTATGATAAAAGTAGCAATTTTAGTGTCTATGAAATATTTGACATGCAATTTCTTTCTAATGCTCTTCATTGCACGAATTTATGACTGAGCTTTTGGGTTCAGTTTTTCTCCCAGCCCTAGTGACTATTTAAATCTACTGGTGAGCATATTAATTAAAAACAATAACATTGAATTAAAATTAAATTTGAAACATTATAATACTTTAAAATTATTTAAAAATAATTTATAACTTTATTTTTGGCACTTTTTTCCCTTACTGGGTTAAATGCAAAACAATTTATGTGATTGTCTAGTTCCACTTGGCACAGCAAATCGTTTTCATTTCTCGTTATGTTTAAGGCAGTTTAAGAATTCTCATTTTACTCTGCCTCTTACTTCACTATTAATTCATTTTACACAGACCATGGAAGGTAATGGAAGGATAATACCAGACTGGAATTTAGAAAAAGTGATTGCTGTGTTTACACTGCCACTGAACAGCAAGTAATATCAATGCATCACATATATAAATAAGTAATAAAAAAAAGATGAGAATAAATGCAGCATATTGATTTTTACTTTTTTCACATACACAGAAAAATAGAGCCATTTATCTGAAAAAGTGGATTTTCAGAGTTTCAGTTAAATGCCTTCTTTTAAGCATGAACAGTGTTGTTTCATCTTTGTACTGCACAACAAAATACGACAGGGCAAAAACTCTCAGAGTTTAGTGAGATGCCAATGCTTGGTGTTTAAACTGAAAGAGAGTTTTTACAAACTACTGATTAAAAAAAAAATTCTACTGCAGGAAGGATTTATCCTAGCAGAATGCAATGGCTTAACATGGATTTTCAGCAGATATTTTCGTGGTGTAGATTTCCCTTTTTTCTCACGTGAAAACTCTAAGACTTGTAATTATATCTGTCTTGGAGATCATTTTCTCTGCAACATTTTTTTGGGTGACCAATGGTGAGTTGTACTTGCTTGGGTGGGAATAGAACCTTGCAAATTACCACCTTTCTTATAAATAATCTCAAGACTTCACCCCCTAGCCGAGTGTACCAAATCTAATGCAGTGCAGGATCACATTTAAGAAATGGAGGTTTGGCCTAGAATTGAGTAAGGACAGGAGGAGAGTGTCAGAAAAATCATTAGAGTACACAGGCTGGGTTCCCTTCAGGTAAAACTCACTAAAGAGTGGGTTCCAGGAGTGTGCTTAATGTGCATCAGCCAGAAATGCCCATTCAGTCCCTGGTTCCAGACTGTGGGTAGTATGAAATCCCCAGACATGTATAGCCTAGGCATCAGGTCTTCAGCAACATCTGTTTCTCTCTGTGAATCCACTGCTGTTGCATTGCACTCCTTACCAAGGTGGACGTTTTGATAATCTGTAAGAGGATTTAAGTATGCAGCACTTCCAACAACTTCACACTTCACCAGGAAACTGAGTTAAAAAATAAACTTTGCAGTCCTGAAGAGACCAAGCCAGAGCCAGAACACAATATGTGCCAGGAAGCACCTCCTGTCTACAAGGACCCATCATTGTGAGTGTTCAAGGTCAGGTTGGATGGGGCTTTGAGCAACCTCATCTAGTGGGAGGTGTCCCTGCCCATGGCAGGGGGTTTGGAACTAGGTGATCTTTAGGATCCCTTCCAACCCAAACTATTGCATGTTTCTGTGATCTTATCTCGGAAGCAAAGGAGGAAAGTCCTGGAAAGCTGGGATTTGCCATCATGCTGTCAGGGCAAGGATATTCGCGGATGTCCTGGGAGTGCTGCTCTTTGGAGGATCTCCTCTGCTTTTCTGCAAGAGCTGATTTCCTATGTGCATCTTCCTCAGACTCAACTGCAGCTATCTGGTGCCTCAGATAGATGAGACATTAGAAACATTGCTTTATGCCTGTCATCAGTGCAGTAGTTAGAAAGGAAGTTAGTGAAAAAGAGAAAACATTAAATCAGCCTTACTCAGTAACAGCAGTCTTCAAAACAGCACAAATATTCACAAACAAATCGTATTTGGAGATATGGCTTCAGGTCAGTTAGCATCAAAGCAGTAAATACACAACTGTAGAGAAAGCCAGATTATGCTTTACTGTGTAATCCTTAGCCTAAAGCTACATAAATAATCTCCCATGCTGTCAGGGCCCTGAGGGTACCATCACAATAGATTTCTCATTTAATGTTCCTCTGGTTTTAGAAAAAGCTGTTTTGTTAAAGATGTACAGAAAAGTTCATATTTGCTCTGAAGCATAATTTTATTGATACATTTAAGCTCCTTTTATGGTCAGTTGCATTATTTCCTTCATTGTGCATGAAAATCTGTATTTGCATGTGCCTTGAGATCACCTTGAATAATTCACATTCTGGCAGAGAATGGCCTCTGCGTAAATGATAATGCACAGCTTTGCTAAGCTCTTAAGAACTGCAGGGCTATAGATCAGTGAATTCAATAAAGTGAAACTCAGACTTGCCTCCTTCAAGTAAGGGAATCACCACTCAGCTTCCCAAGTTTGACACCTTGAGTTTTTCAACACTTTGGTGAGTTATATTCCCCCATTCTGCAACCAGAATCTTGCAGGAAGGAACTTCTCTCCCCTGACTTCTTCCAGAGACCGAGGGGACATGTGTAACACCTGACCAGTTCCAGGCAGCGGGAGGGCATTAAGGGATGTTTTAGGAAAAATAGGATCTGAGGAGAAGTAACAATGCCAGGAGAGCAGAAACTCCTGTGAAACATACACTTGAATGCATAAAAGTGTTTGAGCTCATCTTTGGCTTCCTAGCGTCACTCCTGGGCACAAAAGGCAGGCCTAGATGACAAAATAATTTTGACATCAAAACTGGGAGGAAATAAAGACTGTGAGGGAGAAGGAAAGGTGTGATGTCCAGTAGGTATCCTGGAGTGTACATCCTGAGAAGTCTAAAATTTTCTTGAAAATACTTTTAAAAGAAAAAAAAAAAAAAGCGTTGCCACTGACTTACTCCTGAGTCTTGGTTTTACTTTTGACTACTACCATACTGCTTACACAAACAGCCTGAAGGCTTGATTTGGTACTTCATGTTGGGGTCATGTTTAGAAGCTGCTCCATCAAAACAAGATTTTATTATTTTCAGAAGTTTACAAAGCAAAGAATTGGACTAGCTTGAAAGACAAAATACTCTATTGTCACTCAGTAGTTGAGGTAGAAAGCTTAAATATGTAAAGTAACAATAGGAAATTGACATTTACCACTTGAAAGAGTATTTACTATGCAAATCAGATTTTATACTGGAAAGAAAAGTTAAAAACAAAGTAAAACTGCCTCCTGGGACCTCCTAATGCAAAATGCAAATAGCCTCTGAGAACATCATTTTAGGTGAAGCAACTGGCCACAAAGCACTAGAAGATAATCGCTGGCAATCTTAAAAATGCATCATTTACAGCAAACAACTGATGAAACAGCAAAATAGAACTTTTCTGTTTTGTTCTCTTATGTGTATAACTATTTGTACTGCTACCGTTTATTTGCTGTTCCTGCTTGAAAGAATTCCTGGAGTCAAATATTAATTTATTTTGCTGTTGGAGGTCCCAAATAGGAGCTATTTATGTCCAGCTAAAGCAAATTTTATATTTTTTCAATGGTATAAAGATTGCTCAACTAGAAATAAATTTTAATGGTTCTTAACAAGCTTATTGATCTGCAATCATCTACCTTAGAGAAGAGCTTCACATGCAAGATAATGTAATTTTATAAATATCTTTATGTTTATATGTAGTATTTTAAGTATACAGCGTTAATACCCTCTTACTGTTTTGTCCTAGCTTGGTGAGATTTGGTGCTAAATTTGGCTTTGATTGTGATGTAATATAAGTGCAATAATACATGGCTGGATACAGCACAACGGAGACATCTGCGTGGCCACTGATCCCATCAGGTTTGCTACTGCAGGGGTGGTGACAGACAGGATGTCTGTCCTTAAGCCTGTTTTTAAGGGATGGGTCCCTCAGCAAAGCTGATTGCAGCTCATGACATGGTGCCAACTGGCCATCTAGGTTAGCCCCTAGGAGACCACAGGGGGGTTATTCAGTTCCCATGCTGTGCAAAGCCTGCAGCCGCTTTGCTCTTTGCATTCCTGCAGCACTTCGGGATCTAACTGCAAGTCCCTTGAACTCCTCCTCCTGAGTGCTGATGGTTCATCAGAGGTGTTGGTTTTGCTGGGAGCCGAACTGAGGCTGCCTTCCTGATTTAACAGGTCTGGATGAGTCACCCTTTCAGAGAAGCAGCTGTAGGGTATTCAGGAATAAGCAAAAATGGCAAATCGATGACAAATATCGTGGTGGTGACAGTGGCTGCTAAATATGGTGCAGCACTTGATAGGTGAATAGAGGGGGTGAGCCTATAACATTAAAACACTTGGGCATCTTCCTCCAATTCCTAGTATTCCTGGCAAAAGAGATCTGACCCTAGAACATCACAGATTAATAATTATCCTATTGCATTTGAAAGATAGATCTAAATGTGTGTGTTGTTGTCATTAACTAAAGTATTTCAGTCTTTCATTTTGAGCTTGGGAAGAGTTCCTTAAAGGTGAAGTATTCTTTTGGGGTAGCATTTTGCACTTCAATAGAAATGTGGCAGATACTAATGTGGCCTTTCAGTTGATAAATTGCTGAATGAAAAGGCCTTTGATATTTCTTTAGGATGTGAACTAATGTGACCAGCCTACCTACACGTCACCCTACCATTTCTGTCATCTCTAACTGTGCTGCTGTTGTCCAGTGAAAGGAACATGATTTGGAACATGAGAAGACATGAAACCTTCCACTTGGCCAGTTACATCAGGTTATGCGTGCTCCACTAGAATAAATTCAGAGACTTGCAGCCTGTTTGCCATGTTTAGTGAGTAGCCCCAAGCTCCCAGTGGATTATCTTTCCCCAGAAATCTCTGTCTTCTTGGGGATTTTCCTTTTCTTGCCATGCCTATGTTTCAGATATGCAAAGTAAAATCTTTTAGAGAGATAAGGTCTTGGTTTTGGGATGATGTGTTGCAATAGCCATTCTAGTAAGGGGCCAGGACAAACAGTTTAAGCCTTGTTTTACACAGACTTTAAATAATTCAGATATTGGTGTATAAGATTTGGTATCCAGGTAAATACACACAGAGGAGAGTGGACAAGTCTTATATGATGACAAAGTCACTGGGATTTGAAGCCTCTTGAGACAGTGATTTGAGCTCCTTCAATCCTGTCCTCCGTCTTCTTCTTTCTCCCATAACAGCTTCTTACAAGTCTAGAGCTAGACTGAAACAGCAAATAGTTATATAAAATAAAACAGCCTGAAGCCTGAGTTTGCCAGTGTACAAAATGTAACTCAGTTAAAAAGCAGTTCAAGGGATATATGGGAAGAATGTGGCTGACAATCAATTAAATATGATGGTGTGGATGTAAGCTCCTAGTTTGGTGCTCCTCACACTGCCAACAGTGAGGAGGACATACTCAAGGCAAACATGATCCTCTGTCTTTCTCTGTCCTTACACTCCCACACAGTATCTGCTAATGGCTGTCCTCAAAAACAAGCCATGGGGTTGGAAGGTCCTATTGATGTGATCCAGTATGTGCAAGCATTTTGGAAATGTTAAGCAAAAGGCTCAGGAGTGATGCAGCAATGAAAATAAATAGTATTTTCTCCCTTAGAGCTATCTCTGTCTTTGAGGTCTTTGGAAAAAAATGTTAGGTTTCTTTTGCTGTGTTATTTCTCTTTTGTAGACAGTATCTTACCTCTTAGTTACCAGCCCAGATCCTTTCCTGGACACAAATGGCATTTTTCTTTGATATAGTGCACACTGCATGACACAAAGGTCTGCAGTTAATCCTAAGCAGGTAGTAAGAACATCTATTAAAGATTTCTGTATTTCAAGACTTGATGCTTAAGACTGAATAATAAGGATATATGGACTGAGACAGATTAAAGAGAGACTAATTTGTGTAAACCTGTTTGGAAAGAAAAATTATATAAATTTTTTTTTAATCTAATGTGTGCATAAATCTCAGTGCTCTGCTAAATTATATATCTAAATATTTCTAAAGTTTTCTAACACAGAACGTTTTTCATTATGTGTGAATTTCTATTTCAATAACTGGGTCGAATCCCTTGGTTTTAAACTCTTCTTTTGTCAGTTCTTATTGCATAACATCATCTCTTAAAATGGAGGCTTCAACAAAAGGCAGATTTTCAAGCAATGAGGGCTTTTCCCCCTCACCCACAGTAATATCTAAAAATACACTTAAAATTATTCAGTAGTGATGCTCTTTATGGTGAAGTTCCTCAGATACTTTATGTTTTGCTTTCAGAGAAATGAGTCAGTTTTTCATATGCTGTAGCACATTCGGTTTGTGAATATTGCTTTTATTTTTACATTTATGGAGCACTGCAAAAAGCAATAAACCTTGCCTGCTTATGATCTGATGAATATAAATTAGCTTTAATGCTATACTTTTGGAAGGGAGTATGTTTGATCATAAAAGCTGACAGGCATACCCTCTACAATACATGGAAAGTAAAAAAATAATACTGTTAAGTTCCTGCTAATTAAGTAGGTTCTGACTGACCAAGATTCATCCATGGTAATCTGTGATGGTGCTAAGAAAAATGTATTGCAATTAGTTACCATAGCTTGAATATGAATCATCAATATTCGACAGATGTATACCTCTTTGTTTGTTCCAAATGTCAAAAAAAAAATTCACTGAAATGGAAAATCAAGTAATAAGATAAACAAAAGAAAACAACAAAAAAAGGAGAGAAACATATTGTTACAGTGCTCCAATATTTCATAATTTAAGAAATAAATATGTTTATTTATTATGCATTATTCCAACTTTCTTTTAAGGAAGAGGAAAGCACTATTCCAAAGAATGCACTTATATTTAGGAAAGAATGTTTAATGCTGAAAGATTTTTCCTGCAAAGCTTTCTGTCTTTTTGCCTCTTCTGTATAAAAGAATCTATGGAAATATTCGAAAGTATGTGAACCTCACGTCCTACCCATATCCCTCCTGAAACTGTAACCTCTGTCATGATGCTACAGCAAACAGGACAAGAATTACAGCCCTAGTAGGCAGAGACAACAAAGATCAGGAGTATTCTATGGGTACAGTATTCTTGTACATTCTGTCTCTTATGTCCCATAGTTAATTTTATATTCCCTGTACCTGTTATATAGCTGTAAAATTATGCAGAGGGGTAATCCTGGAGATTCTACAAACAGTCATTTGTTCAAATATTCACTGTAGGATAAAGCAATTCCTATCACAACTTACTAGTTGTGATGTACGGATTGTCACAAGCAGGGTATGTATGGTGGGCACTGTTATGTGTCTAAATTATCAGGTGGGGATCATCCTACAGAGGTAAGAGAGAATACAGGAGACCCAACATTCAAACTAACACCTTCTTAGAGGTACTTTTCTGTCCTGCAGAAGGTACACCCGATGAGCAGATGGAGCACACTTCCCTTCCCTTCCCTT
>JAAWXA010000004.1:13032870-13263665 GCA_038090715.1 Florisuga fusca | reverse complement strand
CCTTCCCTTCCCTTCCCTTCCCTTCCTTTTTTCAGACAAATACTACGTCATGTATTATGGAAACATCAAGGATAGTATCTTCCCTGTGCTGTTTAGTAAATGGCTTTGTGCTTCTTGGTAGGTGTCACCATGCATACTGAAAATGTCCAAAGGTGTCGTGAGTCCTTGGGCATGGGGGAGAGTTGGCATGTTAGTAACGATCCTTTCTTCCATAAGCAAATTTCAGTAATTTTATATAAAGCTGGGACAGAAATAAAAATAGCCCTTCATTAAAAGCAGCCCTGTCTGCTGTACCTGTGGCATACTAGACTTATTTATACAACACTGTGAATTCTTGAGGAAAAAAGAACCAGGAGGTGCAGCTCAGCTATTATTTCTTCTGTAGTATGGCAAGGGCTTTGCTGCTGTAAATAACAGATGCTGATGGGCAGATCTAAATTAAAAGCAAGGAAGTTATTCGTTAATAGCAAAAATACATCCTGTTGTGAAGATGATGGAATCTGGGGAGGTTTCTTTTTATTTGTAATTTTGCTTTTAGGATTACTTATACAATTCAGAGCCTTTTTAAAGCCGCAAAATTGTTGCTAATAATATCACAGATCGGCAAAGTTCTGAATTCTTTCTTTGAGTTCCTTTTTGATTTCTCCTCTTCTACTAAGCAATTGCAAACTCATTGAGGGATTTTCTTTGGTGCCAAGTGCCATGTCTTATGCCGAAAAGATAGTGGTGATTTTTTTCTTAACTTTTTTTTTTTGGCATATATTGATCAACATCCATCAAAGCATTCCCTTGCTGTAACATCTGAGATCCTTGTTTGTTTGGAATTAAGAAATCTCCTTGGTATTTGAGATACCAGAATGCTGACTAGAGACAAGCATCAACTGATGCAGGGACTGAAAGGAGTGTAAGCAACATGTTTGAATGGGCAGGGCTCAATGTTGAGGGGAGGTCAGTGGAGTGATGTGGTGTCCTGAGCTGTTCTGTTTCTTTTGGATTATTTCAGGCAGTGTTCTGGTACTGATGATCAGTACAGACCTTGTGGCCCACAGATGGTTGACTGAAGTATTGCTTTGGAGTTCCACCCTGCCCACAACCATGCTTTAAAAATGCTTCTCCGTTTGCTACAGGCAGGAGGTTTAGAAGCCCCCCTGCTGCCATGGCAAAGATGAACCTACATACTGAGCCACTTTGGCAGCTGTTCAATGAGTAAGACAGCTGAGATGAAGGTATATTTATTCAACTCGGATTTTTGATGAGGATGGCATTCCCATGACAGAAGAAGAGAAAGATGGCTTGGGAAGTAGCTTATGATTTGTGTGCCTTGGATTTCTGTCCTGGAGAAGCAGAGGGCTTCCTCAGTGGCAAAGGATGCAAGGCATGTGTATGTGAACAAGTTCTGGAGTCCTCTATCCACAGTAACATGTCCTGTGTCTGAGTTGGCTGTCTACCTAAATACCTTGATTATCTAAACACAGTGGTTGGTGAACAAGTGCAGAAAAAGTTTCCCACTCTACCTATCAAAATATAATATTATGATGGACTGAACATTTAAACAGGGAGTGATTTACCTCCACAGTGGGGTGTAAATAAGGAGAAAAGAATTTGCTTCCATCTTGAATTATGTAGGAAGTAATTAAATGAAGCCAATTTGCAGAACTGGCTGATTTGCCTGCCTAAAGATATTATTTGAAAAACAAATAATGGAGAATGGATCCCGAAATATCCTTGAAATTAGACTTTATAAATAGGCCTTTTTTTTTTTAATCCTTTTGAAAAAAAATTATTTCTTTTTCCTTTCAGTATGTAAATGTGTATGTGTGTGTTCAGTGGTCCTGATAGATTTACTTTCCTTTCACTGGTGTAATTTCCAGAGAAGGGGGAGTATGAAGTTTGAACTAATTTTGAACATTGTGTGTTGATAATTTACTCAAGAAGCTGGACTGTTAAAAAGCTTTCATATTCCATCAGTATGGGTCTTTGAAGCCAGAAGTCCTCTCAGCAGCATGCTGAGAATGTCAGAAGGAATCTGTCCTTTAGTCCTTCCCCTGGATGAATAGCTGTAGTGTTCAGGAAAATGCAATTTGAAGTCTGACTAAGGAAATGAAAAAGCATGCAAGCAGGAGCTTTGCTTTTGAGGAGTACTTGGAAGACTTGAGGACCTTCAACAAGGAAGAGAATAAGGCTAATATTAGAAAGTGGTAACTTTTTTGCACCAGCACTCAATTATTTAAAAAGCTGAAATTTTAAAAAAGCTGAATGTAATCCTAACACAGCAAAAAGAACAAATACTCTGGGCTTACTTGTAACTGCATTCATGAATAGCATCTAAACACTGAACTAGAAGGTCGATTGTCATTACCAAGCACCTGAAAATAAGATAACATTTTCTCTTAAGAAAAATTGTCCAGTACCTTAGGGATGTGAGGTACTTATGCTTAATCTCCTACACCCACCCCCTCCCTCCCCACCATCCCACTCTCCCGCACTGTTTTGGGTAGAACCAGGCCAATATTCCTAATGGATAGAAGCATTTCTGGCACTCTTTGAGTTTTATCATCACCTTTTTATTCCTTACAGGAGTTAAGCGAAACATACAATTTCCCCACACTAGGCATTGATTCTGAAGTAAGGAAGCAGTGCAGGAAGATTCAGGGGATGTGTGACAGAAAAAACATACAATATTTTCTATAAATTCAGGTTAAAACATTGTTACAAAGTGATGAGACAACAGAGTGCATGCAGGTTTGAAAGTCAGGGATCCAACAAGGGCACTGGCTAGTTATGTTAATCGGGTAGAACATATTTTATTGAATTTATTTGATTCTTTCTTTTCTTCATGACAGCCTAATGTTTCTTAGAGGCCCCTGGTCCCTGAAAGTTGGCTTATGTGCAAAATCACAGAATGAAACAGTAGATTTTAAGCTCTCCAGTATCAAAAAGTTTCTGGACAGTAAGAAATATGGGGTGAGGTGATCCTTTGGTGAGTTCAGACCTCGAGTAACACCTTCAAGCTGGGTCCAGTGAAACACAAGAACAGTCAAACCCGAGTACCTCAGAGGAAATCTTGAAACAGAACAGCAGCAGTAGGTGTCACGTAATACAGTTACAAGTAAAAAGAATATCTTCTTGTAATTCTGCCATGTGTTTTGAATATCTCTTACTGTCCTACATATTTGCATTTTTTGTATGCTTTACACAAGTTCAGGACTTGTTAGCTGCCCACACAGACAGGGTATTTCTTTTATTTAGTCACAGCCATGCTAACAGCAGATCTGAGCTCTGAGGACAAACATTGGCTATTATGTTAATATTAACAGAAGAAAAGTTGTGGGTTTTTCTCTGAATCAAAATTATTTCCAATAAGTTGATATGAACCCATTTGCACCTCTCTTATAGGTATGCATTTCACCATTTCTGTTTTTGAAATTTATTGACAATAAATTTTTGCTAGTGAATGATCTGTGAATATACTTTGACATTCCATGACTGTGTCATAACTATTATTCAATAGGAGGCTTGTATTTAAGTCTGGTAATTGCTCAAATGATAAAGGCCTCAAGTTTTTCTTCCATAATTCAGCACTGATTGCCTAGATAAATCATGTGGTATGGTTTCTAACCCAGGAATAGATGTCTTCCCTATCCATAGAGACTTTTATCAATTGGTGCATCAACATTTCTGCCATAAATAGTCATACAAAAAGTGATGGCAGGAATATGTGAAATATTTTTTCTTCTCATAGCCATTTGTGGAATAAAATCTGGTCTGCAATTTAAACTGCGGAGTTGTTTGGGAGTTTTAATTTACAGGCAAGCAATTCCAGTAACTTTAAAAAGGCTGGGAGGGATAAATTAAAAAAAAACAATATATTGATTCACCTTTAAGTGAGTACATAGAAACGTGTATTTCTATAGGTAATGGTTATTATTATCATGGTGTGTGAACTTCAGCTGAGGTGCATGCATGTGAATGCCCACACAGCCATAGGCTGTGACACCATTGCAGAGACCAAATAATCCAGAGACAGCCAAGTAGCTGGAAACAGGAGTCTGAAAGATGAGGCTTTGCTACCAATGACAGAAGGATGTCAATGAATTCCATGTAGTCCCACAAGACTTGTCAGACATGCTACATTAAAATTTAGTGAATAAGGATAAAACTTTAATGTAGCTTCAATGCCCTGCCCTAGATAAAGTTGTTAATTTTTGATTTGTAACTTAGTATAGAATTTTAATCTGGCTATTCTATGAAAATAAGGGTTTTCTTTAAATACTGAAGCTCTTAGACCAAACTCTTGTAATCTGACACAGTAGCACCCAACCTATTGTACCTCAGCACTGTGTTTGAGGTTTGACATATCCTCTGGAGTCTGTGCAAAGTGCAAAACTGCCAAGTGCAAAACGTGGTTGTTTGATCTTGCTCTGGACAAAATTGATTGTCAATACATGCAGTTTCAGGTTCATAACAATCACTATGGTTTCTATTCTTAAATGGGATTCTTGCTTCCTTACATGAAGACTCAATTTTTCCTCAAATTCTTCCCTCTCTTGTCTTGTTGCCTGCTCCCTCCTACAGTATCACCTCGCCAGGAGGTCCGGTTATACACACCCATCCCTTGACCTGGTCAGCAATCTTCCAATCAGATGCCAAAGGCTACATGTGTTTTGCAAAGTCCTGCATCTCTCTGTTGAACTAAACAGATTCTTTTAAAGCAGTGTCTTACCCTACATAGGGAGTGAGGTTGATCTGACGTGCAGGGTAGAGCCTCTCCTGGCTTGCAGACGGTGAGCAAACCCCAGGCACCGTCCCTGGAGGGCTGGTGGTTCCCACCATCGGCTGCTGGCCGGGGTGAGGAGCTTCCCCATGCATCTGGAGCACATCTGGGAGCGTGAGGCTCATGGAGACACCGGCTAGATGGGAGGATGGAGGTGGCAGGACACTTACAGTGTTGCATTGCCCTCTAGTGACAGGCCGCCTAATTAGGTTTGCATCTCCCCACACCTTGCCAATGTGTGCCAGATGTTGCCTCCATTGGATTTTTAGGCATCCAGGCAGGTGTGGCACGGCGTTCCGGAGTAAGGAGGTGGACTGAGAATGGACCCCAGAAGTCCCTCTGCTGAGGTTTGTCTCTGTAAAGCCACTGAAAAAAAGTCAGGCCCATCAAAAGTTTCATGTTGTTGGTTTCCAGACCAAAGAAATGTCTGTTCTCTATCTTACAATGCCATAAATTTGATTTGTCAGGAAGAAGGGGATTTGCCTCCTCTGTGCTCATCACACCATTAAAGTGTAATTTTGAGAGCAAAAATGAGTTTCCAGTAAAAGCTTGTCCAGCAGCAGTTGCAACTCTGTGCTTACCTATAGAGTGGCAATTAATGAAAATACCACATTTTGGAAGTATGACCAATAGCAACAGTTTTTTCTCTTTTGCTACTTAAAAATGAGGAAGTTAGCTCTGGCATAACTAGTGATTCACAAACATCTAGTAGCAAGAAGGCATTTATAGCTTTACATATGGAAGAAAACAGCAACTTAAAGTGTCCATCAAGCCAAGGTTTTTACAAAAGTAGTCAGATTGGATTAAAAAATAACTTATTTTTTGCTTACTTTCATAATATCTGTGGATTGTGGACATTTCTTGACAGATTCTTAAGCTATATGATATAATTTCAGGCAATTAGAGACCTAGTCAAAGGAAAAAGATTGATTTTATGCTGATCTTTTGAAGGTTATGCGTCTATTTTTGTTCCATACAGGGACAAAGTCACAACCTTATAATCCTGTTATGTGAAAATGTTTGAATCAAAACATCAGATTTAAAGTTCAGAAAGAGAGTGTTTTGATTTCTTTTTTCTCTTCCTTGTTGGAATTGGTATAGACCCTCTTTAAAATGTCATTGAAATGAATGAATCTCCACAACACATTTTTAGACTTCACAAAACAATAGTCTAACCTGCATTAATCTACCTGGCTATTTCTCTGTTCAAAAATCCTGCTAAGGAGAAAGCTTGTTTTGTAATCACTGTTCAAGTTCTCTGATTTGTGACTAGGCTTTTTTTCTCTCTCCAGATTTGTATGTGAAGTTTTAAAAACCAAGTCCTCCACACTTTGCGAGTAACACAAACACACAACGAAATTGTAGTCCCATTGCAGTCAGTGGCAAGTTCTGCTTCACTGGGTCACAAATTTCAGCAGCAATGGTAGTTTAAAGGGCATTAAATCCTTGGACCATTGTTTGTATTTTGTTGATATTATCCTGAACTCACCCTGCAGATTATTTTATCTTCTCTTACAGTATATATCAGGTCAATAAGAACTTGTTTTTTTCTTAGCAATGAATTACTACCCAATGGGCCAAGCTGACACTTCTTGCTTTGAGAAAAACTACCTGGGGCAAGAACCTCTATGTAAGAGTTCAAATTTTGATTTATCTGTCCTTGCAATATCATTACTGGAACAGGGACTTTTCCAGATGCTCTCCTTATTACTGAGGTGGAAAGGAGTCAGCATGACAAGGAGCCTTAAGCAACACATTAGCAAACTCAGGATCTGAAGCAATTCAGTTGCACAAAGATGGCAAGAAAAGATAATATTCATGCACCAACTCTGCCTTTCACCTCTGGCTTTGTCCATGCTTTCTGGCTGGACTGACTGCAGAAGGTACTCCTCTGAGCACATGGAGGTGATACTTCATTGTTTCAAATGGAAGTTGTGAAAAATAATTTGGTGTTATGTTTAAGTATGAAGACATGTAATTTTTAAAGGGTGATTCTGTTGCTCATGTGTTTCTGCTTAATGACTATTTTGTTAGCTTCAAGAGAGTACATTTAATTGGATGGAATTATTACTCTGGCCAGGCATGCATGTAACATATTTTCATCTGTGTGTGTTACTCTAAAGATAAAAAGATAAGTACACAAGGCTGAGAAAATTCTCCTGGATAGACTATTTTCCGTATTTTTTAGAAGACTTTTGGGACAGAGAAAACATTTTGCATATGTTTACATTAGTTAGCTCCACCTGAAATACTGTTTTAAAGGACTGGCATTGTGTTTGCAGTAATTTCTTCACTCTTGCTCTTTACCTACTATGGCCCACCATTGGCAGCCCTGAAAACTAGTCAACCTCTTTTCTTAATATTTAGCTCAAAATACATAGATAAACTACAGGTTGTTGGCTTTGTTGGGTTTTTTTTGTTTTCGTTTTTTGGGGGGTTTTTTTGTGGTTGTTTTTTTTTTGTGTGTGTGTGTGTGGTTAAATTCTTCATTTAAGATGCAAGAATTAAGCCTTGTAAGGTTGAAATCAGAAAGAGGAGCAGGTTGCCGTGTATATGGTGACTGTGGTTAGTCTCACATTACTGATGGGCAGGTGTCACCCATTTGAATTAGACCGTGTTCCTTGCAATGCTCAGAGAACTGAGGCCAGTGTCTGGAGACCAGGGATGTCCACCCAGAAGCACCACAGTTCATAAAGTGCTCACCCTGCACTGATGGGTAGTGAACACATTATGCTGAGGCTCCTTGACTGGCTTTTCATTACAAATGGCAGCAGGTAACTAAAAACTACCTCAAATTTGCTCATGATGCAGCCAAAAACCTAGTGACTGCAGAGTTATGGTGGGATTCTGGGCAGAAAGGTGGAAAAAACGGGCAGGGAACTGCAATCCTAATGCCTATACAGCACAGGTTAATTAACTGTGAGGTAACATATATCCTACACCGGTTGTTAGTGGCTATACCTCTTCTACTGCTGCTGTGGGGAGTAAATTGTCATAGTCCGTATTCTGTTTTCATTTGGTCCTTACTGGAGCCTTTAAAGCTTTTCTTGACTCTAAGGGGGGGGTAAGGGATGTCTCATCTCTCCCTGCTTCCAACCAAGCACTTCTTTTTTTAATCCATAAGTGCAAAAACCAGCTTATTAGGAAGGTTTCTCTTGCAGCAGTGTCTGAACGTACAAATTTGCTCACAATCACAGCTGGAGAGACTTATAGTGGAGACAGGTCATGCTGGGATTTTTCACTTTGGCACCAATTAAATTCTTCTATGCAGCAAAGGAGGAAATGTGAGTTTGCAGTTTAAAGTAAACAGAAGCTGCAGAGGGCAACTTGTCTTTTCGTACGCTGTTCTTTGTAGATACAATAATGTTAAGAAGTCAAACTCATGCCTAGCCCTAGGGCTTAGCTGTCTGTCTGTACTGTCAAATATATCCAACTAAGAGAAAATAATCTGAACGTAAGAGCCAAGAATATTTTGAAGCAAGTGCTATTGGGGTAACCCGTGGCAAGTCTTTGCAGTGATTAGGCTGAAACCTCTTAATAGGTGATGTTTTAAAGCAATAAAATGAGGTGTGCTTCATGGGCTTTTTAAACCTTTCAGACTTCAAGTAATTCAGAGAGCATATTGAGCTTTAGTGAGCTGTGGCATAATGACCCTTGAAACTTCCAAAAACTGCTACAAATAAAATGATACGGAAATACTGATAAGCTGAAGATGAACTTGCTCTTGAATTTGCCTATTCAGGACATGTTCTTTGTAAGGACTGTCGCAGCGTGCCCTGAAACTTCAATTATAGAACACAACATTGGAATCAGTATGGACTCAGGACAGCTGATCTGTTAAATTTTTTATTCTGAGTTAATAGATGCTGAAACCTGGTTTACCCTTTCCCTTTCTTTTGCCGACAAGCACAGGTAAAATTTGACTGCTTGTACTGTGCTTTTGCTTTGAATTATTAGGCTCATTCTAAACCTCAAGAAAAGCTGGAACTTGAAGCTCAAGACAAGAACCCCATAAAGCCAGATCTAAAATAAAAGCTTAATGTTTTTTGCATGACTGATCGTTTGTGGTATTGTACTAGATTATTCTAGTTACCACCTAAATTTCTGCAGTAACATGGGTAACTGATTTTTTAAAATAGTTTTACTACCAGATTAGTCACTGATTGCAGATCAAGAGAAGTAATCTGACTGTTTCACAGACAGTGGTCTTGTTTGCTTTTTACTGATAGCAAACATTGCTGCAAGAGAAAGTACAGGCGGTGCCATACAGAGTTGAGTGGCATTTTGGCTGGATTAGATTTTGGTTAGTTCAGACTTTTTTTGCCACAGAGTATGAATGTTAAGCGTGAGTTCACATGTGTGATATTTACACCACCCGAAGTTAGAGTTAGTGGATATTTGCTCTTGAAGTAGTTCCCAAATGGAGAATTGACAGAGCAACATGTGACTCATCTGATCTGTCACAGCTAGCAAAAATATCTAAACCAATAAATATTGAACACTTCACAGAATAGCTTGTGATGCATCTGGACATAATCTTCTTTCTAGATAATAATTTCAGATAATTGTATAATTATTTTGGATGATTACCTAAATAATGAATATATTTAGAGAAACTGTGGTCTTCCCTTGCTGTATAACGAACATAAAAGTTAACAATTAATGTGATAATCTGTTGGTTTTGGTCAGTGAATAATTTATTTTAATTTGCACTTGAGGAAAAGAGTGCTAATTCTCTTTTTGAATGCAACTGCTGCAGCGAATTTGATGCACCAGCACTCACATTCGAACCCCTGTTTCCCTGCTTTCCTTGTTCTTTACCTTTACTTTTCCATGGAGAAGTTTAAGGCAAATGGGCAGCTGTGCTTTATGGTTAAATAGCAGTGCCATCTCTGCAGTAATGTCAGCTTTATAGAGGCATGTGTTCAGCAGAGGCCCAGGCTTCATGCTTTGTCTCTCTTTTGTGTGAAGACTTAGATTTTGCTGTAATTGTTTTGGAATTAGATTGTGCTGTGGAATGAGTCACCTCCACAGATGACAGACCATGGGCATCTTTGCAGTTTCTCTTCTCGAATGAAAGCCTCACTGTTTGCCTTTTTTAGTTTGTACGGATCATTGTTGGGGGGGTGACAAGAGGTAAAGGGTCTGTGAGGTGCTGCTGCCAATTACCCTGGAGGAGCAGAGGAGGAAAAATTGTTCTGAGACTTATACGAAGGTCCCCTCCAAGCTCTGCCCAGTCCAGACTTTCATTCAAAGTCATTGGAAGCTCAGATGAGTAAAAATAAACATGGGAAAAGTCATAGGATTGATTTTTAAAAAGCCTTCACAGTCCAGTCTAAAATCTCTCTGCCATGTATAAAAACGAATATATGAAAATACAAAGAAAAGTAGCTAGGCAATTGTCCTGTGTTTGCACAGCTCAAAACGACATGGTGCCCATCTAAGTCTCTGCTTTAGTATTGGTGGGGAGACTTCCCTGTAGTAGTTCAACTGAAGTGGATTCATTTTCTGGCATTATGAAGCCAGCGGATGCATGGTTGGTATGGTCCACATTAATCAACATCAGTTGGTTCACTTGAAATAAAAAAGCACTGCTCATCAGCCACCAAGAGTGCAATCTGAACCACTTGTAACAGGAACCTTTTCTGCAGCTCTTCAAGCTATGTGCTTGTACAGGGGGCAGGTGAGCAGAGAGGACCTGAGTACAAGAGAGGGAGATGCTCTCCTTTTGCTGTTGACTTAGCAGCTGCAGGTGTAAGACCAGGCAGGCTGGAGTCCTGTCTTCTCCTTCTCTCCTCCAGAGTTTCTCCTCAACTCTGTGCAACACCAAATGGAGAGCCCTGCCCAACTCTAGCAAGATGCCTGGGGTTGACATCCCTTTGCTGTGCATTGCCCTCCATCAGCAGAAGCTCCTGGTGCTTGCTGCAACAGTTGGCAGCTCATGGAATTCCCTGTATTGGAGTGCAAATTACAGGATACATCTCACCTTAGCTCTAGAGGGTGGGAGATGGTAGCAGGAATCTCATTTTCTCCTTTGCTCTTCGCCAGGGGTGGCACATGCCAGGCACAGATGTGAGTTATGTTGAAAGAGGGCAGCACCCTTGGGCTGCTACCTCCTGCAGGAAGCGTGCAGTGCTGCTGTTTCACGAGCACGAGGTTGGGTTTTGTCACCTAACAGTGGCACTGAGGTCTCCCCCCTCTTGCTGCGTGGCCCAGGGCTACACTGGTATGCACAGCAAAGTCACAACAGGAGTTGTCTGGGAGAGATCTGGCATGCTTGGATGGTGACTGCTTCCCGGCTTAGTTGAAAAAAATAAGGAAAGGCAATCTTATGGCACCATGCATACTGAAGCATTAAATACAACCATTTTTCCGGTAATATGAATAGCAAAATTACTATTGCCACCTATTTATTTACTGTTCTTTATGCTCTCTGAACAGCCAAGTTTTTCTAGAAGAAAAGGTTTTAACAGAGAAGGTAATCTAAGCACTGTAAGAAATAATTATATTCTTCTGTGTTATTGCTAAGCTAAGCGGGTTTTAATTGTGTTTGGTTCTTTTACATTTGCAGTGTATTGAGAGTATTGATTTTCTCTTTTTCTAGGTATATATTTGTGTGGGGGTATTGTTACACCCGCAGAGCAGAAGTTCAGTGGCTAAACGTGCTAAAATCAACCTGTGAATTCGTCCAAGTTTAATAGATCTAGAATTTAATTCAGCTAATATGCACTCAGTGTCCCGTGTGCTTTGCTCTTTGCTGGCATCATCCATTTCTAATAGCAGGGCAGTTGCCTGAGTTATTGATGAATGATGGGTACAGTGGGACATTTGAGGATTCATATATAAAAATCCCTGCTCTAGTTTCTGGCTCAGTTCTTAACAGGGTTGTTACACTTCTCAGAAACTGAATACATTTTTGAACCCATGGAGGCCTGTTAATGCTTGAGCCTCAGAAGACTTGAGGAAGAATAAGTACCAGAATGGAAGTCAAGAGCGCAATGTACCAAAACCCTTTCTAGTGTGAATTTTGGAGGAAAATGAGAGTATCTAGGAATGTGAAGGAGGACTACTGAGAGAAAGGAGATATGTCCATGTAATGCCTTTTTAAAAATGCCTAAAATTCACATAATGTAACTGTGAAACTATAACTGAAGTACACTACTCTGTAGCACTGCTTTGGATATTGCTCCAAGGTCCTGCAGAAAACACGAAAAAATTATTAGACAGGAGGACTAGAGACCAGTGTTGTGACCTTTCTCCTGAAAGTTGAGGGCTCCCTGTGGGCAAGCCCACATCCACACCTGGGTGTGTCACCTCTGCAAGGGCTTCTGAGCCCAACAAAGGGAAGAAGTCAGGTGGGCTTTTCCAGAGCTTCTTTCAAGGAGATGGTGGAGAAGTTTTGCTGTTAGGTGAGGCAGAGGCCAAGCTAATTTGTTTGAATTCCAGCTCCATGTTGAGGATAACCAGGAGTATACTGTGTGGCTGTGTGTCCGCTCAATAGGTGTTTCAGGAGGAGCCAGTGCCTCTGGAAATGCAAGAGGGACTGCCAAAAGGTGGTGGTTACTGAAAGGCTTTGACAAAAGTGTCTTTCTTCAAATTCCAGAGAACTGGTACTGAATTCCCAAAGGTGACCATTCCCTCTTTCTAGCCTGGAGGAAGACAAATCATGTGCTCGTTCCTTGCCCTCCTTGCAGAAGGCACACAAAAAAATAATTGGATTGACAGTATGGCATTCCTTTCTGTGCTGAGAAGATAATATGAAACCCTCCAAATTATTCTGATAACATTCAGTAAAGATAATTTAATAGTCATTGAATTCTTGAAAGTTCTCATTAGGATGCTAAAAGCAAGCATCTCGTAATCTGCGTATGGTTAGCTTCACAGTGGAGCATGGGGAACTAATGTTGAAGCTGCCTGTTTTTCATACAAACAAGATTGTATTTATTTAACTGCTTAGTGACTTATTGCAAATATATTTGGAAGGGCTGCATTGGGGAAAAAAGAGGGAGAGAGAAAAAATGTTTGTATTGTTTTCTATGCCAGAAATCTGGTGGTGTATATGCAGCTGTATATGTTTTCAGTCACGTACTAGGCCTGATCAAAAGGTATTGTACTCCCTCTAGCTTAAATTCAGCTGCTTTATGTTGTGCTACTGGTATTGTTCCAGTTCATCATATGCTTAGATGACTCATAGTGCATGCATTGTGATATTTAACATAATATGTTTTGCTCTTTTTAAATTAGCCTGCAGTGTGTAATGTGAAGTACAATTCACAATTAGCATTTCAGCACTATTAAATCCAGCTTGAAGTGTTTTGATGGAAACAGCAATCTGTTTAATTCTTCAGATTTCCCTAAACAAAGCAAGTGTATCAATAGCTAATAGTGTCTATTTTATGGTATTAACTGGTGTCTTTCAAATACAATAATATTTAAGAACTGCAGTCTCATAAGCCACTAGCTGTCAAAGAACCCATTCTCACCTCACTCAACATAGCTGAATTATAGTGGGTTTGCTTTGCTTTTGCTTTATTCTCATCACTTCTGTCAAAGGCCAAGAAGTGGAGACACCTCTGTTTGGAGATGCTTGATCTCAACCTGCACCAATCACATGAGAGAAAACTAAATGGGTGTCTGACATGATGCTGGATCGTTTCTGTAAGTGAAATAGACAGAGTTTTGCAAGTCCATGTTGACGATGAAGCCCTTCCAGTTTTGACATTTAAAGGGACAGTCACAAGGCCTCAGGGGCAGAAGAAACCACAGCTGCAGGAGCTGGAGAGAGGGCTAATAGCACATGTGCATATTTTAGTGAATGCAAACTGTTTTGAAAACAGGAGGTGTGGCTCTGAAAAATGATAGAAATAGAAAGAATAGAGGTGGTGTATGGTATAGAAAAACAAAAGAAAAACTAAGCAAAGGGAGGGTCAGGTGAAACAGCAAGAAGGGCAAAGATGTTATTGACCATGCCTCAAAAGCAACACAGAAGTTGGATGGAGGGGACTCTGGGGACTCATCAAGTGAAGGACAGAGGTTATCAGGACATTATTCTCCCTTGTTAGCATCACCATGTGCATCAGTGTTAATGCAGCAATGTGTCTGAGCAGTTGTGCTGACCTGGCTGTCTGACAATCCCATGTCCCATGTAGGAAGTCTCTCTTCTATCTAAGATTGACTGTGCACACACAGTAGGTGTGATGCCTTGTGGAAACTTTAGACCAACCCAGCCTATGTGGGTCTTCTGGTAGAATTTCCAAAGTCTATCTTTTTGTCATCTGCAGAGCAAAGATACGAGATGTCACAGGCAGACTGAAGGCTGTTCCATCGAGCCATGTCTGCCATCTAGTCTGGGGGGGTCTTTGCTCCAAGCCAAGATCCCTCCACTTATGGCATTTTTGATGGTTTCAATCAAACAGTTCAATCAGTGTTTTGAAACTACTAATGGAATTTTCATCACCTCCATAAAAATGTATTCTACTGGCTTAACCACCACTGAAAACTTCTCAAATCTCTCTGCTGCAATTTAAACTCCTAGAGATAGAATTTACACTTATTATACAGAATTTTTCCAGACTGTTTCTCAATTTGTCAAGAATACCTTGCATTTTAGTGTCTCTCAGTGTATGTAGTCCTGCACATCCTGTTGCCATCTAGCAAAGCATGACCTCTGTTACAACAGCTGGGTTGTAAGGAAAATGTTGAATGTACAAGGCCCAGGAGTACTAACCACTGAACACTACATGGGATCTAATTCACGTGCTCTGAGACCTCTCTGTGATGTGACCCAGAGCAAACCAAAGGAGAGAGACAAGAGTCACTTTTGATCCGAACTAAAGTGTTAGTGTAATTGCATGCAAATAAAATAGTAAGAACAGGAAGGAGATAAGGAAAAAAAGTGGAAAATATTGTCTAAGTAGTAGGATATTGTTTTGCTTTCCAGTAGCTTTAGTAGCAAAGAGAGCTTATGACTCTGTTATTTGTATTTTATTTATTTGCTTTTAATTTTTTCCTTATAATTTAACTAAAGTTTTCCATGTTTCCCATCAAGTAGTTCAGTCAGAAGGAACTGGCAGGCCTGGAGATTCCATAACAATTTTGTTTTCGTAGCTCTAACTTTCAGCACTGAGGAGCCCTAAATAGGATCTGCATGTCTCCAGACATTCATGAAGACCTTTGCATATTAGAAACCTGAGTTTCTGCAAAGTGATTTTTTTACATCCTGCAACTACGTAAAGCAATAAGAGAGTTCATTTAATCTATTTATGGAATTGACTTGAAGCCAGAATTCAGTAATAAGACAACATGAGACATGAGTTGCCACAATTATTATGACAATTAAAAACCTGTGATGACTCAAGCATCAAGTATCAAAAGCAGCTACGACAGTGTTGAAGCAGAGGAAAGATCAAATTGCTCAGAAAGCAGATAACAAATTAAAATTAATGTCATTGCTGGGCTAAGCTGGATATACTATGTGTTGTATGAACAATGGTAGGATGCACTTTATCTGCATTGTTTAAATCACAGATCAAGATGTGCTGCACTTCATAACATCTTTGAGACATATAGGCTCCCTACTCTTCCCTGACTTGATTTTGCTTTAGATTCAGTGCCTTCCAAGGATTCTTGTAATTTAGTGTATTATGGATGCGTTACTTTTAATAGCTAAAACCTGTGTCTTATCTCCCTGTGGGCTAAAGAACCTCCACGGATCTGGCCAAGGAAAGAATTTGCCCTTTTTGTTCAAAGCTTGTACAGCCCTATACAATGAGAAGCATATTAAAGCTCTCAGTTAAAAAATAGCTGGTTGTTTTGTTATAAGTGTTGAAGAATATCAATTTACTAATAGTGTAAACAGGATGAGGCAGTTCTGTCTGTCTCAAAAATAGAAATATGTTTACAAATTGAAAAACAGCAAACTTGTGTTACTGTTCCAGTCACCTTGTCCTTCCACCCTCATTATTCTTCTGGTTATGTCCTGCGAAGCTTTTCTTCTTTGTTTCTCTCCTGTAGAGTCAGGTAGTCTTTTGGATAGGATCTCTCTAAAGCAGTTTGAACCTTCAAAAAATCAGGTGCTTTACTCCATGCTAATGATTTGGCCTCCTTCTATCTCTGCAGACAGAGAATGGTGCCTCTGCAGGGCAATGGAAAGGCACGTAAGATGAATTAATTCCATCTTTCCTATCTCCTCCAGGTTAGGAGGGACTGAGTCTCCCCTTGCTTCTTGCCTCTGATCTCCACATCACCCTGTGAGCTATTCATATCTCTCTGTTCAGTAGCTCTCAGCATACGTACCAGCTGATTCTGAGATCCAAAGCTTGAGATCTAAAGCCGTTTTGCTTTTAAAGGCTGCCAAATGATTGCATTATCCCCACACTGAGAAACAAGGAGGGGGAAAACACAAAAGAAAGTATATCCCTCATACTGAAAGTGTCTTGCACATATGACAGTGTATGTACATACGGTGATAGCATAGTAAACAATATATGCATATAATAAGAATAAAAAGAGTAAATTATAAAATGCATTTTCTCAGCTCTGAGGCTGCATTTCATTTGGGGCACTAATTCTGCAGAATTATCTGGGCTGATACTTACACTGCCATTTTCAAAGGCTTTGCTATTACAGTAATTTGAGAGGAGAGAGGAATTAGTCTGTCTCATAAGCTGTATACCCTGTGTGTGTGAGCATTGCAGAGCACATAGGTGAACAGGAGAGCTATTAAAATTTTTTTCCGATATAAATCAAATAAAAATTAAAACCCAAGGTAGGAGTGTTTCTTTGCCTGAGTGCTTTGGGTCTCAGGGGCTGATTGCCTTTGGCTGTGCTGTCTCGTACTAGAATCTGGATTGGGAAAACTTTGTCTCCTGTCTTAACATTTCTTTGCCTTCTAAGTCAAGTATACTTCTGAAAAGTAGGCATCAAGCATGTTTTAAATCCGTCCTCCAAACCAGCAAGGTTGTCCCATAGCCAACAAAGAAAAACTTGCTCATAGCAAATTCTTTCAAGCTAACCCCTCTGCCTCCCAGGGTCTGCAGAAACCTTCATTCTCCTCCATTAAGCAACATATTGTCTGACAGCTCTGACTGCTTCAAGCAGCATTTTGTAGCAGTCTGCAGTACAACCTTTCCTTTGTTTCACTGGACTGAAATTTTTAATGTTAGATAGGTAAGTGCGTGTAATGCAGTGCATAGTAAGTATTCTCATATTTTGAACTCATTCCTGGTGTTTTGACTAATTCTGCATGTATGAATAAAGGCTAAGTAGATGGCATTTATTTTTGGAGACGAAAATCGTGTGTTTAATGCCTTGCTGAAAGTGCTTTTTTTCCTCTTTTAACTGGTCAATACTAAAGTGAGCATTACCAGGGACTCTACAGATTTTTGGTTCTCTTTGTTCCTGAGTGAAGACCTGTGTGCAAGAACTAAAATATGTGGACTTCTTTTCTTCCTGTTTTGCCTGCTTTGTAATGGTCACACTTGAAGTTCTAGTACATACTCTTGACTTTTTCTTTCCCATAACGTACTGCTGCCATAGCCTCTGAGAGCATGTTTTTTGTTCACCTGATGTCATATTTGTGTGAATGACTTCTCAAGTGCATCCATTCTCTTCCTTTTTCTATATCTGCTACCCTTGACATTTAACTGTCTTCATTCTGTAATATTATTTTACCTTCATGATAGGTTTTCAGTGTATCCAGTGTACAGGACACAGTTTCCACTTAACTTCTGGCTTCTCTCTAGTATATACACTTTCAACAATTTTCCAGCTCCAACAAGTTGGTTTTTGTCTATGTGGATTTTGGTTTTATTTTGTTTCGATGAAATTCTCAACCCATTAAAGGCTGCAGTATGGGCTGATGAAACAGTCATATTATTTTCTCATTTGTAGAAGTAAGAACTGGGAAGTTTTCCAAAGTAATAGTTTCTCATTGGAAAAAGCATACCTGTTTATAAATAGTAAAACTTTGTGTAAAATGTCAGCTTCAATAATATTCAGTTAGGGAAAAGTGATGAAAATGTCTTTTTCACTCTCCAATAATGAAACACTGTGATTTCTCATTTAAAATTGCTTGTCATTTTCACAATCTGTAGTTGAACTGAACATGATATTAAATCAAAATCTGAAGAAATCTATTAATTTTTTTTTATATGGAACATTTTATTTTAGCCAATTATTTTTCTTTTATTTAATTTCCTTATAAAACAATATTCTGCTTCTCTCTTTGTCCATATTCACAATGAAAATAAATGTTTTCCAGTAGAACAGAAAGTCTGTGTTCAGACCAGCATGCACGGATAGTATTTGCTTAGTGTTGTAGGTTAATATTATCTGTCACGCTATGTGGAGTAGATTCAACATAAAAATTGACCCTGCTTTTAGATATATACGTCAAAATTTGGAAAGAGAAACATTCTGCCCATAGTTGTAGTCTTCCAGGTTAAAACCTCCTGACTTTGTAGTTGTCTGTGCTTCAAGTGCACTGTAAGTTACTTTGATGAGTTTTTGCTGCTTATTGTGCTTAATCAACTACTTCTTTAATTAATATTTTCATAATTTACATATGTGCACTAAAGACAGTTTTTGTTCAGTTTTTTAGTTATTTTTATTGCAGCTGGTTATAGAAGGCAATTTATAATCATACTAAATTTCCTTTTGAATTAAATATTAGTGATCTCCTTGGTGAAAAAGGAGATACATGATCAGAACCAGAGAAGGCAATGTGTAGCTTAACAAAACCCTCTAATTTTTGGAGACATAGTAAAAAATTTCAGCATTTGGAGGAACTGAAAATGGAAGGAAATGGGGAGCTGGTGCGTAGATGAATGTGTCTTTAGTTCTTAGCAATTAAAGGCCTGGCCCATTGAAACAATTTTTTAAGCATACATATTGCAGAAGAGGGCCAGGCAGCCGTGACATTATGGGAGATTTTATTACACGTCAAAAAGGAACTGGGGCTTTTAGTGGTGCATTGCCTCATGTTTTTCTTCACAGTTTCCTGCTTTTCAGTTTAATTCATCCACTTGAAATTTACATTTTCTATTTTATGCAAGTCTTACTTGTAATAAAGAATTCAAGACAATGTAAAGTAGGAACCTAGTTCTGGCCAAAATAAAGCTTACATCAAACCCACTATCTCTCTTCTCTGCTTTTGGAGTTTACTTGAAGTATTAGAAAGTCAGACATCAGCCAAACGCAGTGAACACAGATGACCGCAAATCTAATTAAGAAAACATTGTAAGTCCTTCATTGGAAAGATGTAAACCTAGCTTTGAGAAAGAATTAAGGAAACTGTCCTTGAAATAAGAGTCCTGTGTGGTAATCTGTGAACCAAAGATCTATAATGGTTTTTGTTTTTATTGCTACTTTCTCAAACTATTACTGTTTTACACATTTGGATCTTTGTGCTGCTATTCAAGTCACTGCACCAGAGCCTGTGCCTTCCTCACCTCCATACTTGTGGTGCTATTATGAAGCTCCATTTTACTTGCTTATATTGAAAATGTCTTGCACATTTCCACTAGAAACCACAGTTTGGTGGAATTCAAGGTTCAGTTGTTTTTGTCATTAGCTAGACAAATTGAAAATACTCATTACAGGGCACACAGGTATCAAAGATCTTGCTAAAGTTCATCTTTAAAATACCATCTATTAAGATGAAGTCACTTCATCTCTCCAGCATGTTTCCCTCTGCTTTTTGCTGAACATTTTCAGACTCATTCCTGGAAAATGAACTTACAAACTGAAATAAAACAATTATCTTCAGCTTTTGCATTGTCTTTGCATTGTATCCCTCTGCTGTTGTCCTTTGTTAAGCTATCTGGGAAGACTTATTAATGTCTTCATTTATGATTATGAATGCTAATCCCAGAGTGCACTGTTTTAAAAAGAGCGGCACTGGCAGAACTTGAAACCATTGGTAATGAAATATCCAGAGAACTCCAGTCATGCTGCAATTGCATGGCTGTGCAAAGTGTTGACTGACAGCAAAATAATGCTTGCTAAAGGACAACCTGGTGTTCAAAGGGAATTATGTTTACTCAGATAAACATGATTTTCAAAAGTGAGGGCAATCAAAAGCCTTTCATTTTGAACATTTATTGTGAGATATATTCTTCATTGTTATTATTCCATTGTATATTTTGTTAAACAGTTGGTGTCTTTAACAAGTGACATTTTCTGTTTTGCTTTCTTGTTTTCTGGCCTAGACATTTAATGCAAGCCCTGAACCATAGATTTCAAAAATCTGCCATTGTTCTGACACAAATCACATGTTATGGGATAAAATATCTATGACTTGACTGAAAATAAAAAGGAATGAGGCAGACTTTTGAAAACAGAACTCTTCCTTCTTCATAACCTGCGCCATTAAAACCCATACTAAGAAAGATATTTCACAGCTCTTTGCTTAGACTCCTTTAGCAATGAAGAAATTGATCAGATTCTGTGCAAAGATTTAGCTATTCCAGTACTTGTGACTCAGTGGTGACATTTGCATATTTTACCATTCAGGAGCACAGGATGGCATTTTTCTTCTGAAGTAGTATACATTTTCACTGTCATTAATATTATCCTTAGCCTAGTATTTATCAGGCATCTTCTTTGTGAGGTTCTCCAGATCCTCTGGTCATGTCCTCAGTGGTCACATTGAAGCTTCAGCAACCCATAATTTATCTGAGTCCTCCAGTTCAATGCCAACACAAAATCTCACATGTTAGTTCTTACCTGCTCAGTGTTTGCATTCCTAGCAAAATTTGTTCAAGATTAGACTGCAAGACAGTGGTAAACTGCTTATATTTTTCTCTAATTTTTGAAATTCAAAAAGACAGAAAGAACTGCAGAGATTCCTATAAGTAGTGTTGGGATCTGACAAGGAAATAACCAGCATCCTTGTAAAAGGTATAGGAAATTTGTTACATTTATACCTACTTCGACTATTTTACTCCTTAGGAAGTTTGGGTGGTGAAATTGTAAAAAGAAGTGTGCCTAGTCAGCGATGAAGCACCATAGGAAGTATTTGAATGGCACATGCAAGTCAAACGCAAGATAAAAATATAAGTTACAGGTTTCTTTTGTTTGGTTTCCTTTTCTTTTTTAAAGAATATTTGTTTGCAATATAATTCTTCATTTCAGACTTTGCTAGGGCATTGGCAGAGAGGCAACACATGGAAGGCCAGCTTAACCCTTTGGTTAGATGAAGGTATAAGTTTGTCAGCTTTCACATGTCCATGGATTGGGTATCAGGTCTTGAAGGAAAAAAAATGAGAATCTTAAAAATTTGAAAACTCTGTTTTTAAACTTCAGCTACTAATGGTGGGGTTTGGTTACCTCTGTACTGGTGCAATCTTCTTGAGAAGGTCAACATGAGCTGGCAATGTGTGCTTGCAGCCCAGAAAGCCAACCATGTCCTGGGCTGCATCAAAAGGAGAGTGGCCAGCAGGTCAAAGGAGATGATTCTCCCTCTCTGCTGTGCTCTTGTGAGTGACACCAGTACTGTGACCAGTTCTGGAGGTCCCAACACAGGAAGGACGTGGAACTCTTGGAGCAAGTTCAGACGAAAATCACAAAGATGGTCAGAGGGCTGGAGCCCCTCTCCTAGGAAGACAGGCTGAGAGAGTTGGAGTTGTTCAGCCTGGAGAAGAGGAGGCTCCAGGGAGATCTTAGAGTGGCCTTCCAGTACCTGAAGGAGGACTACAGAAAACCCAGGAAGGGACTTTTTACAAGGACATGAAGCAATAGGACCACCGGTAATGGCTTTAAACTGGAAGAGGGTAAATTTAGGTTAGACATAAGGATGAAATTCTTTATCATGAGGATGGTGTGACACTGGTAGAAGTTGCTCAGGGAGGTTGTGGATGCCTCCTCCCTGGGAGTGTTTAAGGCCAGGTTGGATGGGGCTAGTTGGAGGTGTCCCTGCCCATGGCAGGAAGGCTGGAAATAGATGAGCTTTAAGGTTCTTCTCAACCCAAACCACTCTTATAATTCTGTGAATCTCCACTGATGAGTCTGTACTGATGCAGAACAGGTGGTGGCTGTGACATTTCTGTCTTTCCTGCCTTGGACCTCATACTGGTAAAGCAGAGCACCCCGTGATATAATAAGAGTGGAATAATAATGTGTCCCTAATAAGAGTGGAAACCACTTGGGGATGTGGTTTGAGAGAAGCCACAGATACCGTAAGACTGTTCAGATTAGATACTATTTGTACTATATAAATATGTGCCCACATGTATTAATTTTCTTTCTCTCAGTGACAAAATGCTGAATTACATTTAATCTAGATTATATTTTACTCATGCCTTATATATATAACTAAAAATGCTTTTCTGAAAGCTCAGCCTAATTGTAAGACAATTCAGCTTCTTATTTAGCGGGACCTGCACTTAAAGTTGAATTAGCTATAGAAAATATTCTCTGAAACAGGAGTATTTTCCTTGTAATACTGCAACACTTTTCCACTAGACAGATAACTCTTTCTTGTCTTTTGCTCTTTTTCACATGTGGGTTTTTTTTCAACACTGCACCACATAAATATTTTACATTTTTTGGTTTCTGACTGTGTTGTTCCTTGCTTACTGTTAGCCAGAATTTACTATCAGAGGCAGAGAGCAGAAACTTACTTTGGTGCCATCATTAATATAATATTGTCAGGTTGGAGATCTACTGCTGATCTCTATCACAAACTCCTATAAATTCTTTTCCTCTTGAAATTCACTTCCTCTCTTTGGCTAATTTGCAACCTCGTGAGCCAATTTTTCACTTATTTTGTGTTTCTGCACTTTAACCTTTGATGAAGTGCTTGGCTAAATGCTTTTTGAAGATGTAAGTGCTTCATCCTATTTTTCCAGATCCTGTGGGACTGAAAAGTGATGAGCAAGTCAGGCTGTTTTTACTTTTTTAATAGTTTTTAATTTTTATTTCTACATAGACACTTTTGCCAAACAAAAATATTAAGGACTTACGTATATTTCACTAACAAAAATAAACTTGAATTAATTGTCAGGATTAATTACTGGGCCAAGAAAACCTGGTGGGGATGAAAATTGCTCAGGCTTAATGTTTCTTCTGCAAAGAACACAGACAAGGTACAGAGGAGGGCCCAAGCTGGGTCTTGCTGGAGAGGTGTCATGATGCCTGGTGCCTGCTGTGGGCAGGTCTGGTTCTGCTGCCGTTTCTGCCTCATCTGGGGCTAAAATGGACCAAAGCATTTGCAGAGAGCTGGGAAGAGTGGGAGGCTATGGAATTTTAGGGGATGGAGGACTTGTACACCAACTGTTAAAGAGTTCTGGGACATGAAGAGCTCAGTGGTGCTCACAGCTTTTAAGTTGCCTCTGATATATTTAAAATCCTGTTACCTAAAACTGATGTTATTTATTAATTAATATCTTTGATCCTAAGCCTACCTGAGGCCCATTTTGCCTGTTTCCTCAACTACCAGACATCAGCCAGGCAGAGTCATGGTGAAGCACGAGTAAGAGCTACTGTATTGCAGCTGGGGAGAAGAAGGCTGGGCCACACTCCCTAGAATCTTGGTGTGGTAGAACCATCACTATCACCACTGCAGGTACTGCTTTCCAAGCCTGACCACACCAGACTTGAAGTGGGATGACACATCACCCCCATGCTTCATGTTAAGCTTTCCCATATTCTCTGTCTCACAGAGCCTGGTCTTTGGAGGGATTTTTGCTCCCGGGAAGGACACTCTTGTATGAGATCAGGGGATACAGTTGCTAAAGCAGTTGCACCACTGGACCCACTGGGACTTGGGGAAAATGAACTGCAGTACTCAGCAGCAGTTCCTGAGGACAATGCCATGGTCTTATCTTGTGTGTTTTAAACTAGTCTACAAGCATCCTGGCTTGTATCAGAAATAGTGTGGCCAGCAGGAGTAGGGAAGTGGTTGTGTCCCTGTACTAAGCAGTGCTGAGGCTGCACCTTGAGTCCTGTGTTTAGTTTTGGGGCCCTCAACACAAGAAGGACAAAAAGTTGCTGGACTGAGTCCAGAGAAGTGCAACAAAGCTGTTGAATTGCCATGAGCAATTCTTCATAAGCCTTATGAAGAATGGCTGAGGGTACTGGGGCTTTTTTGTCTGGAGAACAGGAGTCTGAGGGGAGATCTTGTCAGTCTCTACAAAGATATCAAAGGAGGTTATAAGAAGGTGGGAGTTGGTCTCTTCTCCCAAGTAAGAAGTGATAGAACAAGAGGAAACAGCCTCAAGTTGTTTCAGGGGAAATTTAGATTGGATATTACAAAACATTTCTTCACCAAAGGGGTAATCAAGAGTTGGAACAGACTGCCCGGGAAAGTAATTGAGTCACCATCCCTGGATGTACTTAAAAGACATGAAGATGTGATACCTGGGGACATGGTTTAGTGGTGGAGTTGGCAGTGTTAGGTTAGTGGCTGGACTTGATGGTCTGAAAGGTCTTTTCCAACCAAAATGATTCTATGGTTGTATTTTTTTATTTGCTCTGGAAACCAATGTGACTTGACTTGAGAATATATGTTCTAGGCTTTCAGAATGAGTCAACTTTTTCTCTGGAAACAAGCTATGTCCCTACTTCCCTGAATACATCCTGATTCAAGTCTTCCAGTGAAGGATCCTGGACATGGTGACTATCAAAGCTTATTCAGTGCCTCTCATCCCAATACAGAAGAGAAAGGATGCCAGCAGAAGAAGAGCTGTTGGGAGGAATTAATGAAGAAAGTGGAAGAGAGAAAACTGAGATTTAATAAATGTAGTGGTATTATAAGGGGATTATTTAAAAGATTTAAAATATTGTTGAATCTTCTTGAAAAACATGAATAAGGAAAAGAAGTGATAAATCACTTTGTTTTCAGTATTTGCTTTTGGTCCCACTGGCTTTGAAAGTAAATATTCATAGTTAAATTTGGTACAGCCCCAAAACAATATCTTACAGCAAAGCATTGTGCTTACTACAAATTCTAAAGTCTTTATAAAAACGAATCAATTAGTCAAGTAGCAGACCTGAATTTCAGATGTGAAATGAGCTTCCCACGTTAGGTATAGCTATACACAGGAATTATGTGCACTCTGCCATAAATTACACAGGTGTTCAGTGCTGAAACACTGGAACACAATTCATTGCATTTGGAAGATTTGAAACTCCTTTCATTTGCATACTTTGAAAGATGGCAATTAATTCAGGTCTATTCCATGGAAAACATGGCTAAAAAGAAATGTAGAAATGCTCTAGTAAAGCAGATTTTGTCACTCTTTTGCTATTGTTAAACAAGCTAAAAGTTTATTTTGAGAAGACCTGTGCAGATAAATCTTCACCCCCATAAAGGCATCTCTGGAGAGGTCAAGAGAACAGCCTAATATTTTTCAAATTGCATGGAATTATGATGGCTTTTAGACCTCATTATTTCAGAGAGGTCTATTTGATTTTGTTCTCAGTGAAACTATTCTATAGTCAGTAATTCTTTACTGTACTGATTCACCAGCAATTGACCTTAATTCCCTCATACATTTCCCTTCCTCCTCTGACCTTCTATGTGAAAAGGCAAATCTAAAAAAAAAAAAAAATAAAAAAAAAAAATTCTTCAATAGAAGCTCATCTCTTCCTGAAAAAACAGACTATTGCCCACATCTGCTGTGAAAAAAAAGTAATTTTTCTTGGGTCAGTATAGAAGAACCTCCTCTATCTCATAGCTGAAAATTGATATGCTGGTATGCAGAAAAGGGAGTGTGTTTTTGACAGACTGTGGTTCAACCAAGAGCAGAGAAGTAGTCAGCAGTATATAGAGTGGAAAGCAGTTTACATCAGTGTAGGAAACCATGGAGATCTCTTCAGCTCATGTCCCTTGCCATCCTTGCTGCCTCAGCATATAGTCTGTCATGGTTCATGAAGCATCATCTTAAAACCAGCAAGGTATCTTCCCACCCTAGTTCCCACTGACAGCTCTTTTAGAACTTCCTTGGCTAAACTGTTGGGAAACTTCTTCTAACTTCAAGCTTTAATACATTAATGAACATAACATAATATAAGAATATAAAAAATGGCTGTTCCTGATCAGCCTGGAGTTCTTTCTAGCCAAGCAGTCTAACTTTTCTGCAGACAGTGGCAAGGGCCTTGTCTGCAGAAGCATTAGAGCAAAGCAAAAGCTGATGTTTCCTTGTTGTATTATCCCTGCTTTGAGGAATCATAGAATTGAGAACCTATTTTTCTGTTTTCCCCTGGAGAAAGACATGAGCTTGGGCAGTGGCATCCTGCAGACTGAATCCAGCATGTGGTCCAACATTTGGGCAATACAGCCTTGTGTAATCACTGCAGAAGAAATTGTCCTTCTTAGACTGTACCACGTAGCCTTTCCTTTCCCAGAGACCAGATGGTGAATCTCTTGATGACATTGTGTGCTGTCTTATTTCTTGCAGAGTACCACTGAGACCACTAGTGAGTGATGTAGGTAAGGGAACCTTAGATTTGCATTTTGCACTTCGACATTTATTTAACTCAGTGTGTTGTAGCCTCTCTTCTTTTTTAACAGGGTCCCACTTTTTATGCCACAAGGCGAGGCTAATTATTCTCAATTTCCTTGCACACAGCCCTGTGTTTGCCATCTATTATTCCTGAAACACAAAATTATATTAATTCCTTTATATCTGGCTGCACTACCTAATTACTACTCGTTTGTTTTTATTCTCTTCCAATTTAGTATCATCTGCAAAGTTGGAAATCATGGTTTCATATCATAATTAGACCTCTAAGAACCTGAGAAAACTGCTTGACGAATAAGCATGCAAAAGGCTTAGTTTTTTCACTCCATTTTATTCTGATTTTAATGGAGATCTAAAGTGAGACAATAAATTAGAAATGCACAAAATTAGAAGATAAAAAATTAAAGTTCCTTGCCTGTGGGCCATAACGTTGCAGCAGCCAAAAGTGATATGAGGAAGGAGTTATGATAAGAAAGTTGGTTAGGAATGGTTGATAAGGATGCTGAAGCTGAGCTGACATGTGCCCAGCTCCTCGCCAACATGCTGCATTAGAAGATGTGCTTATGTGGTCAGTTTATCTGCATTGCTGGTGTCAGGAGCATAAAAGTTCCCCTTACTTGTCTGCCCTGCCTACATGTAGCCTCTGTGCAGAGAGAAGTCAATTGTGACTTTGATTATGACAATTATAACTTTAATGCAGTTATAGTTTTCTACCTTGAGCAAGTCTTTCTCTACCCCCAACACTACAGATTCTCTCACCTTCAAAGGGGGGCTAGACTATTTCCTGCACACTTTTAAAATATGGCTTTTAATATTTTATGCACGTCAAAGATATGCATATCTCACACTTGAAGAGCAGAGAAGACCTTATAGAGTCATAGAATCACAGAATGATAGAATGGTTTGGGTTGGAAGGGACCCCAAAGATCATCTGGTTCCAACCTCCTGCATAAGGGGGGTTCACTGACACATCTGTTCCAGTGTCTCACCACCCTCACGCTAAAGAATTCTTCCTCATATCTAATCTAAATCTGCCCACTTTCAGTTTAAAACTATTACTCCTTGCCCTATCACTACAGACCCTCCTAAAATGACAGAAGGGGGCTCCTTTAAGTGTTACTTAGCATAGCGCAGCAGAAATGGAATGGTTTTACAACACCTGATGCCAGCAAGGCAGAGCAGCTCAGAATACTTTCAGTCATACCTATATCTGGCAGTGTCTGTCTTAGATAGATTACAGTATAAATCTCCTGCTCTTTGGCTCAGGTTGTTGCAGTTGAATGCATTGTTTCAAAATGTTGCATAGCTGTGACAATTCAAACAAATGTGTATTTTTCTCAAGTGTGCAAAAAGAGAATGAGGGAAAAACTGTTCCATAAGCAAACAAAAAAACCCAAAAGGAAATTACATGGATCACTCTCCACTATACATATTTGATGTCACATTTCTACAAATGAAGTTAATTTTGAGACCTACAGTCCTCTCAGAAGAGGAGCTAATCTGATGCATCACCTTAGTCCAGGAACAGCCCTGAAGCCAGGGATCCAGTTCAGACCCTGGGCTGCTCTTCTTCATTTCCAGATGGAAGAGATGGTGTTCTTCCTGCACTGTATAGGCGTGTAAATCTTCAGCTGATTTCCAGCAGGGAATCACTGAGTGATCCCTGTTCAGTCAGTTGGAGACTTCGCATTACACGAGACTTCGCATACATAAGTTTATCATGCCCATGATACCCTCCTCCTTCCAATTCAGACAATTCTCAGAACATGTCACCTGCATTAAATTGACCCCTCATGCTATTTCTATATCCTTGGCTCCATTTTGAGGAACCATAAAACTATGGGAAAGGCCATGGGAGGTCACAGCTACTCTGTGATGTCAGCTGCTTTGTTACTCTTGACAAACCAGGCATGAAAAGAGAAGCTGATTTTTTAAAGACACTACCATTGGCACTGTGTGCACCAGATGCTGGTGGGAATGAGGCCGGGCAAGCCTTCATGCTTGTGGAACCCCTCTGATGATCTGAGAATCTCTAGGCTTGATTCTGACCTACCTGGAGTGGTGTCAGTCAAGAGCATCCCCATCAGTATGGTTGCACTAATGACAGGATGGTCATACAGGCACGAGAGATTATAGTCACTCAGAGATGCCAGAAGGGATAGATCAGTCTGTGTCTGGTTTCCTGGCCCTCATTTTGTAGACACATACAATTACAGGTACATCTGAAGTCATTTCTATGTCTCTCTGAATGACAGATACATTGGTTAGTGTCCTACCTGCAAAATTATACCCATAGATATGTTCAGCTGTTGAAAAAAAAAAAAAGAAGACATTTGTTAAAAGATTCTCCTGAGAATATTTAAATATGGTTATTAAGAATCATCTCTGCAAAGCAAGGTTGAGGCATGTGTAATGTAACTTCATATTTTTCTCTACATCTGTCAGATGTTACTTTTAATTGTAGCTTCAACTATAAATTTACAAGGTTTGGAGTGGTTTGATTTTAGATGATGATGTTCCTATAAAACCTATGATATTGTAGGGCAATTGACTCATTGATCTTGGAAAGTAAAAATGTTCGTGAAATGGTTACAATAAACACTTTAAAGTCTGACTTTGTTTCTGTAGCAATCACCCTGAATATGGATTAAGATGTTCTCTGAGTACATGGTTAGTCTTGTAAATCTAATATGGTCTTTCTAATCCTTTATGAGATAATTCAAAAATTTCAAAGGGACTTAATTAATTGCAAATTACAGCCTTTAACACACATCAATTTTTTTTTTTTAATTATTAGTCAGGAACCCTTTAAAACATGCCCAGCATTTCTTTAAATATTAAGAATAACTGTCAGTGAAACCAAATACCAAATATGCAGTCACAGCAATCTGGATGTTATTCACATGTTCTTAAAATGTGGAGAAGTGTAACTTGTTCTATGTGTATACAGACATAAGTAATTCATGTTTGGCAAGGCTCAGATTATTTATACAGCAGCTGCAGTAAATCTGAGTTGCAACAAATGTAGCTCTCTAAACGATTTTCTCAAGACCTACTTTTTACTTGTTATAAATATTAATTGTTGCCAGTTGTTAAAATTCTTCAAAAAAGAGATGTCACTTTGGGTACAGTCAAGCATTCAGGACTAATATGGATTATGACAGGCCATTTCTTTGTTGTTTTTCTAGAGCAGTTAATAAAGTGACCTTTGTATACATTTAAGAATTTGGGGGCTGGGGAAAAATCATCTTCTCAATATGTAGGTTCACACAGCTTTCTCTTAACTTCTGATGACTGCAGTTAGTGTTAGCATAAATTTTTGGTACATATGGATAGAGGCAAGTCCAGCATGACTGTCTTTTCTAAAACATCATTGATGCAATCCAGTCCAGGAAATGTTCACTGGCAAAGAAGAAAAATAAAGTTAGAATGTCAATTTATGTAGACTTTTCACTGATGATATTAGTTTTTAATTATCTCCAAAAGATGTCTACATTTTTTCTTAATAACAATACCAAGAAGATAATTAACTGTTCATAATTTTAGACCTTCCAACGCTGATAGGAATTCAGATGGCTATTATTCAAACTTTAAAAGTGAAAAGGAAATTTCTACATCCTTTTCAGAAACTCAGAAATGCTGAGCTCAGGCTCAATTCAAATTTTTATTAACTGAGACAAATTAAAGGTTCATTACTACATATATGAGTTGGATTACAATAATAATTGATTATAATTTTCTTGATTGAAGGAAAGGACAATTTTGTCTTTTGCATCAAAAGACAGAAAAAGCAGGAATGAGAATTCATGTGCACCTGGGACAGAACAGTCACACTTGGAAAAAAAACAAACCATCTTATAAGCCAGCTTTTAAGTAGACAGGTAACTTGTTAAATTCGGAGTGTTCTGTTATCGGTCATGCAATTGTAAACAAATGTTTTTACTTGGATCAGGGAAAAGAAATCTATGTTCTTAGCTCTAGAGACCCCCATTGCCTTGCTTATTACTGTACATGTGAATTCCTTGATCACAGAATCAGAATGGTTAGAGTTAGAAGGGACCTGAAAGATTATCCAGTTCCAACCCCCCTGTGTGGGTGAGGACATCTCCCACTAGACCAGGTTGCCATGATGGGGCAGTGAGGTGTGACAGGTCTTGCCTTTCTGCAGATCAGGTTACATTGATCCAAGTTACTGTTTGTTACTGTTTTATTTTCTGATCAGCCACCTTCAAGTACTCAAAATCTTAGCCTTGCTCCATCATAAATCAAGAAGCTAGGTTTCTGGTGGGAAAAGGGATTTTGCTGGCTACCTTGTTTGTGTAAAAGAGGGACTCTCTGAATGGGATGGTATAGTGGGAATAAATGTTTTGGTGAAAGCCCCACAGAAATTGCCCTACCAATCTCTATTTTTTTCCACTTTACATATTCATTTAAAAAATACTTTCAAACCATTTTACTTGCTGTGTTGAGGCTAATTTTTATTAATCTCACAGATCACTCATTGAAATTTGCACCGCAGTTACATCAGCACATATCATCTTACTGCTATGGCTTTATCATTATTATAACTTCAGTTATGCTTCATTACTAGCCAAAATAATTCTAGTGGGACAAGAAATATTATAACTTAACAAAATTATTGCCATCAGTATTCTTTTAAAAGAATATTAAGAGGGGGAGTGTAATGCAGGTACTTTAAATCCACTTGTAGAAGAGCACTTATTTTCCCATTAAGTGTAAAAGGAACCTTGGAACCACAGTTCCCCTGGGCTTGTGACTCTCCCTGCCCATCCCCAAACTCCAGAGAAGCCAATGGTGGCCACATCAAGGCCCCCCTGGAGGGTGATGCTGTATTCTCAGGCACTTCCTAGGGATTAATTCTTTTCTGTGTAGTCTGGGATGAATTTGTAATCATTGTTATATTTAGCAAACGTACCTGTAAACATTAAAGCAGAAAATGCTCTTTGCTTTAGGTGCAAGCACAGAAACAAAAGATTTAATTTTGGTTTTGACCAAACGTTTCAGTTTAATTTATGAGAATCTAGGAAACTTGTTATGTCCTCAGCAGCTCCAGTCCTTTTATCTGTGCAGAGCTTAGATATAGAAAACCTAAAAAATAGAGGAGGAGAATATATATGGGGTAGAAAACAAAGAGGAAAGGAAAGGAACTCAATTCAACTGGAATATTCCAAACCAAATTCATGCTCTGCTGGAAGAACAAGTACAAGGACGTTGAACTTATGGTTTGGCTGGGGAACATCATCTGAACTAGACCCACTTGAAAGGGTGATAAAGCATCACTGCTCTATATGGTAATGCCACAGGTCTTCAACTTTTGTGGGTTTTATTAACGCAGCATCTGACTTTCAATAGGGAAAGTTTATATTTCAATTTGAGTTCACAATTCAGATTTTTTTGTAAAAGAGTGAAGTTCTATTGCTTTGAAGCCCAGTTTAATTTTTCATTTTGAGTTTGCCCTGTAAACTTGATTTCTTAAGCATATTTTCCAGCTCTGGCATTCTCTTATTAGACTCAGGATATTATGACATTTTCAAAATGCTTTCTATTTATAGCTTAACATTATAGAACGTCAAGAATAATCAAAAGCATAAAGAGATGACAGAAAAAAAATCCCATTTATATGATCTTTCTGGGTCACAGTTTTGAGTCTCACTAGAATGCCTGTTTTGGGAGCTAAAATTACCTTTTAGCACATGAAATGTGCAAACAAAAGTTAACAGAAAATGGACACGAACACTCAATAAGCTTATTAGCACAGGTTGTCAAAGTTCAGAGCGAGGTGGCTTCATCACATAAGTTTCAGAACTTGTGTCCAGCCCTCCATGTGACTGACTTGTTCAATAGATGAGGAAATAACCCAAGCTGACAGTTTTTCTTTCTGTTAAGCACCAATTTATTTTTTTTCCTTTTCCTTTTTCTTTTTCATTTGGTCTTCAGTTTTATTGCCCTGGGAGACAAGTACAACTATAATTTTAATATTTCTATATCTCTCTTTATTTAAACTGTGTGTTTCAGGGACACAAATATAAATAATGCCTTCACAAATATAAATAATTCCTATAATTTTGGGGCAATGAATTTATGACAGGCAGAATTTTATTAAATATTTCTGCCATTTGCATGTATTGTGTATACATATGTTTCTTCTTAAAATATATACTATTTTTATTTCCATCATCTGATTGCTTTATTACCTTTAGTTTTAGGATTAGGGCTTCATTAGACTTCAGCCTCTCCAGTCCTTGCTTAAAGCCAGGATACTTGACAGGTAAATACTGAATCAGATGATAGTACCTTCTTGCCCTCAGAGTTGGTGATACCACTTCAGTCCTTCACAATGCTGATACTAATAGAGCAAAAGGTGTGGAGAAGCTACTAGGGCTTTGGGCTAAACCTTCTCTGAGGATTTGAGGGGGATGTGGGAGGGGGAGAGTTACTGTCTCACTGTTGCTGATGATGGACATGTTGGTATATCTTGGGAGAGGAAAGACCTCTAAAATCATATTGCAAGTTGCAGTACAAGGATGCCAGGAACCTTAAAACCTTCTTCCCTTCAGTCCCTCTGAAATACAGGCCCCATACAATGTACTCTTCTTGTTGGACTGCCAACTTCCAACCATCCCTTTGCACCCAACAGCTCTGCTCTCATCCTTTCCCCTGCCCCTTGCAGCACAGTGGGATGATACAACGAGCACAAGCCTGGCTGTGGTGAGGGGAGCAGCAAGTGAGAACAAGAGACAACCAGACTTAACAAGTGGAGACACGTGGCAGAAGCCATAGCTTTCAGTTAGAATTTTAGGTTTCCCGTAAAATGTAAAAGAAATATTGTCTGATTCCTAATGGCATGCACAGCCCTATGCAGTGAGCCGTCTCAGGTAACAAAGGCAAATCTCTGAGAACTTACTCATGTTCTAAATCCCCACCCTCTCACAGGCTTAGGTGCTTAACTGTGCATTTCTCTCCACACATGATTTACAGCCATGAAAACAGGCACTTAATCCTCTTCACAGAAAAACAGAACAAGAAACAATCTTTTCTCTTTTAAAAGAGAACAAGAGGAGAAGTAGGTGGTGATTCCTCTCACCTCCTCCTCACCTCCTTTTCAAGGAGGACATCTCGTTTCAGTCCTAGTACAAGCTCAGTCTGGCCTGGAAAGTTCCCCAGTATATAGGCTTCCAGGAAGGAGAAATACTTGGAAACTCTGCCCTGGAAGATGTGGTGGATTGTAGAGAAGAATTCAAGATTCATTGAGCTGGGGAGTGGGAGTAAGAGTGAAGATTTTGCAGCATAGTGGTTAGGCCACTTCCACAGCTATGGAACACTCTAGTCTGGGCTTCAAGGACAATTTTGTTAGTTTCTATTACATAGGTGGCAGGTAATGTATGGCAACAGTTGTTGTAGCAAGGCAAATATTAAGGGCTTTCCCTTTGGAAACAGTTTCCCTAGCCAGCTACCCTGTAGGGCCAAGCTTGTTTCTTTATCTCTTTCCCAGTAGATGGAAAAACCCTCCCAAAATACCTCAATTAAATACTTAATAAAATTATAATGCAAACTTATGCAAATCTAGAAAATTTTGGAAATAGATCACTATAATTTATTTAATTACTTCATTTTGAAAATGGTTTAAAGAGCAAATTATACAAAGCAAGAGGGGGGCCCTGAAAGCTTGAAGAATGGGAACAAAAAAGAAATATATTCTTGTAAGGAAAAAGGTGGGGGTGACAGTACATGAAAGGGAAGTGTTCTGTAGATGAAAGGCATGACAGCAGTGAAAGACACAAAAGGAGGGTGACAGCATAAACCAATGAGGAATGCACGTAGGATCCGTGCAAACTGACAAACTCTGAGTGACACTTTTTGGAAAGAGAAAACTTGCATTGCAGCAGTCTTAAAACAAGGATCTGCTACTGGTGATATAACTGTGGAAAAAGCCATGCAGAGATAATTATCTAGCATATATATAAATATATAAGTGTCTAAATAGTGAAATACTTGCCATGTGCTGTGGTGTGTCATGTTCTAACACTTAGCGACTGCCTCCTTGTATATTTGGCCAGTACCTAATTATTGTTGGTAACACAGTCAGTTTCTCCAGCCCTTGTACACTGAACAGATACAAATAGACACCCACCTTCTGTTTTTCTGCATATGCAGAAAACATTTGCTTGGGAACATTCATGGAAATGATACAGAATTAATAACAGAGGATCTATCAAACTATGTCAGGGAGCACCAGGCAGGCACTTGGTACCTGGGCAGCGTCGAAGTCTGAACTGAAATGTTGAGGTCTTCAAGTTTTCTAATCTGTAAAATATCACACACGTATATATTTGTATATATATACATATATATATATATGCACACTGGCTCTGTCTTCAGCATCTTCAAGCTCTGTCTCCAGTACAGAGTTGCACGGTTGTCAGTTGTACTACATGAATGAATGGGCTGAGCAGGGCAGATGTCTTAAGCATCCTCTTAATCCAGTGCTCAGAAGTGCTGCTACACCTGCAAACTGTTGCCTCCATCTTACAATACACTAATAATACTTGCAAAATCTCAGGCAAAAGTCTGGTAGTGTGAAATAAATTTAGTGTCCCCCTTTCCTTATGTGCCTTTGTGGATGGCTACAGATGGTGCTGTTTGGTACAACAGTCTGTTGCAGAAGGTAAGATCTATGCAAGTGTACACTTACATATGTGAAAAGTACATGAATGTCAAATGTAAACTAGTTAGGTTGGACCAGATAACCCAGAGTTTCTCTCAAGTTCAATATAATTACTTATGGAGGAAGAAAACGTTCTGCATGAAAAAGAGAGCTCTTGTAGCTGCAAGGAAGGGTGAAGATATTGATGATAAATTGATGATAAGCAAAATAAAGACCTTAATGTTGGTAATAATAATGTTGATTGATGAGATTAATATGGTAAAAAAGACCATAGAAAAAGAGCATAGATTATGTACACTTATCTATCAAATCTAAGTTGCAAGACCATAAAGCAACAAGAATGAGAATTATTGTTAGCAAAGAATTTTTTTTCAGAGAACTCATTGTGTTTTCTCTTCCATAGTATAGACATTACTGAAAATGAAGGTCACATCTGGAAGATGAGAATGTATTTTCCCACAGAAGATATTAAAGGCTTTATGATTATGCCAGAGCACACAGTTAAGTATATGCAACTGTTAAAGCTTGACAAGACACCCGTTCTAGATGAGTAACATTCCCAAATTCCAGAGGAATCATTAAGATAAATTAGAATGTCTTTTTTTTTTCACTTCTTGTTAACAGCTAAGGAAACATCACAAGATAGACAGAGGGTACTGTTGTATCCATATTTTGGGGAGGATGTTGAAGAGATAATGCTATGGCCTATGTAATATGGAATGAATGATCACTACTATTTCTAGACTAGGTAATCAAACTTGATGAATGGACACAATTTTTATGTGTTCAGTCCTGAATAGCTAAGGAAAAGTAAGCTAAAGGACATATTTTGCCTGAACATAAGAGCCTCCTGATACTATGTCATATGTCAGTATGCACAAAGCACAGTACTTCAAAAAGCTAGGCTCTGATAAATATGGAGGGCTGATGAAATTAATTTAATATCATACAGGAGAAGAAACCATTAAATTAAAGGGAAATGCTTTATAAGAAGAGATGAAACAAATGAGGTGGAACTAGTGGTCAAAGGTGAATGTTGCTGTTTGGTATGCAAGATTGGGATTACCGGAAAAAGAACTGATTTTGCAAAAAAATGAATTGAACGAATGCAAAAATACAACTGGGTAAAGACAAAATAATGGCATTAATACCGTGCTGCTAGGAAAGCATGAGTACTTAATTTCATTTAAGTAGTAGAGGAATGCAATTAACTCCACCTTCAGCAAAACACTGAATGAAAATCAATCATAAGAACTAGGCAGATAGATAATAAACTATGTGGACTTCATACCCAGGTTAATAAATAGAATACTTTATTTCTACATATAAAGATACTTTTGCCATATACTTACATGTAATAAAGTTATTCTCCCAAGTGCTAAATACACATAAGGCAGAATGATGGCAGATGATGGATGATACTGTGCTGAGCTCTAAAGCATTTAATGTGTTTTGTGCAATATCCATATATCTATCTATCCATTTTATTTTGCTGAGGATCTTTCATCCTGCTAGCTTCTCTGTCATGTTGCTATTCTGTGAGAAAATAATCTTCAGGTAGAATTTGACAGTTCTTTAATGTGGCAGTGGTTTATTTTGAGGTTAATCTGTGTCACATTTGTACTGTTCCTTTGGTTTTTAGGCAGTAGGTTTGGGTTATGGGCAGAATCAGAAAAGCATGTTGCTCAAATGGTAAATCACGCAGCAAGTAATGCAGGTCAGTCCAAGCAAAGTAATAATAAAACCTTTAGAAAGTATCCTATTTTCATCTTCATGCCACGTATGCTCCAGATAAATGGTTTTAAGAATATACAAGATAATTTTCCAGAGTATTTTAGCACACATATCTTTCTGCTTGTAAGTCCTGGTACTTCTGTACTGTAAGATCTGTTGTGCCAAGTGAGTTATCTCTATGAAGAGGGGAAAAGACATAATGCTTTTTAAAATCCAATAAAAGACCAGCTTCTCTCCAATGGATTTTAAGTTCCAGCTTCTACAAGAAGCTGCAAGGTGAGAAAAAGATGTGAAGTTCTACATAAGAGTGAGAATCAACTCTTGTGAATTCTGTCATATGAAGCCAAACTTGCTCTCCCTGAAGAACTCCACATTATTGAACTTCACAGCTGTGATGGTTTTGGGCATAGGAGGGGTGCTGCAGATGGAGAAGTGAAAGCTTCTTAAAGCCTTTGTGCAGAAGTAATTTCAAGGAAAGAAATACATACTTTGGTGGTTGCCATTTTTATAAGTTTTTAAGGTTGAGAAAAGCTGCGGCTCTGGCATGGATGTTAAGTAAATCCCAGATAATGAGAAGAAGGCAGAGGAAAATAGTATCTATTTTGAGCTGCAAATCTGGTTGGCAATACCCACAGGCTGAGCTGATGTATCCACAGGTTTAAATTCTCTTCAGTGTATTTATTCCATAGCTTATATAAGTTTCAAATATACTTAATTAAAATTGCTGTCCAGAAAAAAGAAAGGAAAGCCTTCTTTTGCGAGAATTTATGTCAAAATTACAACTGCTCGGGCAGTATGCTTGCCCACTACGTTGTCTTTACTTTTTAATATGTTTATTTATAGCAACACAATTTTTCAAAGCACCCACAACAAACAACATCATGCTCTCCCAGCAAATTAATAAGATAGGCTAGAATCTCCATTTGTCTGTCCTGTGCACGCTCATTTAGATTACGGTAAAGAGGGGTATAAAACACTACTGGAACACAATGCAAATGATGTATGCCTTTTTGCAATGAGATAAACGATTATATGTGGTATCAGAGACATAATTTTATGCTTGTTAGTCACCCAATTTTGATTAAAGGATCATTTATTTTGAGAATGAGTTTGATGTGGAAAAAGAAAGCCCGCATAGTGATGCAAATTGTATCTGAAAGAGTGGGACAAAAAGCAACTCAAGACTAGGACAGCTGAGAATGATGTGGTGGAAGTAGCACAGCACTGAGCCAAACACTCCTTAGTAAGAGAGGTACAAAACGGAACTGTTGGTGTCTGGCTTCAGAGGTTATTTGGGTTTAAAGGTACTTGGGCTCTCAAGGCAAACACTGCGAATTTCCACATTGCTTATAAAATGCTAAAACCAACAGAGAATGTCTTCTTTCCAAACAGCAAGGTCTTTCCAGATTAATTCCACTATTGTGTAACTCATGGAAATTCGGGTAGCTCCTAAAGTGGTTTTGTGGATACTCCTGAACCAAGACAAATAAAATGAAAGTGCAGGGAGAACTTTAAGGAAGGATCATATGGAAAAGATATTTAATTTTTTACTTCTTCCTCCTAAATCTCTCTTGTGTAAGTGTTATGAGTAAAACCAGGAAATTTTGTTTTTTCCTTTCTAGATAATTAAGCTGAGGTAATACAGAGGAATTATTCCTTCTGACAGGTAGGATGGGTGACTCAGTGCCAGAAGGAAGCAGTTCTTAGGTGTACCACGGGTAGCGAGGAGTGTGAACATGTGTGCCATATTCATTGCTATTGGGATCCAGGAAAATCCTGCTGGGTGGAAGTTTTAGGGTGGGTTTCCTCTGAGACCCATATCCAAATGTGTGTTCACTTCATTTGTAATGGATTGTCTGATTCCTAGTTCTTCTGCCCATAAGCTCATATATGCACTAGGAAAAAATAAGTCTTTTTAAAGTACATATGAATATAAAGGTTTGGTTCAAACAGTTGGGGAATGAAGGGTCTCAAAATACAATCTGTCAGCTAAGTTTCCTTTATATTGAACCTTAAGCAATCCATTTGGGCCAGCCAAGCTGGGGTGCAAAGTTCTTACCTTGGCTGACAAAGGAAATAGTCTGCCACTCTTCAGATATTTCAAATCATCTATGCATATAGTGGCTTTGAATTCCCAGCTCATATATCCATTGCTGTTGAGCAGTCGTGGAGGGTCAGCCTATGGGCAGGGGATGCATACAAAGCCTTGTGCTGCTGTGGCTGCTCTGCGATGGGGAATCTGTCTAGAGAGGGAGACCAGAGCTGGCTTAGACAGCTCCTGCAAACAGGACTCAAGGACTGGACAGCAGGATACACTGCCTGAAAGATGTGAGGTGTGCCCCTCAGTGAAGGGGAGCAGGGCTCCCTGCCACCTACCTGGTGCACACAGATTGCTGGGAAATTTATTAAGCGTGAGTTTTCAGTCCTGGCAGTGACTTAACATATATTTAATTGTGTATTAGCCAGGATATATTTCACGTCATGGTTTTCTTCTCCTCTAGCTGTTGCCACTGTGTCAGTGAGCCTGCAGGGCACATTTTCCTGAAAGACAGATATGCTTTTTCATGTAACACCCCATTAAGTAAAGCCCTTTAGCAAGGACAAAATGCCTCTGAAGATCCTCTCATGGCATAGAATATTTACAGGCTGAAGCACAAAAGCTGCTGTTTCATTAAAGAAGTAAAAAAATCCAAAAGTTCCCAGTTAATCTGCTGATTGCCCCATTGATTTTTCCGTGTCTACACATACTGAAATGTTCTCTTTGTTGCTGTTCGATATTTCCCAAGAAAGCTACTGCTTCTTTAACCTCTCTATAATGGCTTTGTCAATAACTTTCAAGCATTTGTTTTTGTGTCAAGCTTGCATACTTCAGATATATGTAAATGACAGTGGTGTTAGAAAAGAAAAGAGGATCCAGAACGCCGTAGATGTGTGAGAACTGCAAAATTAGTGAGCTGCAGGTGTGGAATAGTTGTACTGTGCTGGATTGGGCCTCCAGCAGTGGAAATTGAGGGAAATATGGATAAACCTGGAGAACGCACACAGTACTATGGGGTGTCAGGTAAATGTTCACTAGAGAATGGCAATTTGGGATCAAAAGTATGATCTTGGTGTGGCGGAGTGATTTCATGAGCCTTGGCTCTCAGCTTGCAGGTATGGATAAGTAAAGAGCAGATTGACAGGTTCATGTATTCACAGAACCAAAGAATCATTATACTTGGAAAAGACTTTGAAGATCAAGTCCAACCATAACCTGACTCTACCAGCCTTAAATCTAATTTTACCAGTACTTAAACCATCTTCCTAAGCACCACATCTACAAATCATTTAAACACCTCCAGGGACAGAGATTCAACCACCTCCCTGGGTGAGAAGAGACTAACCCACGACTTGCTACAGCCTCCTTTCAGGTAGTTGTAGAGACCAATAAGGTCTCCCCTCAGACTCCTTTTCTGCAGATTAAATAATCCTGGTTCCCTCAGATGCTCCTCATAAAACTTGTGTTCCTGACCTTTCACCAGTTTTGTTGACCTTCTCTGGACTCACTCCAGTGCTTTTTTGTCCTTCTTGCAGTGAGGACCACAATACTGAACATAGGATTCAAGGTACAGCCTCATTAGTGATGAGTACAGGAGAACAATCACCTCCCTGCTCCTGCTGGCCACACTATTTCTGATACCAGCCAGGATGCTGATTGCCTTCTTGGCCACCTGGGCACACTACTGGCTCATATTCAGCAAGCTGTTGACCAGCACCTCCAGGTCCTTTTCCGACGAGCACTTTCCAGTCACTTTTCCTCACACCTGTAGTGTTGCCTGGGGCTGTTGTGACTGAAGTGCAGGACCCTGTACATGGCCTTGTTGAATCTCATACAAGTGGCCTTGGCCCATCAACCCAGCCTGTCCGGGTCCCATGGAGCCTTCCTACCTTCAGGCAGATCAACACTCCCTCCCAGCTTAGTGTCATCTGCAAACTTTCTGAGGGTGTTCTTGGTCCCTCATCCAGGTAATGGAAAAGATATTAGAGATATTGCATACTGCAGAGCTATTGCAGGAAAACTGAGCATTGTGGAGCTGGTGTGAAAGGATGAGTATCTTCCTTATGGATGTATCCCATCTTCTTAGCTTCAGTTCAGCCTTACAGCTTTTTTTCCCCTCATTTTTCTCCGCCTAGCAAAGCGTTCCTGTCTATCATTCACAACTTCAATAGAATTAATTTCTTTCCACCTACCATGTAGAGAAAATTTGGCTCAGAAAGATGAGATGTAAATATTATGCAGGGTTGACCTTTTCATTTAGAGGGTAACTAATTAGCCTGAAAAGTAACACATTTGGTAAAATAACGTATATGTCATTAGATAATCCTGCCTAGCGCCATTTGGTTGCTCCCTAAAATACATCTTACTTGTGTTGCTTTTAACTGCAGGCTTGGTATTGACTTCAGTGTGAGTAGGACTACAGACCAATACCAAATACAAAGTAACTTAATGCTCAGTCTCTCATCTGGCAACCTCATACTTACTTCATTAGTCATCCTTTGGCATCACAGTGTAGTGCTGACTGAGTGCCTTTTTCAGTTCTGCTTTCTTTCTGCTAGAAGACAAAATGCAATGTGTGGTATTAATATAGAAGACAGGAAAATATAAAAATTTTTAAAGTAAACTTCAGGAAAAGGCAGAAATTTCTTAGGTGGTCTAAACTCAAGTGACAATCTGGACATGACTTTACTGTGCAACTGGCTGGCTGGCTTCCTTTAGCTAAGTTGTACGGTAGTATTTATAGAATCATAAAATGATTTGGGTTGGAAGGGACCTTAAAGATCACCTAGTTTCAATCCCCCTGCATGGGCAGGGACACCTCCTGCTAGATCAGATTGCTCAAAGCCCCATCCAGTCTGGCCTTGAACACTGCCAGGGAGAGGGCAGCCACAGCTTCCTTGGGCAATCCTTGCCAGTGTCTCACCACCCTCAAATTTAAGAATTTCTTCCTAATGTTCAGCCTAAATCTGCCCTCTTCAAGTTTGAAACCATTTCCCCTTATCCTCTCACTACGCACCTGTGTAAAAAGCCCTACCCCAGCTTTCTTGTAGGCCCCTTCAGATATTGGAAGGTTGCTACAAGGTCACCTCAGAGCCTCCTTTTCTCAAGGCCAAACAACCCCAACTTCCTCAGCCTGTCTTCATAGGGGAGCTGCTCCAGCCCTCTGATCATTTTAGTGTCTCTCCTCTGGACACATTCCAGGAGCTCTGTGTCCTTCTTATGCTGGGGACTCCAGAACTGGACACAGTGCTCCAGGTGGGGTCTCACAAGAGCAGAGTAGAGGGGGAGAATCACCTCCCGTGACTGTCTGTCTGTGCTTCTTTTGATGCAGCCCAGGACCCAGTTGTCTTTCTGAGCTGCAAGTGCACTGGTGGCTCATGTTGAGCTTCTGGTCCACCACCACCCCTAAGTCCTTCTCCTCAGTGCTGTCCTCAATCCTTTCCGTTCATAAACTGTATTTGTGCATGGGATTTCCCTGACCCGGGTGCGGAATCTTGCACTTGGCCTTTTTGAATTTCATGCAGTTTGCATGAGGCCACTTCTCAAGCCTGACAAGGTCCCTCTGAATGGCATCCCTATTATGCATAGATGGTTATTATTTTATTGCACTGTAGTTTCAATTCATATCGTTACTTCACCAAGCCGAAGCTAAGCAAAGATACAGATGATTGTGTCCATTATTTACTGTGGGTGACATCCTGGTATTCAGAGAGCCTGAGGAGAGGTGTGTCCTTCACTGAAAGAGTTGGTTATGACAGAAGAGTTGCTTATGTAGATGCAGAGGTAGAAAGCAATGGCCAAGAATTTGACCCAGGTCTTGTAGGCCAACAGAAAGAGTCTGGCCATGTCAAAAACACAAAGCCCACCCTAGATTTTGTTTAGGGGTCATTTATGGCCACGAACAAATGTTCACAGCCACAGTGAACCTTGAACTGTGCATGGGTTTGGGTCTGATGTAGGATGATTAGCATTCCCTCTCTATGGATTGCAGTGTCTGGTTTTTGGTGCCACCTCACAGTATGGTCTGGCAACAGAGATAAATGGTACCCTGCTGCAAATGGAAAGCAGATATAGTTTGCAATTCTAATGAACCTGTCCTGTGCTCTTCAGTGTCCTTTAAACCCTGACAATTTGCAAGAGTAAAGAAGGAGAAAAAGTCTTACTGGGTGGCAGGTAACAGGGAAGAGCAAAGAATGTACATTAATTTTGTCTTGTTTCCTTTTCAGACTTGTGCTGAAGATGTTTATATTTTTTTATTACAAGATACATCAGTTAAATGCTTCACTGTTTTATATGTATTTTTTTCTGATCCAGAACCAAGCCTGATATTGCCATTAAATCATCTGCTGTGTGTTTCTTTATTATTATATTGTTCTTTGTCATTTTATTGCCTTTTGCCTTCAGTGAAGCAGAGGTGGCAGCTTTACAGATGGGGAACTAATCACAGAGAAACTATGTGGCTTTTTGTATGACTTATGCAGACAAAATTAATAGTCACTCTCAGTGACAAGTGCAGGCACTACATGCAGGTGTTGTAAGTAGTTTAGCTATGTTGTCAGTGCTGATTTGTGAAAAGTTTTTATGAGAATGTTTGAGGTACTATTACAAATTTTCCTTCTTCCTTACATTTTTACTCACAGTGAACCCATTCACTGAAGGCTTTCTGTACCTCCAGACCCTCTCCTGGATACTGCTGGGTTGAAGTTCTCTCCTCTGTTACTAAAAATACCATTGCTAAAGCTGCACTTTTTTTGCCTTTTGGCTTGGTTCCTCAGCAAAGCTACTTCTTCCTGGAGCTCTCTTTCTCCTTCCTGCTTGCTTTCCTTTTCCTTCATACTATCCTTTGTTGACACTTTATGGCATTTTCTCGTACTCTTCCTTTCTGCTTTTCTTTTAGCAGAGTCTCCCATTTGAAGTTTAGAGCAAGATTTCCCTCAGCCTTCTGCCATTCACTTTGTTCTTTCCCCCTGCTATGAGTGGGTGCCAGGTAGTGCTGACATCCTCCCCCGTGCCCCTAGAAACACAGTAGTTTGCTTTGCTAGTTCCTGCAACAGAAAAGATTTTATTTTTGCTTTTTCTTTCATTTTTGACCTTTCTGTATGAAGCTGATCATTCTCTAGTGAGCTCAGTATGGTCAATGGAGTCATTGGCAGGCATATCCTGTGTGGTCCACATGAGGCATGCAACAAAGTCTGTGATGTTTATTAGCAAAATCAAAGATTTTGTAAATACCAGCACTTCAGTTGAGGCCTTATTACTGTTACCTGTCAGAACTGGAAGGCTTCTTGCCATATTTTGCCTATGCAACTGCATCAGGGCTTACATGCATATGGAAGTAGCCCTTGGGCAGATCAGCATGTTACTTAGCAAAGTAAGGCTAAGTGGTTAAGCTTTAAAAGGACACTGTGGGAGTGAGCCTAGCTAAACAATACTATTTTAAATCAGATGGCCTCAGTGGAGGTCATTGTTGGATTTTTAACAGTGGGATGATGATGTCTAAAATAATGCATTGTTCCCAGATTTCTTTGAGAAATGAGGAGGAGGATGGTGAGGTGCCCCTAGGTTAAAGAAGGGCAATAATCTTTTAAGATGTTTGTTTTAGTTTTTCTACCAAACGTGAGGTAGGAATTAACAAATTATAGTCTCAGTGAGGTATAAGTCTCACCAAAGACAGCCTGTGGCTCAAAAGGCTACAAAGATCTAGTAAGAGGGGACATGAATGATATGAGAAGTACAAAATAGACCAGAACTTTCACTCACACAGTGTAAGCCATAGAACTTTTTTTTTTTTTTCCAGAGACAAAATTTTCCTTTACTCATATGTTCGTTGCAATACCTTGCATTTAGGCTTTCAATGACAATGACTTTTTTGTCTACCAAAGTGCTTAAACATAGCCTAGGGTCTTGGAGCTGAGAGTTTACTAATCACCAAATGTACTGCTTTGCAGATGTGGCTAATTTTGTGACCCATGACTAAAGCACCATTTTGAGTGAGTGAATTGATTTCATAGAAGTTCTAATTTTCCCTCATAAAAGTCAGCAATGGAAAAAACACCTTAAGACCTATGACAACCATGGAATAATCTATAATATTGTGAGAGTCTGGCCTCACTGATTTGAAATCCAAAACAAAAATAAATTTTAATGTTACCTCGGACCGTAACAAATATATAATCTCCCTTGGACAAGTTTGCTCTGAGCCCAGCCTACAAACCTTGAATAGTCTGGTAGGTACCCAAATATTGGCATCTTTCTTTCTTACATATCCTCACTCAGTAGTCCTCATGAATGAACCACTCATACTGGAGGAAAACTCACATTAGAATGAGAAGAGCTGAAGTCTTAGCCTTATACCCCTGCTACAGGTCAAACAAATCGCCCTGAATTTTTGGTGTAGTGAGAGTGAGAGCTGGGAAAAATCAAATCATTGGAGAAAATTGCATTATACTGAAGAACTACTGCCTGAAATAAAACAGAAGAATCAGGACAGAAAGAAAATAATCTAGAAAAGGGTTGGAATAGTTTTTCAGATAAAATGTTAATATTATTTGTAGCACTTCTTTTAGGAAGTCTGCAGTGCTCTGTCTAAGCACCAGCACTCTGTGGTTACCTGTCCCATTCTTTGCAGCACCAGGGGTCAGCCAGCTCCTGAAGGGCCATCTTTACCTTCACCTTTTACCCATGGGTCAGATGGACTGTGGCCTTGGTATTATTCCTGCAGAAACAACTTTATTGAGAGAGAGAATGGGATAAGTATCCAACCTCACTGGTTTTAAATTTTCACCTTTTGTACCATCTGCAGAACAGGAAGAAAGGCAAATAAAGAATCCTTCACTTCCAGTCCTGGAATAAAAATCTTAGGGTCATGCAACAACATGCTGTTTGTTAACGTGGGAAGATGCTAACGATATAGGCTGACCCTAGTGTCATAAGTACTATATTTGATTTGTTTTAAAAAAGAATGAGAGACAGGAGATTTAGCATTCTAAGCTAAATGTATGGCAGCATATACAATGCATTATGCATTTAGTTGTTTCTGCATACATCAAGTATTTCATAAAGTGATGACAGATTTGAGAATCTCTTCTGTATAACAAAATACTAATATGCAGCATTTTGGTACTGGAGGAAATTACACCATGTTTAAGTTCCAGAGTTCCCATTACTCAGCCATAAAACAGCATGACAAATTGTTTCTAACACATGACAAATTGTGTATCAACCTCTATCAAGAAGATTCTGCTTCACAAAACATGCACGATACTAACATTGTGTATAGGGAGTATCACCTGCTCTTCCTCTTTCCTATATGGATCAGTGATCTGGTGATGGTATAATTAACTCACATTTTCTTGCTTCTTGGCTAAAAGATTTGGATCCCTTTGGATAGTCGTATGATAAATCTATTGGTAACTTCTCCATTGCCTTTCTAAAGTAATTTGGCTAATGTGCAGAGCTGAACTTCCAGCCAAGTCTAAAAGGCTTTTTTCCAAGTTTAGAAAATGCAACTGTTCACTGTGTTCAGCAATAGTTTTCCCATAAAAGAAGGTGAAATAGCTCTACTAGAATAGCTTCTGGTTTTCAGATACCCCCCTTGGGTACTTCTACATGGAAAATGGCCCCATTGCAGTACTTATGAAGGAGAAACTCTTAGCTGGTTTGAAGAAGGCACGGTGCTCATTAGGTGGGTCTGGGCTTTATCTGCCTTTCCAGTGTCCTTCTCTGTAGAACAGGTCAGTGTTGAGCACCATTAGAAGCATACCTACCTCATCGTTATGGCTCTACTAGCTTTGATCCTCAGCCTCTGAAGATGAAAAACTAGTTGGTATCAACCACTGCAGTGATTTTTTGTTCATTTCCAGGCTGGATCAAAGAGCAGTGGATTTTTTGTGGGGATTGCATCAGGACATTGCCTCATGCAGGTGGGACAGATGCAGGCTGGATGTGTAAGGAACAGCTTTGCCCCAGTTTGCTGTGGCTCTCCATGACATGATGGCTGAAGCAGACTGCTAGGGTAGATGTTGAAGGCAAGCCAGTGGCATTGAGGCAGAAGGCAAGAGATTGCATGCAGCAGCAAATTCAAGCTGGCATGTCAGTCTGGTCTGTAGGAAGACCAGCCTTGGTAGCACCAGACATAGTGCCTGTGCCAAGGGGCAGGGAACCTGCAATTGATTGGAATATTTTCCCATAAATATTCTTTAAATATAAATGATGGTAATGAAATTATATAAGTAATTTCTCTTGCAACTCCTTTTTTGGGAAACAAATTACACCTAAGAACATGTAGAGATGTCCTTCTTTTCTAGAATATTATTGAAAATTAATAGACCATCTGAGTCTTCAGTATCATAAAGTCTGTATCCATTTTTTCACATACCTGCAGATTCATCTCCAGCAGCTCTCCCATCTGTTTGCAGGCTGTTTTCTAAAACAATGAGATGTCTCAGGTGCAGAAGAGAGAGACAATAATTAACAATGTGGCCTACAGCATCTTGGTGAATGATTGATTTTAGTGAATGGATGAGGGAAGGAAGAAGAAGAAAGGTAAGCTTTGCAGATTTTTCTGCTTGTGCATGTATGGCTGTGCATGTTGGATAGATGTACATACAGATCCATATGTATTTCCTAAGAAGATTATTTTCAGTCTTCTGCAATGTCTGTTGTGCACAGAAACTGCTTGAAAAAGACAGTGCCATCTGCACTGAAGAGATTAGGGAGTGTCAAGGAATATTCTTTTTCATTTCTCACATTCCTGCTTCTCTCCATCCTGTCCCTGGAAAAATCCCAGCTTTTAACCAGTCAAACAGTTTTTAAAAAGCTGGTGTATAGAAATCTGAGAGAGGTTGGGAGGACTACATACTGTTGGGAGGACTGCATTAAAAAAATAATCCCAAAACTGCTGAATAAAAGAAAGGGAAATGTATGAGGGTGCACTAGCATGTGGAATCGTTTTTCTGTAAGTATTTATGTACATGCACTGGAGAGGGAATACTGAACTTATATATAGGAAGACTTTCACTGGTTTATGCATTGAGGTATTATAGTGTGTATACACAGCACTGGAAATTAAACATCTGCACATCTACAGAGAGGTTAAAAATGAAACCCATATGATTAATTATAATTTTCTTTAAAAAAAAATCCTGAAATTAGAAAACCAAATACATTTATTAGCTCTTAAATGCAAGTGGCCTTATTTCAGATGTGCTGAGCAAATGCTTCATCTGCTGGCTTCTATTATTAAGACTGGATCCATTTCTGAGAAGCAGCTGTCAGGAAGGAGATCCTATAGGATCTTTGACATCTCCATCCTTTATAGAATGCAGAGGGAAACATAGTAACAAAGGATGAGAAAAAGGCTGGGGTGCTCAACACCTACTTTGCCTCAGTCTGTATCAGTGGAACTAACTGTTCCCTGGACACCCAGCCACATGAGCTAGGAGACCGGAGGGGATTGAGAATGAGGTCATCACAATTAAAGAGGAAGTGGTCAGTTGTGAGGTTTTTCCATTCAGGCAGACATGTACTGAACAAGCTGCATTCAGGAATGTTTTGAAGAACTGACCTTGCAGGAAAGAATAACACCGGTACTGGCTTTGGAGAAAAACAAGATAACGAAAGTAACGGCAATAACAACTATTCTAAAATCAGGACAGCCCTTTGTAGGCATGGACAATAGCCTTTAGCCAATTAGTTTATAAGTTAATATCAGGTTCGAACCGTGTTAACCAATAATGTAATGCCATGTTTGTAACACTGATAAGAGAAAAGTATATATTCTGCGCTATCCGGTTAATAAACAAGATTTTTCCATCAACCACATTGGCTGTTCATGGTTGTCTCCAAGCCCGTACCGCAAGAGTCAGTGACCTGTCACACCACTTGGACACACACAAGTCTATGGAACCAGATGGGTTGCACCCAAGAATATTGAGAGAGTTGGCAGACGTGCTTGCAAAGCCATTTCCATTATTTACCTGAAATCCTGGGTAACTGGGGAGGTCCTAATGGACTGGAGGGTAGCACATCTAACACCCATCCACAAGAAAGGCAGAAAGGAGGATCTGGGAAACTACAGACCTATCAGTCTGACCTTGGTATCAGGGTTTTTGATGATCCCAAGGTTCTTTTCCAACCTGAAAGATTCTATGATTCTACGACATGTCTAGCTAGAAAATAACCCAGCATGACTGCAGAACCTACGTGTCACATGAGTACACCTGGAGATAGAGAGAACTGGTACTGAGCTTCTGATTGGAAGGTAATCTTTGGGGAGGAATCTAGCATAGACACTGAGGGTTGTGCCTCACCACACAGTAATTAAGTATTTTTCTGCTTTGACTTCTTTAATCCTTTTTCATATCCCTCTTGTCTTTCACACACTGGTGCCCATGATGAATGCAGGAAGTACTTGAACCATCAGAAGAAATTCTCAGTGTGAGTTTTGAGAGTGGGATATCACAGATATCACCACTTCCTTCTGGGCGCCGTACAGTTAAACCTAGTGTATCAGAGGTGGTTCATCTCTCTAGTACATGGTCAGATTTGGAAAATGGTTGTGTTAATAAGGGGAACCTGTAAGTTTAATTTATCCCAAGTAAGATGATTTCTAAACCTTTGACTTTATTCGGCAGTTTTATAATTGGACAAGTGTAAGTGCTGAAGAGAGAAAATAGAGTGCCCCACTGGAAAGGCAGTAAGGCATTTGTGCCTTCAGAGAACAAACTCATTTGCCCTTTTCTTTTTATGTCTGCTTATTTAAACAATTAAATAAATTAAAAACAAGGAAATGTTCTGCTCTGAGTCACTCTCAAATGTTTTCAGGCAGTTAAATAAATTAGAATCAGTAATCTAATGAAAAACTGATTTGAGCATGTTTACATGATATTAGGAAGCTAAAAGGTTTATTCATGCCCTTGGTTCTGGCTCGATGTAAAAATATGTATTGTGTCTGTAGAAACAGCTGCATGTAGAGGCTGCTGTTGGATGGCTGCTCTGTGAGGAAAAAAAAAACAAAAAGCAAACAAAAACTCGAGCATTTGTCTTTTTCTCTTATGAATGTCCAGACTATGACAGTGGGGAAGACTGCAGACTGTCTTTTAGGATGTGAAAGCTGTCATTTGTGCATCCAAGAGAGGACTTTGCTATGAAGGTGGAAGTATTTTTCTAGAAGGAAATGACATACTGGGAAAGAATGTAAACCTCTCTGGAACGTGGGGAGTGGATTATGTTAATATCTGCATATCAACTTTCCTCTCTTGATTCACTTCATGCTACATCAATTATACCATAACTTTTCAAACTGCTGTCTGTAAGTACTATTGCTAGCTATAGCCAAAGGTTGGAAAAATATTTCCCTTTCAAAATTTGACTTCTTGCTCACCAGGAAAGCAACAAGAAGGGTCAAAAAAAAAATCACTATATTGTTTACAGAAATGGAATTCCATATGTTTTCAGTTTTAAATACAATTAAAAAATAAATAATTCATCTGTAGTATTCCAGTAACTACACCTTTAATATCTTTGAATCCTCCAGTTTGGACAATATAAAAACAATGTGAAATACAATTTTGTTTGTAATGTGTGGATGATATAGCACAGAAGTGTAAATATATATCACACAGTGTTTTCAACATAAAAAAAAAACAAAAAAAACAACACAAAACCAAACAAACCAGAATTAAAGTCAGTTTTGTATGGGGAAGTTTCATCAAAATCAACACATTCCCATGACTTTTTTTCATACCACGTAAGCTGCTATCTCCCGTGAAAGTCGATCAGTTTGAAAATTTTCAACCTGTCATAGGTTCCATAGGGTTATGTCAGTTTAAAATACAGTTTTTCATGTCTTGGTTTGTATTACTCCTTTACATTCTGAACGAAAATGGATTTATGACCTGGAGAAAAAGCAAATGGTAGTAGAATGGGAAGGTCTTGCCTAATGTGAAGAGCATAGAGCAGATGAATCAACTTCTATTTTACACACCTATAACTTCTGTAATTCAGTGATTTTTTTTTTGCTTCTTCCAGTTCTTGGTTAAATGGCTACTGACTATAAAGGAAGAGACTCTCATGACTCATACTTTTAAAACACTTGTTAGAAAAACTGCTCTTTCATATCAGTAGGGAATAATGTTATAGCTTGAAAGAATAACAGTCTTTCATGCTCCAAGAAAAGTTTCCCCAGAATTAAGCATTCTCTTGTGTGAGTAAAGGCAGCCCTGATTATAATACAGAAGAAGCTGTATAAATAAGACCTGTGAGTAAAGAAGAAAAGAAAGGGAAGAAAAGGTATAGTGACAGTGACATCCTCAAAAGATTTATTAGAAAAAAAAAAGATTCCTGGGAAAATCATACCATCATTAGTAGTCAACGAGGAATCTGACAGAAAGAAAACAATACAAAGGTGGCTGTTGAAAAATTAGTATTTGAAGATAAGGAGAATTATGTGGAAAGAACTGTCCAAGGCAAAAATTTTCTGCTACTAGAGAGCACATTTGGAATCTCTGCTCTCCCTGAATAGGCAAAATCTAGCTGAAGAGGACCAGGGCAAGGCATATTTCTCCTGAGAGGTGAGATGTGTCTGTTTTCAGATCTTTCTGCATGTCAGCTGAAGACAAAATAGAAAAAAATAAAACAAATGGAAGGAGGAAATCTTATGCTCAGAAACTGTGATTTTATTTCATTGACATGACATGAGTCCAAGGAAGTTTAAGGCTGTTTGGTCTCACAGTAACAAGGCATAGAAAAAAGACAAACCTGCAGCATTACTGGAAATTCATAAATTATTTTGATCATGCCCTATTGCAATGTTCTTGGTTTCAGAGACAGCTGGTTTCTTAGCCGTGTGTGATGGTGTGCTTGGCCTAGAGCAGTGAGTGAGGAGAAGCAGCAATGTGATGAATTCTGAAACAGAATTCAAAGTGTGCTGGTAGGGAAAAGGGCTTTTTTTCAGTGCTTGTCTCTTTCATGCTGCTGGCAGTCCGCGATGATATGGTAAAGCTACAATGTACCAAGCAAAACTGAAGCAAAGGAATATTAATAAGATGACAAATTCTTCCTCCTCCCTATTTACTGTCAGCGAGGCAGCTCTTTGTTAACAGCTCTAAAAATGTCTGGCAGTTACTGTATTCCCCGTCTCCTGACCTATAGTTGTTCCTTAGGCATACTGTGTGTATTTTAGCTCATTTAATCTTTTCTCATTTAATTTTTTTTTTATTTATTTAATCTGATTCCCTCTAACTCTTTGTCATTTGTCTTACTTTTGCCTGAACTCCTTCAAATTCCTCCTGGCATGGTGGTAGCCACATTTGGGCATTTGAGGTATACTTTCAAAAATATGCTATTGGGAAGAACCACCCAACCCTTTCCACCTCCCACATCACTTTGGTAAGCTCATGGGACCACTGATGGTCCCGTTGCCTCCCTGCTCCCTAACTCTGTATTACAGACTGCACACCACGGGGCATCCACTGAAAGAGCTGCAAATGGCACTGGCTGTTAGTTTCGGTTTATTTTTTTTTTGTTACTGAATACCACAATGCCAGTTCTGATCCTCCCGTGTATACTCCTTAGCTCATTTTCAGCATTGCTACCTTTCTGTTTTCTTTGTCTCACAGAATATCTGCCCTGCAGTATGTGATGCATGCACTCTCCTGCATCACTGCAATATCTATCTATCTATCTATCTATCTATCTATCTATCTATCTATCTATCTCCTTCATTATTTCTAGTCCATATCACCAGGCTCCTTATTGCATCGCCTTAGGTATTTGTGTTTCTCCTTGTTGGTCTTGTCCCATGAACTAAGAAACTGATTATTGTCTGGGCTTTATGAGGTCACGTCACATAATGATTCCCACGTTACCAACAGCAGATTTAGGCTCAGTTTGATGCTCTTTTTCAATTTCCTGAGTCTCTCTCCAGAGCCTCAAGTCAAGAAGAGAAACTGTGGTTTCACAACAGGTTTCTCTGCTACTCTTCTCATTTGGAATGGAAGTTAATTAACAGTTCTTTCCAGCACTTGGTGACCTTCAGTGATGCTTGAACAATGTGTTCTGCAGCCTTGAAAGTGAAACTGTAAATAATAGAGAACTTGCAGGCCAGTTTTTAAGAGAAGAGATTTCTGTCCCATCCCTGAACAAAAGTAATGTTCTTCTTCATAAAACTAACATACTTCAACTTAATTTTCCCAAATGTGAAGACAGTGTCAAAGGGAATGGTAGTGGAAATACCTTATCAGATGTCTCCATATGATACTACAGGTAGATAAAGCATAGTACCAGAGTATTCCCAGACCAATGGATTTGAGCATATTTCAAAATGCTTCTTACTAAAATCCAAGTCTTGTATTTATATCCTCTTCCATCAACCATGTAGCTTATAGTTCTGCCAATAAAAGCTATCAAGATGCTATGCACTATTTATTCATTAACATTTCATGATTCATACAGTGTATTCATCTTGATTTTTGTTTGCCTAGTTCTGCACTGTGCATGCTGCTGTTTTCCTCTATGGTAATGCTTGGATAAACCTGTATTTTTTTCTTTGAAAGGTCTCCCTGCTTGCTACTTTGTAATTCCCTGTTTCACCACAGCTTTTGAAAAACAGCAATTAAATGATTCTCCAAAGGCTAATTTTGTAATCCCCCATCAGGTGTACGATTTCAGTCTACTGATTTTGAAACATAGAGTGAGAGTGTAGATCAAGAGGAAAATCCCTCACAATTAGCAATGTCTATAGATGGCCAGAAGAGTGGCAAACCTCAGATTAGAAAACCATTTACTATAGTGATGCTAGAAATTTTTTTAAAAAGTCATGTAGGTGAGAGGTAGAGATTTTCAGAAAAGAGATGGAGACCCACTTTGATAGCTATATAGCAAAGTAATTTTTTGAAGATGTCGGTAGATCAATGTGTAGAAAGAAAATGTGTGTGTGTGCACGTGTATAGAGGTGTACAATCACATACATATATACATTTTTGTGTGGAAGTCTACATCTTTAGATCTGTAAACAGCAGAGGAGAATCCAGAAGGGAAATAAGTGTCAAATACCTTTGAGTGACAAAGAGATGAGGCATTTGGATGTCAAATTAATAATCTGAAAAGAATGCAGTATGTATCAGCAGTGCATGTGACCATATTGACTTGATGATAAGAAGTGATAATTCAGAATCACAGAGATTCATACATCTGGGGGTACACGGTGCACACATGAAGTAAGAAGTAAAGAAAGAGGGAAAATAAGGTAGATCGAAGGCAGCCTGGTGCAGAACTGAAATCAGAAGACATCAAAGGAAGATCAAGACCAGGAAGTCAGCATGCATTCATCCATGGTACCATTACACAGATTTCACTAAGAAAAACTACTAGCATTTCTTCCATAAAAAGGTTTCCTTTTGATTGCCTGAGATTGTCATACTAGATCAGAGTAATGATTCATCATATCTATTATATTGTCTCTGGCAGGGTCTAGCATAAGATATGTTAGAGTTGTTGCTGAAATTCCGTAACAGAAATCATCCCATATCCTCCTTCTCCTCCTCCTCTTTATGCTTTGAACAGTCCTTAACAGCGAGGCAGCATTCTATATGATCATTCACCTAGTGTAAACACAATAAAAGAAACAAAAAAGGTAATCTTCTATCTATACAACTCATCAAGAAAAAATAATACTGTGGTTTGGACAGCAGCTTGTTGTGTGGGACCCATGTATCTGCTTTTGGGAAGGACTGGGAAAGCATCTTCAGGCACAGTTTAATTCCTTCGCTGAAAAATGGGACCAAAAGCTATTTCAAACCTAACGTATTTTGACTGAAACTTAATGAAGGATGGCCTCTCATTGAAAGATGCTATAAAAGTATTCAGACAGGCAATCTGTATTGACCAATACCTTTCAAGGACTACAAATACTATAGATAGTGTATTTTGTGCAAATTTGTTTGCATTGCTAGATGCTACTAAAACATAAAGAGTTTTCTGCTGATTTAAGGATATAAGGCTCTAGCTCTCTGCATCTACCTTAGCAGTTATTGCAGCTCAACAGGACTGGATCTGTAGAGAGATCCATTTGGTGCTGAGGACATTCTGCACACATTAATTTAACCTTAGATTAGATCTACTCTGGCCCCACTGACCAAAGAAGTGGTAGGAGTTGGAGGGCAGCAGGAGCATTCCTGAAGCTCATCTTCCATTTTAGTTTCACCTTAAGTCATTTGGGTGCCTGTATTGAGGCATTTGGATCCCAGGCATGTGTCCAAATATGCTCTTCCTAAGGTGCTCCTTAGCATCCACTAACTAAAAATAGAGTTTAGACATTTACATGTGAATGCTTAAGTGTAAATGTCTTCACATCAATCTGGATTCCTCATCTGAGGCCAAATGTGTAGCTCAGTATGTATTATCAAGACAAGGTAGGAAAAGATATGACCACATCCAGTGTAATTTTGTTTAATTTCCTACATTTTTTCTTTATTCAGATACCTGCAATTAATTGCCTCCAATTAATTAGCTTCGCTGTACCTTTACAGACTTTTAGCAAGCAAAGACAACTAAGCAACTGCTTGCTTGTTCTGCACCTGGTATTATGTGTAATGCTGTGTCACAAATGAGCAAATCTGGTGACACGTCTGTCTTGTCAGGATGCTGCAGTTTTCTAAAGGGTGGGACATAAAGCTAAATGGAATGGAAAGTACAAGAATAGCTCCAATGCTGCTAGAAAATTAGATTTTTCTGTAGTCCTTGATCACAGCCTGCTAGAACCATATTCTACATGTCTAGAGCCATACCCTATATATCTATAGAGATTAGTTTTCTTCTAATAGTGATAATGAGCTGATTAATGTAATGCCATTCAGAGACCAGTCTATTTCTGTAATGCCTATATAGAGACTTTTTAAAAAAATGAGCTCCTTCTTCTGGCTGAAAACTGCTAAGACTCAAGAAATATGTAAGGTTTTATGAACTTCAGTCAGGATCATTCATCCTTTCTCCCTGTCTTCCTATCACTTTTTCCCCATCTGCACCTCAGTTTCACTATACCTGTGTGCCCTGTCCTTTCCTTCCCTATCTAACCTGAAGGACACCATCCTCCTCCAACTCTGATCTGACCTGCAACCTTTATTTGTGCCATAATGCCAGTATCTTCGTCCACTTTGGGCAGTCAGCTCTCGCATACTGAAACATCCAAGATTTTAAAACAGCTGTCACCAGGTGTTAGCTGGAGATATGCTGGGGCCTGTGATTTTGAAAGGACACTGCAGTAAAAAGGATAAATGAAAACCTGTTACATATGGAAAAGACTTTTCCTATCTAGCAGCAGAGGCAAAATTCACCCAAAAGGATAGGGTCAGTGCAAGGGGAATAAATAATCTAATCACAGCTTGAGAAACTAAGAAAGGTAAAAATTTGTGGTGCTTTCTACAGAGGGATGGAGCAGTCACCACATTTGCATGGTGAAAAGCCAATGTGCTCAGCTCCAACATGCAGTCTGATGTGCAGCCCTACCTACTGTGCAACTCTGGGGCTTTTGGACAATGTATGTGCAGCTCAGTGCAGACAGATGGAGTTTCTCTGTATTTGCAGAGAATACCAGAATTTGTGGCTTTCTCATTTTTATTTTTTTTTCTCATCAGTGGTGAAGAAGGAGGAAGCCGAAGTTGCTTATGAGAGGTAGATGGAGTTGCCAAAGAATATCAGGACTAGTTGGGAGGTAAGGCTGTTGGGCAGCTGACTGACCATATTTTGTGGGAAGAACTGGATGTGTTCATATTACAGAGAAGACTGCTATAATGAGGAATAACTTACACTTTTTGAAAGAGTGCAAAATGTTCCAAAGGTAATAGAGGATTCCAAGATGAATATTATCTACAATAAGAGTGGGAAGCTTAGACCACTGCCCAGAAAGATGTGGTCCAATCTGAGTAAAGAAGGTTTGCAGTAAATATTAGACACCTTTTAAACCTACTAGAACTTCTAGAAAAATAATGTGAGGTTCATGGAAATATCTGTTCAACTTGCTAGCTCTGCTAAATAGATGATGTGTGAGGCGAGCTTGATTTACACAAGGAGACCATAGCAGGCTCAAAGCCATCTTTCATTAGCAGGTGTAAACATGAACATTTTGGTGGGGGTGCAGAAAAAAGGCAAGAGAAAATTTGTTTGCTGAGGTCAGGCTTTAGGGCTCATCACAGAGCACAGGAAGAAACTAAGAATACCAACACCTGTGTAGCTGAACTCCAAAGTTCCAACATTCAACACCTTTTGCTATTCTGAAGCTGAAACTTTCCTAGCAGATGCTTCAAATCCTGCCACTTTTTGCAATTGTTTTTTGAGGTGGGCAGATGTGTCCATTATAAAACCATCAGCTTGTATGTAGCATTTTGATACAGCTTAGTTACTCCCAGCAGGTCTATTCCCATATTTTTATTCCCCCTTATTTTCTTCTTTGTAGTGAGTGCAGCACAAATACAGAGACCCAGCAATTAAACTGTCAGTCACAAAGCCTGGAATCGAAGCACATCTTTCCAACAGGGGCGTCTGTGCCTGCATTTGCATTATAGCTACATCCTTCACTGTTTCTTTTTCAGTGGTTTCACAGTCACCTCAGGGTCCATTTCAGAGCCAAGCTGGTCTTTAGTTCCCTTTGAGTAACCTCTTCTGCTGAAGAATTTCCTCAGTCCTAGAGTTCAAAAACTCCACCAGACAGCCTCATTTAGTGCCCTGGTGTGGTAAGCTCCAAGTGGTCAAGGGATACATGTCTTTAAATCTGTACACCTACCTGAGAACTATGGGAAGACCATATTTGTGCAAATAGTATGTATTCACAGCACCATACATGTCTATCATCTAGCAGGAAGAGCAGGCTGTGGGGTGAAGGTAGGCAGCATTTGGGCAGGATGGGGCAGGGACCTCTCCCCACAACCTCCATCTTACTACAGGCAGAGCTGGAAAGCAGAGCTGGGACAGGAGACCTGGGACAGCCACGCAGGGCCGAGGGAATGAGATGGCTGCAGAGTCAAGAGAAGGAGGGAAGAGGAGGTGATGGGCAGGCACAGGCATGGCTGCAGTGAGGCTCATGCTGGGACCCAGTGCCGGGGGGGGAAGCTGCAGTGCAGCTGCTGAGCTAAAGAGGAGGCTGCAGAAGAGGCTTCTCACAGCTCATCCTCATGACTGAGCTGCTCCTTCATCCATGGCTGACCCCTGGTTTCACAGCAGTACCACATCAGAACCCAGTGGCCTTGAACACAGGCAGCCAAGTGCTGAAGGAGGGAGGAGGAGGCAACATCTGGTGTGCTCAAGGCCCTGATGCACACATCACTTTCAAGACTCCTGGAGTAAGGTGTTTGTGGATTATGCAGCTTTACATGGAACTGAGAAGAGTGGGACCCAGCTGGTCATGGGTTTTCAGCACTGCAACAAGATCAATGTTTAAATAAAAACCCTATGATACACATTTAAACTTCATGTGCATATTAAGAACTAATTGAGAGCTGGTGATTTCAAGACACACATAGCTTCCTGCAGTACTCCTATAAGGTCAGATCTTAATAACTTATTCTCTGCTTCATGCACAAGATTTCTTCTGAAAATTTTGTCTTTTTTCTACACTTTTTTCTCCTAATAAAGAGAAAGCAAAGAATCAAATGTACAATTATTCTAAAAAGCACTGCAATTTGGTCTGGTGTTGTCGGGGAACAGGTGGGATTCAAGTTAAGTGACAGGCAGAATCATAGAATCACAGAATCATAGAATTAGCCGGGTTGGAAGGGACCTCAGAGATCATCAAGTTCAACCCTTGACCCACCGGTGTGGCTGCTAGACCATGGCACTGAGTGCCACATCCAGTCTCTTTTTAAATGTCTCCAGGGACAGAGAATCTACCACCTCACCGGGCAGCCCATTCCATTGCCTGATCACCCTCTCCGTAAAGAAATTCTTTCTAATATCTAACCTAAATCTCCCCTGGCACAACTTAAGACTGTGTCCTCTTGTCTTGTTGAAAGTCGTCTGGGAAAAGAGACCAACCCCCCCTGGCTACACCCTCCTTTCAGGGAGTTGTAGAGAGTGATGAGGTCTCCCCTGAGCCTCTTCTCCAGGCTGAACAGCCCCATCTCCCTCAGCCTCTCCTCATAGGATCTGTGCTCGAGTCCCTTCACCAGCCTGGTTGCCCTCCTTTGGACCTGTTCCAGCACCTCAATCTCCTTCCTGAACTGAGGGGCCCAGAACTGGACACAGTACTCGAGGTGTGGCCTCACCAGCGCTGAGTACAGGGGCAGAATCACCTCCCTGGACCTGCTGGCGACACTGTTTCTGATACAGGCCAGAAGTACTGCCTCAGTTCTGCTGTTCTTCAGAGTTCAGGCATACTATTTCTTCTCACATTTCTACAACTTCACAAAGTTATTTCTGTGTTACTGCCCAGTGAAAGACACCTCTTCCACAAAGATTGCATTTCCAGCTCTCTGGATGGCTTTTGCATTAAAATGGAGTGCACGCCCCTGCTTTACAAATACCCTGGGGGATTATATTGCAATGGTGGACTTTGTTAGAGCACTCCTGTGTCCTCCTTGTAAAGATTGCTATGCCAGAAGGAATAGTGTGATACAAATAAAAGGAAAGTGAAGTATACATTTGCAGTGTCAAAATTAAGTCACACAGTCATGGAGACTTAAAAAAATGTAGGCTGTCCGGATGACAGGAAACCCAACATTATGTTTATCCTTCTATCAAATCCAGGAGACTCCTTCTGTTGGCAAGATGTGACAGTGGATCTAATATGTGTGGGCAAGAGCTCAAATGCAGTCTATACAGCATGTCCTCTAAGTTCTGGCTGGTAGAAGCCTGATGACCATGATACACCAGGCTCTGCTCCTGTTCCCATTCAGAATCAGGGAATTTGCTATGCAGCTCATGGACTTCTGTATCCCTCTCAGAATATTACTGGCATCTACCCACTGCTTTGTAAATTGTGAAGTTCCTTGGCAGAGGCAGGTGCAATTATTGCCTGCTCAGATGATAAACAGAACTGGATAATGTCTGCTTTGGTGTTTGATTAGGCATCCAGATTTAGTTCCTGTAAAGGAATCCCTTTTCCACAAGGCTTGGTGGTAATAATTTTTCTGTTACAGATGACATATATTGTCCAAGTGTCATGTGCTACTCAAGCCTTGCACAATTCCATAGTTAAGTAATTTGTGTGTCCTACACACTACTGGGATTTGTTTGAGAGACTACATTAACAACTAAACTTCTGTGAGAGGGTACTGAGTTAAGGGGTGACATGCACCCAAACTCTGTCCTTGAGAGCACTAATCAGTACTTTGCTGCGTGAAAAATAGCTATAACTCTTCATATTTATATCCAGAACAAAGTAAATTAAATCACCAAATGATATAGCCTAAGTCTTTAAGGTCACAAAACCAGAGCTTATAATTGACTTAAATATTCATTTCAACATCTATGGTTTGATTTAAAAATTAAAATTAAAAGAAATATTTTAACATCTCTAGGTTCTTAACATTGAAGTAAAGCCATTATATATTGTAGTAGGTTAAATATTGCTGAGGCTGACTGTCCTTGTGAGGCACTTCAGTAACAGTGAATAAGTTATCTAGAGATGAAAATTCCCAATTGCCAGGTGTGTGGACCAACACACTTTGATTTCATAAAATACAGAACTGCTGACTTGGTTAGCAGTAGCAAATACAAGTCATAAACTGGATGGGGATTTCCATTCATCTTATATCACAATCCTGTGTTCCCTAAACCAGGGTCAAGAAACAAAGACAAAAGGTAAATACCTATTTCTGGGGATTTTCACATAAGCCAGTGAGTATGCCAGTATATAGACAATGTTCTCCTACTAAAATACTGCAGCCTGATTTGAAATGTCATTGGTGGTTTTGTAGAATAATTTTAGGTTAATTGCTATTTGGGAAAGATCAGGTTACACCTCTCTGTTTGTGGTTTAGTAGCTGAATAATTTATGACCTCACTCATGGATCAGAGACTGAAAAGAACTTGCCTAGGAAACCCATAATTCACTGTGGCTGCAATTTGGTTTCTTTTGAAGAGGGGAAAGAAATTTTTGGTGCTTACTGTAGGTCTCTGGAGGCTGTACTTGCACATGCAAGAAGTTCAGTGCCATAGAATGAGATCCAACTGTTACTGAGGACCTGATGTGGGCAATTTTTCCCCATATCAGGTGAGCTGTTTTTCAAACAAGCCCTGGTCTGGTCCAAAGGACAAAATGATCATAGCGGCTGCAGGGCAGTATATGTCAAGATAGGATTCGTCAATCCTATCTTCTAGTTTGATTCAAGTTTAAAATAATCTGGTTCATATCGTTCAAGACCTTTCCATCAGATGAATCAAAGCATGCTAAGTGGCAAAAATTGTGAAATCTGCCTTCAAAAGCATGTTGATGATCTGAACTAAAGCACTACCATAGGCATGCTTGGTATGGAAATAAACACAGCTGGACTAAAAGGGTTAATTTTATGTCAGAGGCCCATACTTTGGGATTTGGCTATAAACTCCTCAGTAACCTGAAATGTTGCAAGTGGCCTCATAGAAACTTAATTTTAAATGCCCAGATTTGCTTATTATTATTTTTTTAATGTTTTGCAGATTGCTGAAGAAGAAACACCCTGATCTAATTTACTAATTGGCTTAAAAATCACCTGTAATAAACTATGTAATTGTACGGGGAAATGATGATTTCCACGTCCAAGGGTATTATTCTGCATGTGTAACTCCTTTTTCTGTGATATTCACATGCAGATGCTGCTCAGGTTCTATCGCATCTTTACTAAACTGCTTGCTCAATGAGCATTAAGAATATTTGCGTGTATGCAACGTTTAAGGAAATATGAATTCATTTTGGCTGATTTTTGTTGAATAAGCAAATCTAATTCAGCTTGCTCTTGGATGACGGAATGACAGTTTAATATCCTTTTTGACTTAATATAACCAGAACACTGTAAAAAAAGAAGCTGTTTAAAGCTAACGCACTTTTTCCCTCAATCTTGGGTTGCAGTTTCTATAAATCAGTGTTAAAGCAGAATGAAAAAGATTATCATTAGATGGAAATTACCTTGACTGAAATCTGAGGCATGTAGCTCAGCTAGAGGTGCTGGAACTACAGGAGTCAAATGTAGTTCCAATTAAAAATTATAAATTAGAGCTGCAAGAGTGTGGGACTGCCTGCCTGGTGAATGATCTTACTTTCATATACATACATAAAAAGGTCATTGAGTTCCTGAACTCATAGAGATTAGAAGCAAATAGTCTGTCTCATTCATAGGGTTTCAAGAGAAAAACCAGCACTTTGAAACTACTCTCCCTAGGATGTGATATTGTGATTGAATTTCCTACCACAGGAAAATTTAGTCTTGTTTGCAGATAGAATAAGGAAGGAATATCTAACCAGTTAGGAAACTAGTGGTCTCAGAAGAAGCAATTAGTTAAGAAAGTTTGTCAGCATGAAGGAATCACAAGTTCAAGCTCCCCTCCTTCTGAAATAGGCTGGGTGTGTGCATGGCAGTTTTCTCAGGGCATTACACTCCTCTGGCCTGGGTCTTCCATGCTCAATCAGTCCAGACCATTCCAGGAAATAATTTAAATTCTCATTTTTCAATAAGGGATTTCTGTCTGGTCCCCAGACTCCCTTAAGTCTTAGAAACCTTCCCAAAAGCTGGTACATTTCCACGAATGGCTGTATTAGTGAAACAAGGTACTCTTGTGAGAACATTTTTTACCAAGCCAACTGTACTTGAGCTTTTGTCTTTCACCTCTCAGATTTATTAGTGCAAGCTGTCTGATGAGTTGATCAGGCTTTCCCACAAAAGGTCATATTCCTGAGTAGCAGTGGTTTCAGGAGCTCTTTTCACTTAAATGAACATTCAGTTTCTGAGATACAGCTAGAAACCAGCTTTAATGAAGAATTTGCCATTGTGCAGTCAATAACCAAGCTATCTGAGTATTTTATATCTGGAACATAAGGTTACCTGATGTTTTTATTAGGAGGGACATATGTGGTGGTATGAGACTTTTTTAAAGCAGCAGATTCTCTCAGCTTGAAGCCTAGTGTCAGAAACCACCGAATAATCTCTCCCCATGACACTTTTCCCTTTTCATCTATCACTTCACCATGACCCCGTGGATTCCCAGACTTGTCTCGGTTTGCATAAGGTTTGTCTGCAATATCACTTGAATGTGTTACACTCCTTAAACTGATGTACTCTAAATTTATCAAAATACTGTGGCTAGACAAGCTTGAAATCAAAGTAGGAAATGAAAGAGAAAAGGTCTTGATTATGGAGATGGAGCTGCTGCTCTAAAAGCATCAAATTAAGCATAGTAAACTTGTGTCAAAAACTAATCTGTTCCCCAAGCTGTAACTGAGCACTTTGTGGAAAGCTGCCCTGGTAGCTGAGGCAGAGGATTAGCTCTGCAGTCTTTTCCAAGGTGGTGCCTCCTGGAGTTGATGCCCCAGTTCTGGACCTCATTCATATGACACCTGTGCAGTGTAAACATCACCCCTGCATGAAAATGATCTTCAAAACTCTTTCCAGGAAGGTCTGTGTTCCCATCCTTCTGGCTAATGGATTTAGGGAAGTGTATTGTAGCACACTTTGCTGTTTGTCCAATGCAAATAAAACCTTGTTCGAGCTTGTCTGTGACTGGGATACACAAAGCCCTTTTGACAGATGGATTTTCCAAACCCTACTCATCCTCCTGTTTCAGAAACTGTCTGAATGTCAGTCTTTCTGACTCCTTCTTTCCTGGAAACACAGCTTGTGCTGTGGATCTTTTGATGGTGCTATAGCAATTCACAAAGAATTATGTATAGGATGTTCTTGATAGTCTTTCAGCCTGAGATAGATTTCTGGGTTTATACAGGGCTTGCATGAGACATATTAGGAACAGTTGTATCAATGTGTTTTGATCACTGCCCATAACTACAATTTTTTGAACTCCTGTCAATCATAATATAGTCATCTGTCTTTGAAGCAATGTCTGTGTGTAAGAGCAATGATATGTTTCACACTTCCTCTCTGCCCCCTTATAACCACCACATCTGTATATCCATAGATACAAGTTCAAAGAATGCAAGATATTGAGTGGAAAAACCAAAGAGACTCATAGAAGATGAGCTGACCAAATACTATTCCTTTAACCAGGCATGAAATTTTGATATAGGGTGTGCTCAGGGGGGATGTACAATGAGAGCATTTCCCCTAAGTATTAGGAAGAATGTATAGACTATATTAAATAACAGTTTTGAAATGTGAGTGGTTATAATAACTAATAATATATATTGCCCATAACTAGAAGGTTGTGTAATGGTGTTAGCAGTATGGAATTTAAAGGTTTTTAGATAGATAGATAGATCGATTGATCGATCAATCATTGGGAATGGAAGCTAAAGCATATTTCCAGGCATTTTAACTCTCTGCTGCTCTTTAACAGTACAATCAATAGCTCTGAAAAGGGAAAGGCATTTGCAATGCTAATTGCAATTCACAAGTGGGGGTGTACTGAGTGGGTGGAAGAGTTAGTTGTTTGCTTGCTGAGGGATGTTTCAGAGCTGCTGAAGTTCTGATACTCAATTCTTTTTATAAAACAATTATCTGCTGAGCCCTTGGCTGACTAGAACACAGAAATAATATCTAAATCAGATAAATCAAGGAGTGTGGTACTTCTTCAGGTAGTAATTTTCTGGCAGGTTTAGCTGGTTGTCTCAGTGCTCCCAATGAGAGGAGAGGTGCAGCAGAGGTGCTGACCATGGATGTTTGTGTTTGCTTGTCTTTAGAGGTTTACAAGGTCTGTCTCAGTCCAAGATTTTGTCAAGTATGTCTTGTCTTTTCCTATTTTCTGGTATCTACTTTTTTAATTTCTGAATAATAAGTAGGTATTTTCACTTGTGGCAGGACGTGAATCTGTCAACCTTGTTTACCCTGATTAGTGCAGTACTCTGCCCTTGCAGGTTTGTTAGCCCCACTAAAAGTACTTCCAGAATAAAGTACAAATCAGTGTGACTGAGGATGTCAAAACCAAACTCTTTCACCCTCACTCCCTCCTTAAGCTGGGGTGAACATTCCTCAGACTACACAGGCTGTCTCCACAGAGGGAACACATATGTTTGTGTGTATAAGACCAGAGTGTGGAGTCATTTTGGGAAAGAAGAGGAAGAAAAACAATGTTTTGATGCCAAGTCTTGTTATGCCAGTTTTCAGAAGTGCCACTGATGTCTAAGTATGTGGGAGTAAGGAATAGCAAAGGTATCTATCTCCTGGAACTCTGCAGTCTGCTGCTGACCTTCCAGTGTCTCCCAGGCTTTTCAGATATAACTTGGGGTTAGATGTAGTGTGGAGATTGTGTGTGACCTTGTGCACTCAGGTGCTATTATTAATTGGGTCTAGGTGAGGATTTCCATTTGACACAGGGTAAAATTTAAATGCCTGTGGCACTTAGATGTGAATGGCTTAGATTTAAATATCAAACTAGCAGTTCTAAAGGAAGATCAAATAGTAGAAATATCTGGATTCTTTTTTATTATGTTTTTTCTTCAACAACTAACAGAGGAATGGCTAATATTGTTATACCTTCTTTAAGTATTGAGCAATGGACATAGAAAATCTCCTTTCTAAGCCACTTCAGAATCAGGGTGAATTTTTTCCTAAAACAAAACATTTTTTTTCTGGAAAAAAAAAAAAAAGCCCAGAACTCAAATTTCTTGTCAATGTCTTCCAAATTCAACAAGTGATTATTGAACAAAAACTGAGAACCTTGAAAAGATTGTAGATCTAAAAAAAAAAAAAAAAAAAAAAAAAAAAAAAAAAAAAAAAAAAAGGTGATAAAATAAAACAAATAATTCATCTCAAAGCATTTTAATAATTCCCTAGCTTTGCCCTGAAAAATGCTATTATCTCTTTAGTTACTGTAAAATGTATTTATTACCTATGGTAGTATGTGAACATGACAACTCTGTGAAGTACAGGAGATAACAACTACTATGATCTTATAATGTCTGTACTGCTTGCAGCAACAACATGTTGCATAAGGTGGGTCACTTTCTGTAATGTCTGAGTAAATCTGAAATAACTCTATTTATAGTGGGGCTACTGAGTATATATTAGGTTAGACATCAAGAACAAATTCTTCACTGTGAGGGTGGTGAGGCACTGGCAGGGGTTGCCCAGGGAAGCTGTGGCTGCCCCCTCCCTGGCAGTGTTCAAGGCCAGGCTGGATGGGGCCTTGAGCAACCTGATGTGGTGGGAGGTGTCCCTGCCCATGCAGGGGGGTTGGAACTACATGATCTTCAAGGTCCCTTCCGACCCAAACCATTCTGTGATTCTACAGTAATCCAGAGTGGCCGCTCACACAGCCCAGCCACAGACTGATACCAGAAAACCTGGTAATTGACTAGGGAGCAAGGAACAAAGATTTAGGATGGCTGCATAGTAGTACATAGGGGTGTAATTCTATGAACACAGTATTCCTTTGCTTCCCTTTCATGTGGTTTCAAGAATCTTGCAGTTCCTATTATTTATTTATGTTGCAGTATTGTTGAGTATCCCTCAGAAGGACTGAGAGTGGTTGTTCTGACCATGAAATGAGAGTGATGAGAAGACAGACTGGGTAAATGGGAACCACAGGGGCAACCTAGCACAGCAGTGGTTCAACACCAAAGGGCCACTGGTCCTTCAGGCTCCAGGTGGAGCGGTTAGATTGTGCTTGTTGTTTTTAAAAAAAGATTATTTTCTCTTGGATGTTTAATGTGAAACTGAGGAATTTTGAAAAAATTCTTCCTATGTACTGACCTGCAGAGAATGAATCCCCAGCTATGAACTCTTGTGAAACTGGACGTTTCCTACGCTGTTTCGTAACAAGACAAATAACCCCTTGCTGAACTATTAGTGGATTGTTATATATCCTATGTAAATATTGAAAAATGTCAACAACTAAATACAATGGGTGGCAGTTCAGAAAGAAAAGCCAAACCAACACTGATGAATTGCAACAGGCAGAGAAGCAGCAATAAGATTCCTGTCTTAGGAAATGCTCCAAATGAGTGCTAGTAAGGTGTGTATTGCTCTCTGGAATATCTGTAATATATATGAGACTCCTTTAAACAATCCATCAGTGAGGGCTCATCTGTTTTGTCAAGGCAGATCCACTTAGGTGGGGGCAGGTTGAGTGGTGGCAGCTTGCCTAGATTGTGAAGAGCAGGTTGTGCCACGTGGGTCTAGGCAGGTTTGCTTGGATGAGAGGGCCAGGTAGCTGTGTTCATGTGATACAGAACTTGAATTAATGATCTGATGAGGCTGCTAGCTTGGACATGGTGCAGATGTGGTACTGCTGCTCCTGGACATGAATTGTCTGCAGTGGACCGCTTGAACGCCAAATGAACTTTCTGAGTGAACCCCCTGGGCACAAAATGATATTTTCCAGTGACAGTTTACTTTCTCTGAAAATTTCCAACCAATTATTTTAATCTCCTGTTAGTTTAAGCATGTAAAAATGATTATATGAGGAGATATTATTCCATTGGCTAGCCAGCCACCTTAGCCTGAGGTCTGACGTGCTTTTCTTATTTGCATTTAATCATAACTTCATTATTTCTAAGAGATTCTTTGAAGGTTATGGTTCATATGAATTGAAAGACCTGTGGAACTAATTACAAGATTATAAAGTTAATCTGCACACTGGTATAGAGGTTCCTCTTTCTAAAAATTCTGATAATTTCTTTTGTCTTTCACAGATGGCCACGCATTACTGAAGTTGTGACTAATTCTCTTCCAGCCTAACCCTACATGCTTGTAATTTCCCTCCACTTTCCTTAGCTTTATGCCTAATTTTAAATTCACACTTTTGACAGTTAGATGTTAGTGTTCACCTTAAATGACCTTAAAGCCATGATGTAAAATCCAAGCAGTGCTAAAACAAGGCTGACACCTTTAATCCCATGGCTTTGTGTCTTGGCACATGCTTGGTGTGTGCATTTTCAGATTAACTGTGTTAGGATTTACAATTTCATGGACTTCAGTGCTTCATCTTTCACCTTCATCAAACCTGATGATCTCTTCCACCACAGAGCTGCTCATTGGGGTAGTAGCCTCATGTGACACTGCTGAAAAAGAGCACCACACATGTACACCAGGTGGAATAAGTTCTCAAAGAGACATTGAAGAGTACAGGACATGTTACTCTCCGCTTCTGGCTATTTTCTGACATGAGCTGGGAGGAATTTGGGAAGACAGATTCAAATTTATATACAAATGTAAAAAGTAAAGAGACGATATTAAAAGCTGGTTGAGTAAGTTTTGAAACCTGGACAATAAAAGCATACAGCATGTTCAGGTATTAAAAAAGGAAGTAAAATTGTTCTATTGGTCTATTTATTTCCTTCAAAGAAATATGTCAGGTTTTTTAAGAGCTAAACCATTACATTAAAAAAAATAACAATCTCTAAAATAGCTCAGATTCAACCTGACAAAACTGGAAGTATCTTGAGAATGGGAATAAGAAGAGAAATCTGGTTTTGTCAGCTGAGTGACAGCAGTTTCTTTTATGACTTTACAGATGAAGAAACTAAAAATGTGTTGCATTATGTTACAAAAGAAGTGAACTCAAAGTCCTCTGACATAATTTTATTTTGGAGTCACTGGTTGAGAGGCATAGTTAGAGTTTTAAAATGAGAAGAACTAAATGTTCTTCATGTGCTTGGGTTTTTTTTCCATGTATTGTCAGAACACTTGTCACAGTCAAAGCTGTGCAAGTAGAGGGATGTCAGTATTTTTTGTTTTGGTGTGGGGGGGTTACAGTAATGTGAGTCATAGTATACCAGGGTCATTATCAGTGGCTTAAATGTTGTCCCATATAATGTATAACACTAGGAATTTGTCCTGACAAGCAGCAGTTGTGGCTGTATTCTTTTCACTGTGCGATGCCCTCTTCAGACAGGAGAACTACAGCCTGGGGTACACCAGAGGTGCTACATTCAGACAATGGGATGGAGTGATGCCTTGAGCCACGGGGTCACTCTGTTCAGTTTGATTTGCCCAGGTAATCTTTCTGAATGCTTGCCTTCCCATGATATTTTCTTAGTGCCTGCTTCAGCATTTTAACCTCTGTTCTGCAAAGGCTTTCATGCTCCTGCATTGCAGCACATGGATGGGCTCTCAGAGGGCTCCAAGCATTCCTGTGTGCCATGCAGAGCTGGCAGGCAACCTGGGACACTTTCATCCTCCTCTGTCCAAAACATCCAAAGTTTGTGCATCCAGCTCAAGTGTTGGTGAGCAGACTGTTGAAGGTGTGCAGTTCGGGGTCAGCGTGCCTCTAATCCCACTTTTCCTGACTCAGAAACTGAATATTTCATGCATCGAATACCACAAGAGGCTCCCGCATCACCTGACATATTTGACAGTCACACAGCACTTCAAAGAACTTCACAGGGTTGTTAGCAGTAGCAGGGATTTTCACAAAGTTGTATTTTTAGCACAGAGTCTGAAAGAATGACTTGACATATAGTACAGTGATCATAACTTTATTCCCAGCATGATGGGCTGTTTAATTTATTACTTCTTTTGCAAGAGAAAAAAAATCAGCATAGAACATTTAGCAATGTCAAAGTTTCTTTATAAGAACAGCAGAAATGCTGGGTGAGCATTTATTAAAAGTAGCTCAGATTGTGTTTTTCACTCCATAGTGTGATTGATGCCCTAGTTTTCCTTCCATTGTTTATTTCAGGGATTTTTGGCTGCTACCATTTCAGTCAAAGATATAGGGTTATAGTGAAAATACACTAGCAGACTGGTTTAAAATAAATATTTTCTGTAATATTTGGACCAAAGGAAGAATTCTGTGTTCTGGAACATTCATTATCTGAAACCATTTCCAGAGAACAATGACAGTATGTTAAGTCTCTGTATGATGAGTGCCCATGTGTCTCTTTTTTGACTCATCCAGGCATGTGGCCAGTGATGAGTGTTTTTAAAGGGAAAAAAAGCACATTTAAAAAATCTAAAAGCATATACCAAGGTCAGTGAATTGGCAACAGTTATTGAACATTCTCTTGATTGTCTCCCTTCCCCTTTTTACTTCTTTCCCTTTAATTCACCTATTTCTGCCACAAGGTATCATTCATCCTTTCCAGCTGCTTAATTCAGTGAGGAATAGGAAACTGAGGCAAGTAGAATGTGAGTTTGTATTATACTATCTCACTGGCTGCCATGGTATTGCATGCAGACTTCTCAGCATTCTGTTTCTCATTAATTTTTAAGGCATCTTCTCATGTAGATGTCCCTGACCTACTGTGTTACTTAAAAGATGGGAATTGACTCCATGTGATAAACCTCGTACCTTCTTTGGCTTTCTGTAGATCGATGTTCCTGGCTCTGTTGCATTTCAAATGAACTCACTGTAAACTTACTCAGTGAATACTACTGCAAATGCTTGTCTAGACGCTTGGCAGTAGCTTGTGGTGAATATTCAGATACATCTGTGTATAAGGAGTGAGTATGTACATCATGGAACGAATCTTTCAGGCAACCATTTATAAGGTGCTGGTTCTTGTCACAGAGGTGCTATCCCTGTTCTGTTCATGGCTTTGGTGGGGAGGCTGTGCCCCTGCTGGACCTCTGCTTTCTGTAGCATTGCTCTGCCAGGTAGCATGTCCCCAGGCCTTGGGGAGTTTCATCATGGTGGTGGTGATGATACACCATCAGTGTGTATCTGATGTTTCTAAAATAGACATTTGGTTGACTTCTGTTGATCAACCAACAGAAAACAGGCTAACAGGCTAACATAAAATAAGCCTTAAGAAGAAAATTCAAAAGCTGCAATAGACAATTTTGTAGAGAAAATTTTGTACCTTTTTTTTGAGGTGGAGCTTCCTAGGGTTGCTGAATGAGCATTGTAATGTCTCCTTTTTTCTTACACCATGCAAGCTTGTCACCACTACCTAGAAAGGGGTATGTAAATGATATATCTCTTTATCCCATTCCCTTAAGCATTATTTTTCTGTACTACTAGGAATGTGAACAATTAATTTCAGGAACACTGGCTTGCTAATTTCAGTTCTCATACTTAATGAATTTTACATCTTTGGGATTTTTTTGTTTTCTTGTTTGGTTGTTTTTTTTAAAAACATTAAAAGGTATACTAAGTCTTCTAATCTATTTTTCTATTTAATCTATTTTCCACGGACTCGTGGAAACACATTTCTAAAATCTGAATAGAAGCATATCAATAATCTTTAATGCTTTCTGTAGATTTCTTCACCATGCTTTATGTTAAACAGGGGAATTAATTTGTGTTACATGTTCTTTCATTATGTGAGTTTGTCTACAGGACAGAAAACATTAAAAGAAATGTTTTCTATTATTTTGAGGAATTATGGTGACATTTTTTCTTTTCCTTTTGCAAGGGATATGAAACAATGAAAATTTCCAAAGATTAAAAGCTGTTATATGAAGAATGTAGGCTCTCTAAAATCTATGTCATATTTTATACATCTAAATTTTTATTATATGAGTTCTGTTGTGATGTAAGATCATAACTGCAGAGGTAGGGAATAAATCAGAAAGCAACGGAGAGGAGATGCTCTCTGCTGCCTGTCATAATTTCTATTGTAATACTGATGAAGGGAAATCTCTTTTAGACTTCTTTTATTCCTATTTGTACTTTTTTTTCTGACTATATTTTCATGTGTTAAACCCATAGCTCAACTTAAAACAAAGAAAAAACCAGAAGGACCCTGCAAATGACTACTCTTGCAGGTTGCAGGTGTGTAGGCTTTAGGGAACATTGTCCTTCCTGTGGCAGTCTGACTCCCACCTTTCTGCAGCCTCTTCAGCCTCTCCTCACCTCCTTCATACCAGATATGTCTCCCTACCTATGCCTCTGCTATTTTGGGATGGTTATCTCAGGCTGTGGGTAGTGGGGCCTAATTTTCCAGTCCTGTCACCTTTAAAAAATCTGGGTTGCCTGGGTTAGCGATTATGCTGTGAAAAGACAGTACTTACACAATGACCTTGTGGGGTCCCAGATACCTACTGGATACCACTTTTTCTTTCATTTATCCCATTTTTAGAAGCCTTATGTGTATTTTGGCATGTCATTTGTCTCTCTCAGTGAAAGTGGACCCTGCATTGCTAACGTTTTCATGTTAACTTCAATCCTGTATGCATCCCTTTAAAGACCGATGGGTTGCTCTTTATCTACTGGTTTAGGAGGCTCAGTGACTGTGCTCCTGATTTGTGCTGTGCTATGGGAGGCTATGAAACACAGCATTTCTGTATGGGTCTGAAGACACTATTAAGTTAGAAGGGTAAAAACTTTCCTCTGCTGCTGAGTGCTGATAACTGAAGGCACGCTGTGAGTCCATAATGTGGTTGCTTACACTATTTTCTCTAGACACTGAGGCACTCAGGCAGGCAGTGGTTTCAGCTCATACTTTGGACTTCCAAGTTAGGCCAGAGGGATTTTTTTCTCAGTTTGCAAAAGTCAATCCAGTCCATCAGCACAGAGGGCAATAGGGAGCATATTCAGATGATGAAAACTTGTTATCGTGGTCCATTTTGGGTTCCTCTGCACACCCATGCTTTGGAGGGCAGTGCAGATATGAGCTCAAGACTAGCTAGTATCTGGAGAGTCTTACTAGCTTGGGCCATAACCAGCCTAGCTTAATCTGTGCTCTCCAAACATCCTCTGAAAATAAGATGGTTCTGTTGGTGAGGCACTTTATACAAATAAACAAAGCCCACCAGACTTGGACCTGTGACTTTGGAGTGTGGGACCAGCTCCACTGCTGTCACAGAAGCTGTGGGTTCAGTTATCTACCCTCACAGTTCTTTCTAATTCATCCTCTATTCATAACATGACACCAGAACTGAAGGATACTGGCATCAAATCAACTGCTCTTGAAGTCAGAAGGTCTCTGGGTTGTTGTGCAATTGGTTAGCTGGAAGAGGGGATGGGTTTGAATTACATTGAGGTGCATTTGGTGGACTTGGATTTGGATTCCATAGGGGATAAGGAAACCACAGAGAGGTTATAATGAAGTGCACTGGTGCTTCAAGGTGGGCTGGATAGACTGGGATAGATTGGATAGATTAGCTACAGCATAGTCCCTCAGTAGAGATGGACCTTAATTTGCAGGCTTTGATGCAGAAAGAATTTTGTGCGGTCTCTGAGTATTTGTCCCTAAATATGGCTTTTTAGCTTGAAATTAGTTGTTGAGAAACGATCAAAATTTATTAAGCAAATATAGCAAGCAAAATCCCCACCTCTGAATCAAGTGAACAAGGCCAATTTAAACCAGCTGAGCTAGTAATGTTTAAATTCTCCAGCTTTCACTGGGTATTATTAAAAAATCTTGTCTAAATTTAAAACCAACAAAAAATCACATAGATTATCATAATTGAGGAAAACATTCTTTTTCATGATGGGAGTCATAACTGGATCTTGATTGAATAATAATAAATCAAATAAAGATCATTCAGTAAAAGCTAAGTCAAAGATTTAATTAAATCCACAGCATTATCTATTTTTCAACATACAGGAGAAGAGGCTGGGTGTGATATATTCCCTCAACTGAAGAATGTTCAAGTTCCAGCTGGACAGCACTTTAATTAAGTTCTTTTTCTCCCTTTTCTCAGCTGAGGTCCCAGTCCATTACAATTCTGACTCAATTTTAAATGTAATGTATTGGAAAAGAGAGCTTGCTTTGTGTGTGACTGCAATTTTTTTTTTATTATTTTTTTTTTCAGGAGGCTGAAAACCTGCAAAGTTGGTACTCTATAAGTTGTAGTGGTAAGGGGGGTGTAGGGAAGACAGAGTGAAGATTATAACGTGGGAAGTGTGTCCTGCTCCAAGGCTGGTTTGTGGCTCATGCTTTCAGTGGAGCTGCTTCTGTTTCTGCTGTTTGCCAGCTGTAGTGTGACACTGGGGATCTGCTCAGTAAAATGATAACACTTGCACAACAGTTTGTCCCTGGCTGGTTGACAAACTGAGAGCAGTGGTATCATCGCTGAACAAGAGCCCAGAGTGTCCTCCTTGTCATCCTCTCACACTGAGCTAATTGCTCACAGTCAAAAAACAGCTTCTATTTCACAGGTTAACGTTGAAGACATTTGTAGAGGTACCCGAGTGCCCAGGTCAAGGTTTTCCTCAAGTCTGACTTCATGGATGTAGATGATGCTTCACGGGGACTTTGCACACCTCAGGCTAAAGGCTGTAGGAAGGGACCTGCCACTAGTGATGGCCAACACCAATCCTGTCCCTGCCAGTCATTAGAAGTGTATTTTGTAGCCCATTTCAGTGGGCAAAATATTCCGGGTGTTCTGCATGGAGTAACAATAATTTATCTTCTCAAACAATCTAGATTTCAAGAGAATGGTACCAGCCAAATGGGGTTGGGCCTTGTAAACTGATCACTTGGGAAGGCTTCATTGGAAAGACAAGTGCAACTAGTAGGTATCTCCACCATGTTTTATAGTCATGACTTCATTTTTACCTGGAAACAGCAGAATTAAAAGACACGGGGTGTCAGCAGACTAATAACATATGCATCTGGGGATTGTCTTGGAGTTTGACACATCAGAGGGGACATGCCACAGCATGTCATGTGCAATATTAGGGGACATGATGTTTCAATTATTAAATCAAGCTTGGGATTTAAAGATTGCTTGGTTGTTTGTTTTTTGTTTGTTTTGTTTGGTGGGGGTTTTTTTGTTTTTGGTTTTTTTTTTTTTTCTAGTGAATTTCCCTTTTCTTCTCTTGTCAGTATTTTTTATGGGATAGCTTGGCACTCAGTGGCTTTTGTGTAAGCTTCTGCTGGGTGTTCCATTGATCTAATACATTGAGACTATTGCAGCTAGAATTACAGACATCTCAGAGACAATGCTACTGTCATATTATATTTTCTTTAATTTCTTTCAGTTAACGCTGCTTGCAGTGGTACCTCTAGGCCAAAAGAGCAAGAGGAAGCTTTGATTGGAGGTGTAGTTGTTTAGCTCTCTGTCTTCCTTGTTGAGACAGAGTATGGCAATGCTGCAGTGCAGAGATACTTGAGCTGGCATTAAACTAATTATGTTGGGTACTGGAAGCATATTGGCTACAGCAGAGTGGATTCCAGTATGTTCTGATTTTCCCTGCCAAAAAAGCTTAGCAACTTGGGCACCAATGAACCAATAACAATAAACAGCAGTGTCTGGATTGGATTTTATGGGGGAGTTTGTTGTTGTGAAATTTTTCATGTTCCCTATGCCGCTACCTTTCTCGCTTCTGTAGTCTTTTATCTCTCTTTCCTAACTTCAAAGGAAAAAATGAAGCAAACAAGGATGACAGGATGCAGAAGCTGTGGGCAATACATCATCCACCACCAGCTGCCTGACTGCAGCTATTTCTCACACGAAGGCTCCTGTTACACAAAGCCAAATTCTTACACAGAAAAGAGCTAGGAATTTAGTTTAATAAGAAGATAGGACAGATTGCAGTGATCAGGTCCCACTCGATACCTTTGTATCCAAAGTCAGGGTTTTTGATAGGGTCAATCTAGTCAATCATTTACCAGTCCCTGGTGGCCTAGCAAGGTTCCACTCCTCAAAATATCCCCAATCTTCCCTATCATTATTTGTAGGTTTGGCCATCTTCACATCACTCCTCCTTCGCCATCTGTGAAGTTCAGTCATTCTTCACAGCATTACCTCTAATGCTTGACCCCTTTTCACTCTGTTTTCTGCCATGTCCAATAATTCACATGGTTGGTGTGGTGAGCCATACATCAGAACATGGCCTAATCATCTCCTGTTGCACCTTTACAAACTGCAAAGGAGAAGGGCTAACAGCATAGTCAAACACATATGGGGGCATTCAGATGACCACTGAGGAAATTAAGGGGGGAGAAAGACAAGACAGGAAGACTCAGAGACCCTTATTGAACAGGGAGATGTGACAGGTTGATCCACAGACAGAAAGGGCAATCCATGGAAACATTTTGCTTTCTCCAGAAATTGCTTTCTGCATCAGAGAAATGTGTTTAGTGAACTATGTTGTTTTAGGCAGTGGAAGAAGAACTGACATTTTAATAAAGAAATGAATAAAAGGTAGCAGACTGCACCCAAACATGGTTTGCAGGTTAACACATAATACCTAGAAGCTTTAAAACTACCTACTTTGGAACTTAAAACAGACCTGAGTGAAAGTGAAAACATTAACATTTAGTCCTAAGCCAAGCTGTGGTCTATGGAGTCGATTGGTGTCATGAAAAATGGAAAAAACTTTTAAAACTTTATTAGTATTTTAAAAAAGCCTCCTAAACACATCTGAGTTTTAAAGGAAAAAATGAAGTGGGAGAACCATGAAAACAAATGGAAATGCAGAAATTCAAAACTTGTGGCAAACAGTTTGATTAAACATTTTAAGGTAAGATTTAGAACTTTGGTATTTAAAGGTTCATCTCCTTCTGGTAACCTTTGCAGAAGGAAGCACTGGGTGTGGGTAGAAAATGAGGATAAAATATGATACTAATTTGCACTGAAGTAGCAAATATTTTACAATAGCTCCAGATCATCAATCTATTTTCCAGCTAAGGGAACTACATTAATAGCTATGGGATTTGCAGGGCAAGCATCAATTTAAGGGTTCACCTTAAGTTTGAGGAAAATAGGAAATGGTGTGATACTAGGGAATAACCCACATTACATCTTGGTGGGTAAAAACAATACCAAAACTTTCCTGGCCTAAAATGGCTTCTGGGTTCTAATTCCAGTGCAGCTGCTACACCTTAATTTCCTGTCTGCAAAATGGAAGGAACCATATTTGCCTGCCAGGCTTTAAAACTGACTCTTCCCCTAATAGCTTTGTCTTGAATAGGAAGATCTGAATTAATGTGACATTTTACTTGCGTTTTTGGAAACAGTGTGGGTGTTGCTTTTCTTCACAGTGGCCTCAGCCTAGAAAAGAAAATATTTCTCAGAAAAGAAAATATATCTGCAATGAAACAACAGAAACTACCTGCAGAGTCACACACTTTCACTTGTGGCATTTCCTGAGCACTTCTCACCACTGGAGTCCTGCCTATGACTTGTCACTTGTCACTGTGTTCTTTACACTGTAATATTTCCCTGTGCTCTGATGCTAAGTGAGAAACCCCTTTTTTGTTCCCAGCTGTTGGAGATAGGGGATGCCTTTGCACGTGGTGCAAGGTGTGCATTCTGCAGTTTGCAGATTATTCATGAGAAGGCTCAGCACAAGAACCAGGAGATAGTGTAATAACTTAAAAGCTAAAATGCTATCTTCACAGAGAAGGCATGCTACTAAGCACTTCTAAGTCAGTCTTGGTGCAGTGCATCATCAGATATGCAACCTTTTTTAAGGTGATAATTCCAATAATTTGGGTATTGACCTTGTTCTATGTTGTACAGACTTGTAATCTGTGTTTTTGAATGATCCCCACAGGTGGGACATTTCTAATGTGAAGTCGTGCTGTGAGATACCTGTGAATGTTCTGGGAAGATGGGATTATAAATATTCATTGATTTTGCAACCTTGGGCTGTGAATGTTTCAAGTTTTATAAGCTTAGCAGAACTGGACCTAGTCAGAGAATTAAAAAAAAATGAAAACAAAACCCACAACTCACAACACTGCTAAATCCAGGTCATAAATAAACCAGAATGCATAAGAAAATGAGAATTTTTCTGCTGGGTTAATTTTGAAACCACATGCCAATCTGATTAGGAGACATTCATAATCATGATATTCAAACTGATCACTTATGACAAAACCAAGTCAGGCTAGATTTCTTGGAATCTGTCACGTTGGAAAATGGTAGGAACAGACAAAAAAATGGATTCTAAATGTAGATGCATTTCTATGCAGTGTCCTGCTAGTGCTTTTTTTCTACTCTACATGAGAGCTTGGTGTTGCTGGGCAAAAGCAGGAAGATAATTTTGTAATTAATTTGATAATCCCAAATGACCTATTTTGCTACAAGATTATGAGATTGTGTAAATCAGTGTATTATATAATTCATGAGCACTTAGATATGTAAAGCTGGGACAGCCAAGGCAGATGCTGAGTCTGAGACTCTTCCCTCTGTCTCTTTCTTACTATTTCTTATAGAGAAAAAAGTTTTTACTGAAACCTTCTGGAATGCATCCTACTGTCCCCTGCAGTTTATATATCAACTGTTACAAGGACTTACCTCTCACCCTTCCTGAAATAGGATCCTTGGGGTTATTGTGTGTGAGACAATAATAATAATCATTGTGAGACAGTAATACTATGTGTGAGACACAGGACATAGTCCTTCTATTTCTGTGAATACACCAATTTTCTGTCTTTTCCCAGAGTGCAACTGGAGCTATTTCTGAAGCTGGACTGGAAAACAAATCAGTGGAATGTTGCGAATTACAAAAATTATCCTTTTGACAATTTTTATTGTTAGCATGCACCTAAGTGGCAGCTGGACTGCATGATCATTACAGCTCACTTCCAACTGAAATATTCTTCTGTTCCATGCCATGTCATTCTATTCTATTCTAGCCTAGTCTGAAAGGAAAGGGGAAGGGGGAAATGTTTCAAACTATTCTTACTGCTGGACAGACAATGATGCTGGATCATCTCCTTTTTTATGTGATAGACCCAAAGCATAATATCTCTGTAAGTTACTCTCCTGGTGCTGGTGGCTCTTTAGGAGAGCTAAAGGACAATTTACTAAAAACCAAAAACAAAACCAAAAAAGTAAATTAAAAAAAACAAAAACAAAACCAAACCCTGTGTACTTGAACAAACTACAAAATCGGTAGATAAATGGTTAAAAACACAAAAATCTTTCCCCCCAGGATCTGGCCTGCAGCTTTTCCCCCCTGCTAAGCTTATGGGATGACTCATATGCATTTACATTCCCCATGTTTCACATGGCATCTGCTGCTACACATTTGTTGCAGGATCTTGTCTTTGAACAGCTGGTGACAACCCACTTCCTCTTTCTTTCTTCAGCTGAGATTTTTCAATTGTTTCGTGTTGTGTTGATGTGAGACCTAGTGTTGGAAAAACAAGCCCATTTACCCTGATTAGAACCTGCCATTTAAGCACTTGCCAATTAACAACCCATTTGTTATTCTTCTAAAGACCCAGAAAATACTTTCCCGTTCTCCTCTTTCTTCAGATGTGATTCCACGTGAGCAGAACAAAATCAAACCCTTTTTATATGACACGGTACTAATATTTCCCTTTTTCTTCCTCTTCCTTTTGTCCTCCAGAGTTGGTGATTAAGGGATCCTTTGCTTTCCTCAAACTAATCATAATTAGCTTGACGTTGTGATAACCATGCTGTCTCCTTAAACACAGAGAAACTGCCACTAATGATGAGTGTTACAGACATGACCTTTGGAAAAGCAAACGGGAGAACATCACGCTCACTTTAGAAACAATGATACAAAATGTGATTCATTTAAGCTATTTGGTGCCAATTCTACTAACAAGCACTAAGGAAAATAATCGAACGTGCATTTGTCTGTAGCAAAATTAAAGACAATCTGGTTTGTACTAGTCTAGTACATTCAGTGAAACAGAATCCTTCATTTAGGGATTTGATCTCAGCTATCTCTATGAAACATACACTGTGTTTCTATATTTTGGAAACTGTACTAAAAATTGAGCTTAATGTTTAGACACAATTTTTTTTCTTTTTTTGTCCTCACATTCAACACATCTAGATTTCCTTGCCAAGGCCAATTTTTATTACATAAATATTTTTTGAAAGTACTAAACTTTCAAGCAAGACCATCTTATTTCCATTGTTTAAAATGCAATAACTTATCTCAGACAACTTCAGTAGCACTTGACAAACTGCATATAATCCTATGAAACCTAAGGGCAGTAAAGGTAAGTGCTTTTCTACTGTAAAACACTTGCTGTGTTTATTGCTGGTTTGATGGCTATACCATTCTGCAGGAATTGTCTAAGTTGTTTTTTTTTTCCCATTTTCATAATTGCAGTTGAAGTTACCATCTGTATTGTTTAGACTGTACTGTACTGTTTATTCCCATAAGTGTTATCTGCTCCTTCTGCAGCTATACTCCACCTCCCCCTTAAAACATAGGTATACCTGCAATATATAGCTATTTAGGTGTTCTGCATCTCTCTGCAGAGTTACTTGTGACAATTACTTTGTACTCTCGAGTTGAGTTTTCCCTTGTTAATACCACAGACCATCTGATTGAGGAAGGGGTTTTCTTGGAGGGTCCCACTTGGTCCTACCGTTGCTAGGTATGTTTTGGCCCTCTATGATACACAGTTCTGGGGGTCCTGAATTTAAATATTGAATAAACACATATATTTACTGAATCATTGCCAATTTTTTTTCCCATTTCTTTGTTCCTGTGGCAAGGAAGGATTTCAAATCACTTAACTGAAAACAGGATCTGGTTTTGGTTCTCATTTGACTTCCCAAGATGGATCAGTTGAAACCTGTTACAACAATAATTTACTTAATAATAATAATTTACTTTAATAATAATAATAATTTACTTTGTTCTGTGTGCTTCACTAAAATGCTGAAGGGAAAACCCTTTGCTTTTGCAGTTGTTTGGCCTGAAGCCATGATTCCCTGTGAAGCTGCCTGAAGAAGCCAGAAGAGAATTATCCAAATATTTTTATGCATACAGCCTTAGCGAACTGATGGGCTTGTGAACCTGTGCACTTCTTAAAATATATTTTAAAAGGGGATTTTAATGGGGTAGGGGATTATAAATGGGCTGTAGGTGCACCCTTTCACTGTAGCTGAGCAAATCAAGGACTGATGTGAAGTGTTTGGAGGATTCTGCTCCCCAGACCTGACATCAAAACAAACCATTACTGCCTTGTAGCCAGAGATGAAAGGTTTCTCATTTCCTGAAATGGAGTGCAAGTGCAAAGAGAGATGCCAAAAACCTTGATATTCAGTTTTGGTTTTGTTTTTGTTTTTTGCAACAAACCATAAAGGTTAGGTACCCCTAACTGTTAGATAATTCTGACTGTATTTAGTTTCCACTTGAGCACACCTTGAGTCTGCCGTGCTCTGCAGCTGAATGCATAACATCTCAGTCCCTGGGCAGTATTAGTAACAATTCACAGTGCTGCAGCTTATGTTATGCCTGCTCTATGAATAGCAGCATCATTTGTCATGTATTTGAAAAGTCTGCCTGTCCAACATAGCTGATGACAAATTTTAGGTTGAGATAGATTTGTCCTCCAGTCCACAGACTGGTTCTTTTTTCCCCTGCAGTGTCGTTCACCACAGGCTAACTCTGCCATACCCCTTCCATTCCCTAAGAGAAGACAGATCTACAGATAACTGGATATCCAACACCTGTGTTTCAGTGATCATATTATTTGAAGAACTGGGTGCTTCACTTAATGTTCCTTGAGTAGGTCTCTTGATAATTTACTATTGCCAAACCCACCTCTTTTTCTCTCTGCCTGAATTTGATTTCAGAAAGCAATCTCAGATAGATTGCAGAGTTCTAATTACATGCTGCTATTGTTGGCTTTGTTCCTGCAAGTGGCAAAATAGAGTAAACTTTGCCTTACAATGCATGAAATGCTAAGGACAGAATATATTCTTTTTATTGTGATGCTTTGGAGTAGTGGGGTGGTTTTTTTGTGAGATTTTCCAGAACAGCTATATCCAGAAGCCAAGATAGTTGTATTCAGCAAGGATTTATCTGTAATACTTAACTACAAGAGTTCTGCATACATTTACATAACTTATTGGAGAGTTTTGTGGTGAGAAAACAGCTTAGGGCACAATTCTCTCCTGTCAGTTACCTTTGAGTCATCCCACTTGCCTAAGCTTCAGGTCAATAAAACAAATTTCAAAGCAGAATCCAGTAAGTTCTGAGACACTAGCTTCATCACCTGCTTGCAAAAAGTGCAGATTTTTAAATCATCCTTTTCTTCTAATGAGATTGTTCTTCTGCTTTTATTTAGGGGGATCCTAATGTACACTCAGTGTGGTTTCATTTAAATAATTTCTGTATCTCCTTGGTTTCCATGAGCATGCACTTTATTTCTGTATGTTTAATGCTGAGGAAGAATCCTTAGTTTCATTTGCACCATTTGCAAAAATCATCAGGTCCAGAAGAGTCAAAGTTTATCATAGAAGTTTGATAAGGACTCTTATTATGATGAATGCTAGTAATTGTTTTGTCATGTGTTCTGGAACTCACAGAATATTTATCATTATTTTCAATAGTGCTATGGTGTGCTGTGTCCTAGGCAGTGTCAGTCACTATGAAATTGAGAATTTCCATCCCTTTTCATATTTGTTTTTCATATAAAATAGGCAAAATGTTGAAATAACTGTTTGTTTACATTTTCAATCAAAATAAAATATTTTGACATTCTTGAAATAGAAGAAAATTCCTGTAGCCTAAAGAGGGTAATGGTGCTGGTTCTTCTTCTCTTTCATGGTTCCCAGCTGCTGCTGCAGTTCCCACATTGATCCACAGGATTCTTACACTACACTACATGTAAATAATACACCCTGAGAGATATGGTGCATTGCAGCTGGAGTCCTTTAGAGATCCTTGCCATAAAAGAGTAAGGGATGGAATTAAAAAGGAAATAATACAAAGTAAATACAAGGAAATGTGGGAAGATGCTGTGTAAAACACAAGAATTGGGATTTTCCACTTTTCCCAGTATGTTTCAGCTGAGTGTTTCTTCCAGGCTCTATTCATTACTCTGTTTCCAAGTGGAGTATTATATTCTATATAACAATTACTCTATTACAGGTAGAAAATTCAAGGGATCACAGTTTTTTTTCCCCTTATTTTAGAGAACAACACACTAGAGAAAGTTAAAGTGGGATTACAATCTTTCATTTCACAAGTACAATTTCTGAACATGGAGATCAGTAGTTTAGTACAGATTTTAGGGAGAAAGACATTCCATCACAGTGGCCCACTGCAGAAAAATAGACTGACCAAATACTAGTGAAATTGTACAATGACAAACTGACATATTGTCCTGAGTGCAGAGGTGGGTTTGCAAGGAGGCAGACACGGTACTTGTCCAGGATTTTTCACAAGGCAGATCAAGAAGTGCTTCAACTTATCCTGTGCAAAGTGAGAGATGAGAAGAGGCTCAAGCTTGAACCTGAGCCTTTTTTGAAGAACCTCCCAGTCAATAGTTCCAGAGAGAGGAGATGCAAGATTCACAGACACATAGAATCATTAAACTTGGAAAAAATCTTTAAGATCATTGAGTCCAACTGTATTTGGAATCCGGATACAGTATCTTCCATATTTTTTTAGGAACTGGTTTCACTTGAACTCCATTTCCAGTGGTGGCTTCCAGACATAAGGAGTGGAAGGAAAAGGTGGGAGGGAAAAGAATGGGAATAAATGAAGAATTAAATGTTCTTTATTGTTTCTCTATTGGTGTCCCAGATAAAATATGGCATGTCTGATACACCAAAAACTTTTATCTGACACATAAAAAAAAGATAATGCCAGCTTTTCGATTTGATTTAGTTTTTTTCTCCCAAATAATTTTTTTTACTTTTCAGGAATTTGGAAGAGAAGTTAAGTAGGCCTCAGTTCCTGTTGGCCAAAACAATTTTCAGTCCTTCGAAGGACATTTGGACACAAGAAGGCACAGGTTCTGTTTCATTTTCTTCTTTGAATATACACTGGTGAAAGGCCTGCTGACTTTTTGTGGAAGATAGCATCCTGAGAATATGGTAAATTTCCCTTCTTTTCTGCCCTCTCCGGAGATCAGTCTGTCTTCTGCTTACAAAAAGCAAATCATCCACATCATACCTCCTTGGATTCAAGAACCCAACTAGCCCTTCCCCTCTTTGACTTTTTCCTCCTCCAATCATACACTTTAGCAGGCAAATCTACCAATCAAACACAAGAATTAGACACCTCTATGTATTCAGGACTGTAATCATATTGCAAACTATTTTATAGATGCATGTAAAATGGCAGGAAAAATCACCTTCTGACTCACATTATATCAAGAACAATTCACCAGGTAAAACTAGGGTGCTCTGGCAATTAAGATACTTATAGAAAGTTGGAATATAGACCATGTTTCTTCTTTAACAAACAGAGCTTTGTCTATTTCTTCAAAGATAAATATGCATACAGTTTTATTGAGAGGATTAAAAAGTAATGATCTGATCTTTCACTCCCCATATTGCTATTTGTTCCACGTCAGCAGCCTCATAACAGATTCAATGGCCCCTAAGCTACAACTTTTCACAAGCAAGAGACAAATGCTTAGAGAGCATCTTTGATCCTTGTAATCAACTTTATTTCCTCTCCAGAATTCCAATTATCCCATTAAACAATGACTCTGGATGCTTATATTGGTACAGGTGCCTTAATTGGTTAATTTATACTCCTGCCAGCCCTAGCTAAGAATTCATTTCCCTGAGGCCTCCTAGCTAACCATGGTACCTCCTGAGCTGGAATGGTAATTCCTGGCAGCCATGGTACTTGAGCACATTTAGACCCACACACAAGCACCCCTCACCACACACTAATCTGTGCTTCTCCACACATAGACATGCTTGTTGAGCTTTTATTTGCTTCTACCTTAGAATTTCTAACCTATTTAGTTTTAAGACTTCAAATATACAACACTTACCATATGCTTTTAAAAGCAATTTTGCCCCAGAAAAGTCTTTATGATACTGGGGTTTTCAGTAGCACTCCAAAGCAATTAAAAATTTATTAGATGCCAGCACATTCAACTGCAGTCTGTCATATACACATTTATTTGCCTATGCTGTCTGGTGAGTGGCATCATTTTCGTTATTGACTTATAAGGATGGAAATAATAGATGTATTATTTACTGAACTGTCTTTAACTCTGCATCAACCAAAATAACTAATTTAATGTGTAACAACTTTCACTGACAGAAGCTGGGACATTTTAAAATCAAGGTGAAGAGAAGGACAAGTGCTAGTCTGTGCTCTGTAAGAGTCGTTCTCACCATGGAAAGAAAATAAGATATCCGGTCTTGTAATTCATCAGAGAAACCAGACAGAACTGCAGGTAGATTTTAGAAAATAATTTTCTAGGAAATCTGTTTTTCAGGACTAGACAAACCTGTCAGTGAACTTCCAGGATTATTATTTTTCCAAACTTAAATCCTAATGAATGTCATAAGCAGGAGTTTCTGCTATAGGCCCTTGAAGGAAGTTTCAAAAAAATCTATAGAAGAATTAGTTCAGTATCCTACTCAAAAGACTGTAATAGATGTTCCCTAACCGCATTTCCAGTTTTCACCTATGAAATTTGAATTATTTTTCCCTCTGATGATGTAAATTTAGAAGTCACCTTCTCTTCTCCTTATTCTGCTATATTAGGTGGCAGCTTGCAGGCAGGAGTGGCTGAAGAAGAAGGCAGTGTCATCTCTAGTTCATAGATGTAGCACTGTACGTGCCAAAGGCAGATGTTTGTAGAGAGCATGTAACTTCACTTGCATCTTTTCAGTTGCAGAGTAACATCCAGAATGTGGGATGATTCTGATTTTCTGTTCATTGAAATGTATCTGTGTTTATCCTTTCAGAAAATACATTCAGTTCATATAAAGTAAATGAAAAGAGCTGTTTCTGCCAGCAGTCATGTACAATATCCATTTTGCTTCTGTTATGGCTCAGCTGTATGACCTGATACCTCCCTAAGATGTGCTAAAAGCTTCACACATGTACAGTTTTAAATGATAAAAGAAGTAATGTAGTGTGACTGGAAAACCCCTATTCACTCGGGGAAGATAATGGTATCTGTGGATGATACATTCCAGCAAAGCATCTTTTTATACACACAGGCAAACAGGAAAAATTTGTTAGTTGCTTGGTCACCATTCAGCTAAACCACCAAACTTTTTTAAAAAATAGCATGGCTGTGGGGAGTGTGTTCATCCCTTCTATAGTAAATTAGATGAAATGAAATACAACATGTACCCTAAGATGTATATTTTCAGATAGGAAAGGAATAAATTTCTCCTTGTGGGTATTGGCTAATATTTTATATTGCTCAAATTGCATAACTGATAGACTGGAGTGTCAGTTGCTGCTATGCAGCAGTATGAATAATGTCATTTCCAAATGTGCCGTCTAGAGGGACACTACCTCTGGAAATTATCACAAAAACAGTGATGTTTCTCCTCCCAGGCATAAGTGAACTGTTTTCCTCTTCCCCCAAACCATAATCTCCATAAAACTATAATCCCTGCATTTAGGACGTGCCTTAGGGAGGCAACTGCCTAAGAAGGTGACTTTGTCCCTGCCCTTTTGTCTAGGCTTCCCAAAGACTTTAGCTGGAGCACTCAGACTGCACAAAGCGATTCCTTGAGGGCACAAATACATTCTGCAGTTCTGCTGCCCAAGAAATTCAGCCAGGATCCACTTCTTTTTTTCCAGAAGTTCTACGGAGGTGGTACTTCTGCAGACGTATGTGGCAGTATCTAGTATTCAGTTCCTTAGATACAGGGTGTGCCTTTAATGTAATTCATGGAGACATCTTAGATAACTATAATCTAATTCTACCCTTTATTTTTCTTGGGTTTAGACTTGGTCTATTGTGAGGTAGCCATTAGAAGCTGATAGGGCAGGTGAACAATCTTGCTATTGGGACAGCTGGGTGAGTAGTTCCAGTGACAGGAAGTTTGGCAGGAATGTGGTTTAGAGAGGATGGGTTGCAATGCTAGAAGTTGGAAACAGTGATGTGTTTTCTGAATAACATATAAAGCTTAATCTCCAGGGTCTGAATAGTTTTAAACACTTCCATTGTGTGGAACGGTACACATATTTTTTATTCAGCTGTGCTTTAATGGCTCTACTAGCACTTGCCAAATTTCATACATTGTTCATTTCAAATATTTGCATGCCACCCTAACGATTCTTTTACAGCCACTGTAATACATGATGATTCTGTACCGTTGCCAGCTATTCCTTCAAAATTACAGGTGGTCACATCCTGGGCGTTATTTGAATGCATCATATGTGCCATAAATTACTCACTTTAGACGCATGGTTTAGCAACGGTGAGATCATTAGCAGAATATGATGTGAAATAACCAGAAATTATAGAATCACAACATGGCTTGGGTTGGAAAGGGCCTTGAAGATCATCTAGTTCCAACCTTCCTGCCATGGGCAGGGACACCTCCCACTAGATCAGCTTGCTCAAGGCCCCATCCAACCTGGCCATGAACACTTTCAGGGATGTGGCATCCACAGCTTCACTGGGCAACCTGTGCCAGTGTCTCACCACCCTCACAGTAAAGAATTTCTTCCTAATGTCAAACCTAAATCCATCGTCTTCCAGTTAAAAGCCATTACCCCTTGTTCTGTCACTACATGCCCTTGTAAAAAGTCCCTCCCCAGCTTTCCTATAGGCCCCTTCAGGTACTGGAAGGCCCCTATAAAGTCTCCCTGGGGCCTTCTCTTCACCAGGCTGAACAAGCCCAGCTCTCTCAGCCTGCCTTCATAGGAGAGGTGCTCCAACCCTCTGAACATCTTACTGCATGCAGGCACTGCACTTCTGTGTGTATGAATCATTTGCAATTTCAAGGACTCCATCTGTTGCTAAAATTTCCCAGGGATAGTAACTGTACAGAGAACTACCTGGACAACTAATTATTAATTCATTTTCCACAAGGAAACAATAATCTTCAGGCTCAGTTTGGTTCAGTTTTTTAAATGGTAAGTTGAAAAAGCCTTTCTTTTCTGCTGGAAGTGAATCTCACATGAAAAGCTTCCTGGAAGACTGAACATCCTTTCCACATGTTCTGAGCAGCATGGGTAAAACAGGTTTGTACCAGCAACAGGGGACAGCCGCTACAGCAGAATTATTGACTCACTGCTCTTTGTGGTTGTTGTCCAGGTATGGCCTCAGTAGAAATGTCACAAATAAAATTAAAAATAGGTTTGTGAAGGTCTGAACAGACCGACATTTGTCTTCTGGGACCACAAGGAGGAATGTCTCCAAGCCCATGCAGGAAGAAACTGTAGTGCTTGTCCAAAAGACCCACATGACAAGGGGCTCCTCTACTCCCCAGCTGTCCTGTAGTGCAGTCAATGAGTTGTAGGTGACCCTCCCTGTTATCAGCTCAGGATCAGGGCTATCAAGGCAGCTCATCAGGGGGCTGACTGTCACACATTTCAAGGGGAATTAGCCATAAAGCTGCACAGCAGTCTTGGGCTTCATCGAGTTTGAGATTTTGCTCCTCTTTTGGCTCACAGTGTCTCACAAGAATCTGGGAGCCAGTGGTCTTGTAAGAGGCCATAAAATACTGAAAATTTGCTCAGTCTTAAGAAGGTGCATGTAAGGAAACAACTGGTGTTTTGAGGCTGAATTGGTAGCAGACCCTGGAGCAAACCAACGTGTAATTCAAAGACATTTTTTTTCCTATGCAAAATGTCATGAAAAGACAAAGAATGGTTTCTAGTGGGTATAATTTCCACTACAAATGGGGCTTTAGGCAGGACAAAAAGCAAAGATAAGGCTGTCCAAAATCTGTCTAAATGGTTCCAATATCTCTCTTATGTGAGAGATTTATGTGCCGGCTACCTTGCTGTGAAGAAAGTTTTGATAGTAGACTAAGTTTGTTACATGTCTGTTAGGCACTCTGCACCAAAATAGAGAGGATCCAACTCACAGTTTCATCTGTCTTCTGCAAATCAGATCAGCCGAGTGGGTAAAACAAAGCGTCATGCTAAAGGTCCCTTAATTTTAGTGTTATTTTAGTAAAGAGATTGTTAAACAGAACTATTCCAATTGGTCAATTCTAGATGCTACTAGGAAAAAGTTAGTTTGGGAATTTGTGCAATTGGATTTCAAAGATGGAGACAAGCTGAGCTTGTTTGCACTTTCTGCCCATGGTGAAGCATGTTGTGACTGGAGCTGGCTCACCTACATGTTCCTTGCTACAGAAATCAGTGCCCAAGTTGGAATCTCTTTGTCCAGTGTTGAGGCAGGCAGGACCGAAAAGTGAGAAGCGCTCTCACTTAAAAAAGATAAAAGGAGATTCCTTTTATCTGTTCCTCCAAGGTGATCAGTGTTTTCCACTGGTTTGAGAGCCAATTTGTGCCAGAGCAATGCAAAAGCATGATGGAGAGACACACAGTAGAGTGTTTTTCAGAGCCTACTTTTAGACTGGAAATAATGTTTTCATCTTCCTTGACAGCAGTTTCCAAAGGCACACAGAATGGACATTGCAATTTTTCCTGTCAGTTCAACCTTGTTTACAAAATCAGGGAAAGATTTAAATGCAATCTACAATTGTAGATTGTAGCTTTCTTTCCATCTCTGTTTTGACTCAGATTAAAAAAAAAAAATCCAGTTACTGATGGATTTTCACAGAATATGATGATTTTCACAGAATATGGTGGGTTCTTTGCTGTGTGTTTCTGGGATAGACCAGATTTCCTGTGATTCACTTGACTTGTGTAATGGGTCCCTGCAGAAGATAGAGTAAATAGGAAATAGCATTTTTGAGCCAAATTTAGGCAGAGGATGACCACAAGCCTTGGCTGCAGAGACCCATGTGTAAGTGACTGATGAATAACCCTCCCATGACTCTCCTTAGCTCCTTCCTATGGAGATGTGTAGGAATATACCCCTCTCAGCCAACTCGGTGCCTGCTGGACCAACTTAACTGATAAACTGTATCAGAGATGGCTGTGTCTGGGTCCAATACTGTACATGTGGACAACACCACTTTTTTTTTTTTTTTTTTTTTTTTTTTTTTTTTCCTGGCAGCAGCAATCATAAAGAGAATGGTTTACCTCTGAGCAAATCCTATAAAATCCCTTTAGACTACAGTAACTGTGAACCTGTCTGCTGATGGGGTACATACACTGTGCTATTACATGTGTGAAGCAGCTTGTGCAGTGCTGCAGTAACTGGGGTTTACAGTATCAGCATAAGTTTGCTGTTACCTTTTCTAGTACATCTGTTAGTGTCAGAAGTGTTGTCACATTTCCTATTATTGCTGTCACCCTTTATACTACTTCTGTTCTTTATACAGTAAGTTAATTATGCCTTTCTTATTCACAGCCCAAAAGAACTTGCACCTCCTTGGTGAAAAACAAGCTGTTTGGAGATCCTTCTATTTTCAGCATTATCTTGTTTTCCTAAATATCCACTGGTGAGCTACATGATGTGGTGACAGAGCATATTTTACTGCTGATTTTCTGAACTTCTAGAGGCTACTGGTAAGTGCTTTGTCTGTTCCTTCACTGGCTGAGAATAACTGGTCTCATATTTTCTGTGTTAAGCTGATGTATCTTCACATATTTCCCTTCAAGGTGGGTGATAGGACAGGAAGAGGAGGATGCACATGCTCCAGAATCTTGACTCTCTGTTTGCTCTGCTTAAATCTGACTAACCTGGCTAGTCAAATTTGGCTGAAGTGCATGACACAGAGGTCCAACACACAATTAAGAACCAGCAACAAATGGCCAAGGCATCAGAAGCTGCAGCTGCAACCTGTTCCTGGCCTGCATCCATGTTCCTAAGGCTCTGCCAGGTGAGGAAAGGTGCAGCTGGGGAAGCTCTGTGCCAGATGAGAGTGCATTCACCCAGGAGGAGTTCTTTCATCAGGGATATATCTGCAGGCTAGAGAAGCTGTTGTTTGGTTGGACAGGTCAAGCTAGCTGGAAAAGGACCTGGTTTGAATGTGCAGCAGTAGCAAAACAGACAGTCAAAGAGAGGGAGATAGGATGCTCCTTGGGGAATAAGGGTTGACAGGTATGGTTATTGTAACCCTTGTTAGTGAAGCTGCCAATTCTGTAAACAGCAAAGGGAAAAGGGGAATTGGGCAGAGCAGAAGGAAACCAAAGGACAAATATATTTTAAACCTTTTCCAGCTATCTCAGTAGATAGCTTTGATCATTTCACAGAAACCGACGGGGGAAAGAAATAACACCGGGGAGGCAGAAAATCCATTTCATCCTCCTTTTTCCTCTTTTCTAATGTGTTCTCCAGTACAGAGATGGCAAAGTTACAGAACAACAGCAGAAAAAAATACAGATAGTGATTGAAAGAAAAGGGGAGCCACTAAATGCTACCTGCTCTCTATCTCTCTTCAGATAAGAAGTAATGGGTCTCACTGCACCTATTTTAATCTCTGGAATTCCAGTTTTAATTTGAAATCCTTGATTTCACTGAAATTTTGGGATGAGTTTAAGGAAAGGCTAGGGGAAGAAGAGAAAGAGGCAGGGACTAATTGAACTTTGATTTCTTTTAAAGGCTGTTCTGTTCAAATTTAACAGACAAGGGCCATAACAAGAGAGATCTTCTATCAAAGGAAAGTTGATGTGATACCACAGAATGAAAGATGAAAAATGTCTCAGTAGATTAATAGAGACATAATTATTCTCAAATTTGCTAGAGAAACAAGAGAAAGAACCTCACATGAGACAATTACAGGAAAAATTATGCCCAGTAATCTTGAAAGGATGGTAACTGTACTTATACCAATGTGAGACAGCTAACTCCAAGTTAAAACTGTTCTATCTATTCTTTCTCCCAGGGTTGTTTCTCATCTAGAGTTCATCATTCTAGCTGCCATCGATAGAATATCTGTTTAGAGGCTTTGCCAGTACTGTTGATATAATGAAACTTTATTTCACAAAGGGTGAGGTCCACTCCACCCCCCAGAAAACCTCCTTGAGGTATGAGTTTAGACAATGCTTACAGGAAATAGAGCAGCACAGAGGTTTGTGGAGGAATAGGCATGGTGGAGACAACCACAAGAGCCTCACAGATTGAGGTGGCTATATGTCAACCCATAGTTGATCAGCACCTTCCTCAAAAGCAGCCCAGAAGCTGCTGGTTAATCAGCAGTATGTTTCTCTAAAGTTACCTGAGAATTTTTTCTTTCATTGCAGTTTAATTAATGTCATTTCCTCCTCTCTACTTGGTTTCAGCCATCTCACATTGAAACCAGTGGGCCCACCTCATGGCTGTGGAGTGTCCCTCAGAGAGCAATGTGCTTCAATATTCAAGGGCTTTCTTCTACTTAATTAAAGGTCCCAATTCATTGATTTTTAAGTGGAAACAGGTGGTATTTTTCTATCATATCACATCACATTTAGTGGACAATTGTAAATATGCCACACAACTTTGCCTTCCCTGTTGCTCCAAGTCCCCATGGGATGTCCACAGCAGCATCACCACAGATTAGGAAGAGGATGTGGCTCCATCGTGAGGACCACAACACAAACTGTCTGCTTCTCTCTTTTCTCATGATCTTTTCTGCATCTCCTGTCTCAGGTTAAGTACAATGAACTTCAATGATTTTGCTGACTGCAACAGCTGAATTCAAATAGCACTAATTCTATGGGCTTAGGCTGTCATCTTCATTGTGCCAGAGTTCACTGATATCTTTGACATTACTGTAACAAATATTTTACACTGAGAACCACTGGGGTGGAGCTAGAGCAGCATTTGTTTCTGAAAAAGAAAGGAGTTTTCAAGTTAGCAGGCTCCACTTCCTCCCTCTGTTCCAAACAACTTGTGCTTTGTGGGTGAAACTAGCCTACAAAGCCTGCCTGAGTATGGGACCCCGAAGCCACACAGGCATTTTTTATGTCAAAGGCCCACTGTGGCAACCTGTGAAACTCAGCATCACTTGGTACCACAATCAGCTGCTAATAATTTGCAAATGCCTTAGGATATCTGTAGGATGTCTTAGGACTCAAGGCAGGATAACTTTTTTATCAAGTTATCAGAGCCAGACTCACAGCTAACATCTTGCACTTCCCACGCCAGTGGTCCCTGGCTCCAGGGCAAAACTGGGCTGTGAATAACAAGGTATTGGAACAACTGGTGACTCACTGAAAGTCCATAGTCCAGGGTATTGACAGTCTGCCAACTATTTTGTCATAGTTGTCACTGAGGGGCAAGATAAGAACAAAACCACAATGTGGTTTTGATATTTAAAGGTCAGCATACTTACAGTTCACAGTCACTCTGGGTAGAATCTTCTGGATTTTCACAAAGTTTTCATTATGAAAAGGGTAAATAAAAAATGTGGATTAGCTGCTCTTAATATAAAATACCTGCCAATCAGTATTCTGAATACAGGTAAAACTAGTCTGTCAGTGGTCTACACATTCTTCTTAACTACACATTCTTCCTTGTATTTCCAGTATTGAATTACCTTGACATTGTAAAAGTTTTTCATTAAAGAAATGCCAAATTTACGGAATTTATGTATTTGCTTGGGCATTTTATTATCTAGTACCCCAAAGGTCGTCTTTGCCCAGTTTGTGCAACTGGCTTGGCAGAAAACAGCCAATGAACCACATGTGCTTACAGTTCACTGTCTCTGTTGAGGAAGGTGGTAGAGCTCCAAGAGTTAACAGTTTGTGTCTGAAAAGCCTGATTTCTTTGTTATTTCCAGTCTGGGCAGATGATAGGTTTCACCTTGCTGTCCTACTGATCTTTTCCAAATTGACAAAATGACATTCAACTGGTTAAAAAAATGCTATTCATTGTATGCACTGATACATATAATATCCCTGGGGTTTTCATTTGACACAAAACAGATTTAACAAAAAATCAGATTATCCTCAATATAAACGAGTTATAGTTTGTTGACGGTACTGCAATTCACAGAAGAAATTGAGGATTTCAAACCAGGTGAAAAAAGTCTGAGCCCATGGGAGATATGTAGGTCCCTGAGCTTAGATGGAATAACTTATCCTTCAGACGAGTCCTTCCATCTCTGGCAGTGGCTGTCTCATTCATTATTCCCCTGACCCCTACTATAGGTGGCTCACAGCTGTTGCCTCCACCCGTTTTTGTGAGCTTTTGAATGCAATACTAGAATTTTTCCCTTTCTGAATCTTGTTCTGTTGAATTACTCAGTCACGAAAATTTATTAACTGGCAGTATATTCTACCCCTTGCTCCACAAATTTAAATCTTAATAATACAAATAATGCAAGTATGCTCCATCCACTTCATGTAGGTAGCTCTGCTGATCTGCTACCTATCTCTACAGTGTTCCTATCTTGCTTTTCTTTTCAGACTTGAAGCAGAATCATTAACATCATCTTCTCAAATATGGGCAAAAATAAGAGTAGATACTGAGTCTAAAGAGACATAACTCACTGATTCACTCATACTGAAAAACCACTCACTTTTTGCAGCTTCTTTGGTACAGGAAACTTGAGCTTAAAACTCAAGCCTCCTTCCCTGTCACTGCATCATGCAGAACAGCTCATTGCAGTGGTGGAGATGCTTTCTGTAAAGGTGAGAAAAGCCATTGTTCATTTTCATACCTCCATGTAATGAATAAATCCCTGGCACTGAGGCTGAGATACAGAAAAGTAATGTTCAAGCTTCCATTGTGCAGCTGAGAAGACCACTCCAGTACATTCACCAGATTTCTTTCATTCCATTTTTTTGAGACTTTTGTGATTTCTTTAGGTCTTTGCTGCCTTGAATAACTAGTATTTTATCTTCAGAATAAGTGATGAAGGTGCCTTCTAGGGTTTTCCTGACTTAATTTGGGGAAAAAAATGCCTGTCTCTAGTGTTAAGGAGAAACTCAGTAGTCTCTGAAATATATTTTTCTATAGCCCTCTAATTCATGACAAACCTAATTTTCAAGTTATCAGAATAGTGCATTCTTACTGGTCCTTACAGTGTGTAGACTTCTTCTTAGTGTTAACATTTTCCCCCTGGGAACTTGTAATGCTAAAATGGACAACTATCTAGCCAGATGGCTGACTGAAACAGTAATGTATTTTATTAGAATAAGCTGCACAGAATTTTGCTTTGCCTTTCAGTATCTTTTTCTTATCCTCATGAACTTTTAACACCATCCTGTGAAGATGAAAAGTGGGACTCTTAGGAAAAAAGTTTATTTTTCTGTTGTTTTTTTTTTTCTTTCAAAGCACTGAGGACTTTATAAGAAAATGCATAATAGTTAATTGTGCTATAAAATTTTCTAGAAAAATTTGGTTTTTATGTGCCTTCCAAAGAGGACTCTTTCTTGTCCTGAATCACTTCTTCATGACTAAATAACTGTATTCCATAGAAAGAATACATAAAAGGATTTTGTATAAGCCTTCTTTACTAAAGGAAAGGTATTATGCCACAGTGGTTCATATGCACACATGCCCTGTCCATCCTTGGTGACTTTGTGGCCTCCAGTCACTCTCAGTGACAACTAACAGAGCAGCAGAGTACTCAGAGAAATTAATTCTGACAAGTTTCATGAAGGTCCACCTGGGGGTGACCTGCTTTGAGGTAGAGAACTTCAGATGCTCACTATATCTGGAGAATTAGGGGAGATGGTGTTTAGGCACTCACTCTAGTGCATGTCTCCTTCTTACCTCCTCCTCTGCCTGTACCCCCTACACTTTTAGATATTTTTTGTGTGTCTAATAAGTGGCACTAAGTCTAACAATCCAACACTTAAGTCTTAACATAGCACAACTGAAATCTTTGTCCAACACAAGATGCAAAGTAATTGCAACACAAGCTTCTTTACTTAGAGTACTCATGGAAATGCTGGCATCAACTGGAGACACAGGGTCTTCAGGATATCTCGTCAGATTTAATGTTTTTGATGGTCCACTTCCTAAACCCTTTATTTCATATGTAGTAAGTAAAAACTTGAAAAATAACCAAACCATTCAGAGATGTTCAGATGGAAAGACAGTAATTTGTAGATGGTAGTATTCATATTCCTTTGTGCAAACTCTTCCTGACATCACACAATCCAACTCTGGTATATATTCAAGACTCTATGTTTAAAAAATTGCCTTGCCTTAGTGTTTTTTAGGGTTGGTGTGGGTTTTTTGGTTTTGTTTGTTTGTTTTGTGGTTTTATTTGTTTCCTTGTTTTTGTCTTGTCATTTCTGTGTTTATGTGTTTATCCTCTGTAGATGCAAGATTATAACTCAATCTCAGCACTAGGTGAAGAAGTCTGCTGAATTAATCTGTTGTTGCGTAGATCCCTGAAGTGGATTCTTTTTGATTACTGAATTGTTATGAATTACTGAAACTTCATGGAAGGCTGTTAATGAGAAGCTGGAAGTCCACTGATTAATTAGTATATACTGTAGTTTCTTCCACTTCGTGTTTCAAGTTTTAGTTCTCTACCACTGCCTGGGGGGACAGATCTCTTAGGTTGTCTGGCAGCAGCCTCATTATTCACAGAAATGGACAGTAACATCTTCAAATAAAATCTTTTTATTGATCTTAAAAGAGAAGTTTTAACTTTGAGCTCTTTATTTAGTTTCTATCTTTTTGTGTCACTGTTGTAACACTGACACTCTGTGTTCAACTCTAAATGGTTATACCATTTTGTACTGTGAGTTATTAGGACCCTATAAACTTGGGTCAGGAGCTACAGAGCTGTGAGACTCTAAAATCACTGCAAATATTTATGTCTTAATGGGTCGCATTCCCCCCTAGAAGTCACTTCAGAGTAAAAGCACACAATGCTATTTTGATTGGGCAGCCTTCAGATATCCTTCACAAAAAGAAAATTCCAATTTATAACCTGCAGTCACTCAAGGTCAGATTCATAGACACTTCTAGATGTATATTTTACACTCAGAAATCATTCTACACCCAAAAAAACTTCCCCTTGAAATCAGTAAGATAATGAATTCCCAAGATTCAATAGTTGGTTTCATAGAGGCAGTCATGTTCAGAAGTTCTTATTTGTGTCTGATCCATAAAATTCGCCAAAAACTACCAGCTGAGACTTTCTGGCCATAGGAATGGCTGTGTGGGATACTAACTCCGGAGATAGCCCCAGCTCTGAGACCTGTGTTCTGTTTGATTGAGTGCTCTTGTAGTTGTTTTTTTTTTTTTTTTTTTTTTTTTTTTTTTTTTTAAATATAAAACAGTTTGTGTAATGTGAATTTGTGAGTTTATTTTCAGGAGACCTTTATCTGGAGAATAAGATAACTGTTGAAAATTTATGAATACTGTCTATAGGAGTTTTGAATCAAGTTATGTAACATTGATCTGGAAGACTTTGACAGCATGTAATGATAATTATGATGTGTTATTATTCCTGCATGGCCTGCCCTAAGTGATCCTACTTTGGCAGGGGTGTGTACTAGATGATCTCTAGAGGTCCCTTCCAACCCCTGATATTCTATGACTCTATGATTCTATGTAAAACAATGGGATAAGATAGGATAGGATAGGATAGGATAAACAGAAGAGATACTCAAATATGTTGGTGAGTGCCCTGAAAGACCAGTTTTCATAGGGCTGAAATGCATATTCATACCAACTGTTAGAGTAGGTACACTACGTGGTCACATTCATTCAAATTGGCATTTACATTTCACAGAATCACAGTAAGGGGGAGGAAGGGACCTCTCAAGATCACCTAGTCCAAACCCTTCCTAGAGCAGGATCCCTTAGAGCTGGTTTGAGAGGAATAAGTTTCTGAGAAATGTGAAAATTGATGTAGGTTACTCAGCAATTTTGTTTTATTCCATCTGTCTTTTCGGTTCTTCATTTTCCCCTTGCTTATTCCCCCAGTAATTTTTATCTCTGGTACTGCACATTAGGAGGTCTTTGTCTTCACAGTTAATGACTTCTGGAATCTTTTGCTTCCCATAGTGTAAATTATACTTGGGGGAATGAGCCATCATTTTGCACAAACCTCCTGTGATCACACCAGATATACCAGGATTTTTTATATTGGATATTTTCACTAAGATGCTTAAGAAATGAGGTGAAATCCAATTTGAAAGACCTTTAGTTGCTTGACCCAGAAGCTTCCAATTTAAGTGCCTCACAGCAGCATGAGTGTGTCTGTGGTGCATAAACACATATTAGCAGTCAGTGGCATCAAAGACTGACTTTCATATAAAAAGATATTTATTACTAGGTTATTTGAAGATCCTTCATGTTATAATTTGATTTTTTTATTTCTATGACCTAAAAATATCTCTGTGTGATCTAAATAGTCCATGGATATTGTAGAGATGTTTAGGAAAGGAAAAAGATGTAAATGCTCAGAAAATGATGAAAAAAATCTGAAGTTTCCTGCATTGCTATATGTCACGGTTTAACAGCCCAAACCAGGACACTATTAGATATATTGCTCATACTATTCTCTATGTGAAGAAAATACACATATACATAAAAATCCTCCAATAACTTTCAAACTGGAGTGCTAAATTTGACATGGATCTAGAGCCCTTACACACACCCTTTTCCAACAGGTGTGAAGTTAATAAGTGACTGTGTAAAACAGGGGGACCAGTAAGGGACAGACTGTCAGGACCTCATCCCCAGTCAAGCTAAACTGGCCAGATGCATGGCCACTGGCCATAGTTGCTTTGACTCTTTCAATGGAGGGAAAAGCATTGGTCAGAGCTGAGTTTATTAGCAAATTCAACCATAACTCCTCTGTAATAAATCAGACTTTGCTGCTTATACTGTTCCCAGAACTGTTTGTCGTATGTTTATTTTAGGGCTCTGTCCCTGCCATAGATTTGGGGCTGTTTTTCAAACAGTGACACTGATATATTGGTATGACTATGCTGGCTCCCAGAAGTGGGACCGTAGACATGCTGAACAAGCAGAAGTTCCTGATTCCTTTTTTATTTTTTGTTTAATAGAAAATTTAAAAAAATCTCCTATCATGAAATTTGTCTGTGGTCAGAGTCCATAAACATGGTTTACTGTTGACCACAGGGGCTATGAAAGAACTCACTCAAGAACATTTGCTGCAGGATGAATTTCCAGCAGTGTTTTTCAGATGGATATTTATTTTTTTCTGATGATATAACTTAAACAGTATCAGAATTTTCTCAGCAACACGGGACTGGATGAGAACTTCTAGGCAGGCCATCAGTGCAAAGATGGATGACTTTAAGAGCAGGCTTTTCCTTTGAAGACCTTTTCTCTGTTTGAGCTGAAGTGAGAGAGCTGTTTCCAAGGAGAAAAATAAGGAAAACATATTTTGTGTGCCCTTAAAATGTAGTGTTAAAATATCAGCCATCATTTCTGGGAATAAGATAGGGAAAAATCAGACAGAAATGTGGTTCAGAAATGGGTAGCTCTCAGAGTCTGATGCTTCCAGTGTGGGCCAGGAGGATTTTTGTGTGCAAGTCTTACTGATCAGAGAATGAAAAGAAGGGGCACAGCACAGGATGGGGATAAAAGAATGGGGGGAACAGGGAGAGACCCACGAGGTGAACCCTGGTGGGATAGAATGACAGCAAAACCACAAGCCAGAGCAGAGCAGGGAGGGATCAGGTACCAAGGCAGATGTACAAGGAGGAAAATTAGTAACCTGGAAAGCAGTGAGAGAGCAAATGGCAGAGACAAGAGGGTATTGAACACCCCACACCCAGACGACTGAAGGGCATTGGTGCAGCATTTTTTTCTCTTGCCAACAAATATTTGCAAAGCCCACTAGCCAGCCCCATTTCTTCTCCCTGGCAGTACTTGGTTCTTATGAGAATATAGACACTGGTTATGTTTTAGCCAGGGGGATTGTGTACCAGTGTGGCTCTGAAAGACATTGCTGCAGTTCTATGCCCATTGGTACCAATTTTTGAAGACAACCCAACTTTTGGTGTTCCATCTTATTTGAGTAGCGGACTCTGAAAACCTAACCCTGAATTCTTCTCTTAATGCATTTGTGTTAATAGAGATGTATGATTGAGGGGAAAATGCCAGAAAATCACGACCAAGTATAAATGATGCAGCTGGCACAAATCCTGAAATAAGAGAGATACAAGGTTGTTGCTACCTGCTTCCCTTATCCTTCACTACCAACAGCCAGATAAAATGGGATGTTTTCCTAAACAAATTATATTTACTGGCAAGGCTAATGGAGAATAGAAACTCAAGGTTAGCTTTTTTGTTGCATCTGCTGTTGAAATGGACGAGCAACTTTGTGTTATTCCTGTAGTCTTTTCATCCACCACAAATGACTTAAAAAAAAAAAAAAAAAAAAAAAAAAAAGCAGAAATATTTGTGAATGCTGCTTGTATTTTTATGATGATGCTCTGAAGTAAGAATGGAACATTGAAGCTTTAAATGCTGCACTGAGAAAACCTGAACTGAAACAATTTTAAATCTCCTTCTCCAGATCTCTTTACATCCTTCCTCGTCTACGATAACAACACACTCTCTGATCTCCCTTCAACCTATACGCACAAAGATTGCTAAAACCAGCTTTTTCTTTTCCCTTTTGACCTGATTATGACATTCGCAGCTTTGAAAAATTATTTATGCTGTTTTCTCCTCTCTGTTCTTTTCTTCTCTGTGCTATCTCCTTCAAAGATCCACACAATTCTCTTATTCCTTATTTAATACCCTCTGACATGCTTCCAAATGCCCTCACTCCTCTGCAGGTGCTTCCCAATCTTTTATGACAGCTCAGACAAGAATTGGCTCCTATACTTCCAATTATTTGCAAGATTTTGCAATCTTTGGGGATCATATCTGGACGATCAGAAAAAAACGTCTTGCATTATATAATCTTTTTTTAGGAAGATTTTCTTCTTTTGAACCTTTCTGGTACACAAAAAGGAAAATCTGGAAACAAAATGGAAACATATGTGAGTTCTTAGCTGATTGTGGAAAGGCTGTGTAGCAGCCTATTCAAGAGGGATGGAGTCCTGTGATCCGCACAGTCATTCATTGTCTTTGCCTGGAATGTGTCTTTTGAAGTTGGCATTAACTACATTTTAAACAAAATATGCCAAAATTATTGTCCCACACTTACCTTTATCTCATGATCACCATCCAGAGAAAAAGGTTTTCCTACCACGTGTAAAAAACAAAGCATGGTAGTTGAAAATTATATTTGAGAGAAAGAATATAATCACAAGTCAGATACCTAGCAAAACTGGGATAGCTGTTTCTTCCAGAAATACCTTCCTTTCAGACCACTTAGTGCACTATGGATGCAATGGTATTATAACATGTCTTCTAATGTAGTGGAGAATAAATTAAAAAGACCTTAAAAGAGGAAGAAAAGTTCTTGAATTTGCGTTAAAGTTTGTCTATGCATCACTATGACCTTTTCTTTTTCTGCTAATCAAACATGGAATGAAGGGCTTTGCTCTAAGGGATCAGCTTCACAGGTATCATACTGGTGGGGTAGAATATGTGCACCTAAGTCGGTGGTCTGGATCCCAGCACTTTCACTGCAGATGATGCTTTATCTGGTCACTTCCCTTCAGCTGTATGATTCTGCAGGGAAGACAAATGTTTCTGGAATTACAGCAAGGCACGTTCCCCTGAGACTGATGCTCTCAAAGTGTGCCTGCTTCTACAAAGTGGAAAAGCTTTGATGAATAGGAATAGCACTAGTCTTTAAAGCACACTTTATTTCATTGATGAACTTTGAGGTGTCTCCTGCAGTAATGGTTTTGTAAACTGTAATCGTTAACATTGTTTATTCAGGATTTTCAAGCGAGACTAACGTTATCTATTTTCCCAGGCTGCTACTGGGAGAAATAACTGATGTTGAAGAAGCAGATGAGATTTCTGTGAGGAAAAAAAAAAAAAAAAAAAGAGTGGTGTGTGGCTTTTATAACCAGCAAGGCATTTTTCTGAGGTGGCTGTAAAGCATATCATGTGATGTGACTTAAAAAAGAAGGAAGGGTGATGTATGAGCTCCATTACATAATGCTATTGCAGAGCTTAATAGGTGAAGGCACAAGAGAAAAAGGATATAATGGAAATTTATTCACGTCATATACCAGTTAGAAAATTCAAAAATTCTCAAAAAGTGTTTGCTCAAAACCTACTCCATAACAAGATTAACTGCCAAGGAGATTACAAATTATGTAAGAGGAAAAGCTAAAAGAGATAATCCAGGATGATCCAAAGGATTTTGCAGATATTGCTGTACTGTTAACAATCTTATCATTAAATCTAGCAATTTAATGAGCTACATTCTCCTTTGGTTCAATTAAGTATAGTTCCATGTACGCTATTAATGTGTTTTTTCCTTTGACTGAGATCTAACCATGATATACTGATCATGTTGTGCATTAGTACATGTATATTTAGCAGTGTACTCTTCTTTAAAACAATATATCTGTGCTGATTAAAAAGCCAGGGATGTGATTCATAAACCCTTACTTTCAGGATGTCATAAACAAGTGCTGGAAATAATACTTTGTACTCTCAGTGATGTACAGCACTGCTTTGTATCTGCAGTTTCATTTTCCTGTTGGTGTTGGGTGTTGTCAGACATTTTGACATATTGTACTTCTTTTATTGGCTGAAAAACAATGTAATAGTAAATAATAATAAAATGAGTCAGTTTTCTTCACAAGAAAAACACTTTAGGATAGGTGCTGTGATTTTCTTGGTGGTTGTGTCTGTTGAATCTGCATGAATATCCTTGTGGAGTGAAGACAATGTAGTGAAGACAATTTGAGATCATCTTCATGTCATGGGTCACACTAGGAGCAGCATGTGGCAAGAGCAGATTCCGACCAGTTTTTTATCATGTCCACTCTTACAGTCAGTCTCATGCCCTAGGAATCTGTTTTAAGAGTCACTGATTGATTGCTACCCTTCCCTCTCCTGTCTTTTGCTTGGTTTTTAATACCTCCGGCTCCTGGAGATTTCTTGAATCAAATTCAGTGCTTCCCTTATCATCTCTCTTTGAAGTTTGTTGCTCCAATCAATCTCTCCTTCCCATGAATAATCCCCACTTTCTTTCTTAAAATATTAATTTGTACTTCACTTTGCCTTTACTTGCTTCATCCAGTTGTCTTTGCAACGCAGCACACGTCTCCTCCTCTGGAAGTGAAACATGTACAGATCAACTCAGTGTTTTATAATGCCCTAATTACTATACTCACAGGCTACTGGGTTATAGCAATATGCCAGAAGGTCAATGAACCTTTTAAGTAAAATGAGGAGATTTATCTTCATGAGACCTAATTAGAAGGTGAAGTTAATAAAGACAAAAAGGGGAAAAAAAAGCCATTAAGTCAGATATCTTCAAAACCTGTTATAGGAAGTAATCTACTGGAGTCTTTTTTAGTACTAGTGGGTCTTTCCCTGTACAGTGTGTAGGTCTTGGTGAGAAGTAGAAGTTCCTATATGATAGTTCCCTGGGGAAGCCATCTGCAGATGTACATCCTTGTGACACCTCCCAACAGGAGGAACAAGAGGAGCTGGGGAAGCAGCAAGAAGCTTGACTGGCTGATAACATGGTGTTGGTAGTCTAAGAAGAGGCAGGGAAACCAGTATAAATATTTTTGCTGATGCCTTCTCCATTAATGCTACCTGGGAGCCACGTGCTAGAGACAGGAACCCTATCTAATGACATGACAGTGGTGGAGAGTTGAACACAGAGACAATTTACAAGGGAAACAAACCTATGAATCCTCTGTTGGAAAGAGCATGAAGGCTGTTGGAACATCGACTTTTACAGATGCCATACAGAGTGGGATCCTTCCATATTAATGAGGACTTTTTGTTGGGATTCTGAAGTATTGTTCTGAAGCCCTAGTAAAAAGCATTGCTTCAAGTTTCAGTATTTCTGAATCATTCAATGTTGTCTTTAAAAGTTGTACAAGAAATGAAAATAGATGCTGTCTTCCATCCAGCCTTGGAACCTTGGGCAAAAAACTTCATGTTGAGTTTGGAATGGTCTTTGTTGACATCACTGAACTGGATTTAAAAAAAAAAAAAAAAGCGAGCACTACACTGGTTTCCTTCAGTTACAGTGATTCAGTAATAATAATAGGAATCTATTATTCCTATTATTATGTGTTCACATTCTTCACTGGAGTTTATGTAAGCAGGTCCACATGTATATGTATAGAAACCTCTCATTATTGGGATGCATTTTTTTCCAGCGAATGCAGTTTGCTTAAAAAGGCAAGACTTGCTTTGACTTTCATACAGAAATATCATTTTATGTTTTAGATATTTTCAATTTATTAATGGATTATTTCATCCTTTTGTCAACAGTGCACAGTTCCTAGATCCTGGATTGTCTCTGGGCCCTAAACACAGGTTGGCTTTCTGCTTAGTATGTTAACATACTGTCCCGCAAGGGGTAAGAAAGCAGACAAGATGTATTTGTACAAAGCAAAATTTATTATAAATCACAAAGCAACATAAAAAGTAGACTAAAAAGGCATAAATTATATTCTCTGAGTGCTAGGATATTAGGGTAGCAAAATGGGATATTAAGGTATCAAAACAATAAGGTGCCCCAGCAATATAATACTCTAATAACTGAATAGTCAATAAATATTGCACAAAGGCTGTTTTAGTACTCACAAATTACTTATTGATAGGTCTGAAACTAGATCTAAAACAATGAGCAAAATAATACCTATAGACAGTGTGATAAGACAATGATTGTATTCTTCTCTATTATGTTCAAAAGGATCCTAAAGTCTTAAAAATTCAAAGCTTAAAATTCAAAACTTTCTTTTACAATTAAAATTAGCTAATGAAGATGAGGATAGGAGTTAATGTATAGGGATTTGATACTACTTAGCCTTTATTCGGCTATGGACGGGTGTCCCTTTCTCTCAGCCTCTTGAGGAGGCTTCCCCACTGGAAGGGAGGAAATCCAGCACACCTTCTAGGGAAAATATACAGGAATGTCACTGATAAAACTGAGACAAGGATTTTACAGAATAGAGTGACTGACTGCTGTCATTTAAGTACTTAGCCATACCTCCAAAATCCTCTACTGGAGAACAAAAGGGAAACAAGGTTAAAACCAATAAAGCTTTTTCTCTCATTAAGCAATTTATTTCATTTATCTGTTCATTCTTGTTTGATCTCTGTTTGGTTTATCTGGAGCCAAGTTTGGCTTCTTGTTCTTCTACACAGGAGAGCAGCTGGCACCACAGATATCTACTTGGCCTTCTATTTGTACTTTCAAGATTGTTGCCAGTTCAGAGTCTGCTGTGCCTTTTGCTTTCCATGGAAACTCTCTAATTCTGGGCTAAGAGCAGTGAAGCCAAGAATTAAGGAGATTAATTGAATCAAAGGGTAACTGAGGTAGGGTCACTGAGGCAGAACATTCAGCTACACATACCTACTCCATAATATTTGGGTGTTCACTAAGCACAAATAGTTTTTTATATTTATGAAATTATTTTTAAAAGAACTTTTCTTCCCTGATATTTTTCCTGTTTTTTTAAAATTATTATTATTATTTTATGTTTTGGGGGGAAGAATGAGAACAAAGAACATCTGTGATTTAGTTTTCATCCCTTGTTGTCTTTAAAAAAAAAAGAACATACAAAGCAAAGTGTGTATATTCTTTTTGGGAAATGTATTTCTTAGAACAATTCTCATCTGTTATATTTTTGTGGACCATACATCGTAAAAGGATGTGCTGGGCAAGTCCATAGCACTGTCTGCCAGGCTCAGCCAACAAAGTTGTTACTGCTTTGCCCAGGAGATGACCTGTCTACCTTGATGCTTTGAAAGCATGGGTTGCTTGCTAGGGGCCACCTGTGGAGAGAAGAGCATCCATGATGCTCTGAGAATGCCAGCTGACCCTACAGAATTCAGATAACCACTGCAAAACTCCCATTGCTCAAGGCTATTTAGAAAAACATTGCAGCCCACAGGCACTAACACTAACCTAGAATCCGGGCATTGCTACAGCTGGTTCATCTCAGCAAGCATCCAGGCACCACCTCTTGATTGACTTCTGTTGGCAGGCAAGGAGTGCAGAAAGGACCATGCCAGGTTGAATTTCCTTGTTACTTTGGTGTGCCTCGAGGTGCTGCCTTGAAAATATGATTCCCTACCAGAACCAGGGAGCAATTTTGAACTTAAGGTAGATAGAAGTTAAAATGTAAAGGTCAATATTAAAAGAAAGTGTTTAACTTGTAAGGTGAATATAACATTCAGAATAGTGTAGAGAAATGTGTGGGCAGCCAAATTTCCCCAACAGATCTGGGGCTGAGAGTCTCCCTCAGGTGAATCACACTGCTCTAAAATAGCTGGTGACAGGGCTGTGCAAGCAGATGATCAGGCACCATGGGTTTTTCTCAGCTGTTTTTTTGGTTTTGGTTTTGGTTTTGGTTTTGGTTTTTTTTGTGAAGGAGTAGGAGAGACTTTGGCAAGTATTTTGTCCCTGAAGCCTCTGCGTGACTGAACTCTTTCTAATGGAGCTGACGCACTCAGGGCCTGCTGTGAAATGACATAGCCCAGCAGAGCAGCAAACACAGCCAGTGGGAATGACTGTTTACAGAAAATTAAGATAAATCTACATCTATAAGATTTGTCCTTTAGCAAGACACTTGGGATACTCACGTTTATGAGAAAACATGGGGAAATGGGAGAGCAAGAATGAAGAGTATGGAGGAAGTGATGCCAGGCTTCCAGGAAATAAGGATGGGTTTTGTGGATATCATGCATGTGCTGGTGTCCTTGAAGCAACCTACCATCATTGATCAAACAGATCAATTCCTATTCAGGAGATGCAAAAAGCCTTCTGTAAATCTAAAAGAAGGAAGTTAAAGGTTTTTTCATATTAAAGTGGATGTCAAAGAATTTGTGTGAAGGCTTAACAAGAGCAGTGGTCTCTTACATGTGGAAGTGACCTGTGGAAGCAAAATAAAGACAAAAGTCAGGACACACCCCAGAATTCCTTTATAAAAGAGTTTTCTGTGGAGCTAGTTAAATATATTTTTATATTGATGAAACTTAAGTCATACTGCTATACTGTTATACAGCTGAGACATCTGGACTGTTTCATGTTTCTTTTTTCTATGCTTTTGCTAGAGTTTTACCAGGGTTCTGCACTTTCATTGGGTTAGTTTACACAGTTCATAAGGCTGCATTTATTGCCCATTTTTTGATAAAGCAAAGGGCCTTGTTTCATTGTTCTGTTTTCCAGCTGCTGTTGTAGCTCTGCTAAAATTGTTATTTGCATTAAGTTTGTAAATGGATTAAGAACTGAACTTCCACTTCCATTTGGGGAATCATGTAATAGGTTGTGTATCTTCAGTGAGTTTACTAAAGTCATTGAAGCACTGAATTTGACCTCTGAGATGAAAAAGTTACCCTTTTGAAGTTATTTGGGAATTTGGCCATTCATTTCTGCAGACCTGCACTTTCAGCCCAAATACAGACTTGATTCTTCAAAAGCTTGTCCCTTAAAGCCATCAATTTTCATGTTATCTGTACCAGTATTTCAGGCCATATATTTGCCCGTACATTAATAACTCCATTTTCTCAATAAAGCGTAGCCAGCTCAGTCTTAAAGGTTTTGTGGACAGGGCAGATGGAAAAACAGCAAACAGTGAATGCCAACCCAGGCCTGTATTGCAGTCATTTAAAAGTCCTGTGACCTGAATACTTATTGCTTAGCCTTAATGAAATGGGGGTGTCTGTCATTACAGTGTCTCAATGGCTCTCAAGGCTTAATGGCTGTAAAGGGGAGGTTTTCTACCACATCTTTTTTGGTAGGGAAGACAGGTAAGAAATCAGATTGCCCTTCAGTGAGCACACTTTGTCTAGAGGAAATTCATAGGCAGGGTCAGTCCAGTATTTTAGCAGAGGTAATGCAAGCGCAGATTCGGATGAATAAAATGAAATAAAAAAGTATTCTGATTTCTGAAGGTTGTATCAAACATACAGCAAATCTAAACCTTCTAGGCAAAATATCTTTTTTTCCATTCCACAATTCAGCTTTTCCAAATTGCAGGCAAGTTCTCTGCCCCTAAGTCAAATGACCCTAATAATGTGTGGGCTGATGCTCTGAAATCAAAATCAATTCCACTGGTTAATTATCAGTTAATCAGTTACAGATCTTTCAAAAGTGCACTAATGAAGTTGCTGTGATTAGAAATATATGGGTATTGCATCCCTGGGAGTTCCAAAGCATCAGATCTTTCCATCCTCATAGCTCTTTTAAATTCCCATGCTAAGGTTACTTAATACCGTTTACTGAAGTGTGCCCTCTATTTTGAGCAAGAGGCAAATTAGTGCCAATTTATGTGTTTTCTCTGTGCTTAGCTGACGGATGCTATTTTAAAATATCATTTTGAAAAGACTCTAATTGTCACAACAAATCTTTTTTTTTTTTTTGATAAACAGAATCTTCACATTTCTTATAGTACTTTATTTTCAGGCAATGCATGCTACTGAAATGCATCAGAGAAAATTAAATGCCTGCGATTTGGTAAAATGTTCTCTTAAGGAACCAATGGTTTTAGCATTTTGTAGCAATCAGAACATTTCTGATTTTCGGTCAAGGCAGTACATGCTTGCTCTGTACCATCTGGATTTTTGTTAAGGTTAATGCATCTCTTTCTCCCTTCTGATATTGACTCAATTCTTGGGTAATTTAGATTTTTTTTTCCTTTTCCTTTTTCTCTTTCTCTTTCTTTTTCTTTTTGCTCTTTTTTTTCTTTTTCTTTTTCTTTTTCTTTTTCTTTTTCTTTTTCTTTTTCTTTTTCTTTGTCTTTTTCTTTTTCTTTTTCTTTCCTTTTGCTTTTTTGCTTTTGCTTTTTCTTTTTTCTTTTTGCTTTTGCTCTTTTCCTTTTTCTTTTTCTTTTCCTTTTCCTTTTCCTTTTTCTTTTTCTTTTTCTTTTTCTTTTTCTCCTTTTCCTTTTCCTTTTCCTTTTTCCTTTTCCTTTTCCTTTTCCTTTTCCTTTTCCTTTTCCTTTTCCTTTTCCTTTTCCTTTTCCTTTTCCTTTTCCTTTCCTTTTTCCTTTTTCCTTTTTCCTTTTTCCTTTTCTTTTCCTTTTCCTCTTTCATTTTTCTTTTTCTTTTCCTTTTCCTTTTCTTTTTGCTTTCCCTTTCCCTTTGCCTTTCCCTTTCCCCTTCCCTTTCCCTTTTCCTTTTCCTTTTCTTTTTGCTTTCCCTTTCCCTTTCCGTTTTTATCTTTTGTCTTGGTTTTTTTTGGCATAGCTTCTCAAAGTTTCAGCCAAGAGGAAAGCATTACTGTTCTATAACAAGCAGGATTAAAGCATTCCTTAGGAAGCCTGTAAGCTAGCAGGAAGTTTTGCAGGTATAGGACAAAAAGAGAGGAAACAAGTGATATGAGAAGACAATTAGGAGAAAAAGAAAAAATGGTCTTTCTGGGGAATCAGATGATTCCTTGTTGCCTTTTGTTTGAGCTAGAAAATCATATCAGCATGAACATTCCAAAGACGTAAATATGTGAGTTCAGAAAGTTTCATCCTTACACCAGCCATGCAAATGATCATATGAATCCCTTAATTGGCTTCAGTGGCACCTCCTGCCCTGCCCTGGAGCCTCTGCCTGTTCTGTGTATTACATGACTCCTCAGACTGATTGCTGTGGCCCACACATTGTGTCTCCAGAGGTGTCCTCTCCTGGGAAAACGGGACCCACAGGAGTCCTGTGGGACTGCTGTTACCATAAATTGAGCTGAAGCTTTGCTAGCAGATTGGCTAATATCAGCTCGGTCTGAGTCTTTATGTTGGATTTTTTCCCAGTGTAAAATTCTGCCCCCCAAAAATATCTACCCCAAAAGCAAAATAACAAGCAAAATAATAATTATTGAGCAGTCTTCAGCTTATGCTAGGAATAAGCATAGTTCCAAAAACCAGTTGACTTTAGTTATCGCTGCCAGAATACAGAGAGGTTAAACCTGATTTGGCAAAGATGATGTAGAAGCCAACAGGGCAAGTTTTGAGCCTGCATCTCACAAATCATTAGGTCAGTCTAAAAGCCGCTCTTCATCTGATGCCACCTCCAGCAGGCTGTGTGGAAAATGTACAGCCTCTGCTTTGGGCCTGAGAGAGAATAAATATCCTGAATAGAACAGGAGAACACTTCTTTTACTTTTATCTTTCTTCTCCTTCTCCTTTCCTCCTCTTTTTCTTTCAATTTTCCATTTCCTTTTTTGTTTTAAGATGCAGGCAAACTACAGAGTATTTACAGTCTATTTTATTAACAAGGGTTATCCCCCATCTCCTCTAATACATTTAGTGAAGGCAAGTTCACATCACTTCTGCCAAGGGATTTCATGTTGAACAGAAAATAATGTTAATCTTTATAGTTGCCGGTGATTGCTTCCAATGGGAATTTATCACATTGGCTTGATTTTGTGTTTCTAAAACTTTCGTTACCACGAGTGCCAGGCTGTCTATGGCAGTTTTGGAAAAACAAAAGGCTCAGTAGGGATTTCATAGTTCCCAGCTTAATGTTTTTTGTTAACAAAAAATACAAGCAAAGACAGCGATCAGGGATAAGGTTGGAGAGCTGCGAGGAGTCTAAGAGGGGATACCCACAGTGGGGATGGTTTGAATTGGCTTGTTCCCCATGGCAACCTGTGGAAGTCCTGCTGCTGCCTGTACTGCCCATGAATGAACTCATGGAGGGTGATGGGGCAGAGCCAGAGGCAGGCAGGGAAGGATAAGGAGGAGATGAAAGCACCTCTAGAAGGCCAGTGGAGAAAAATCCTGGTCGCCTGTATTTTAGCCACCTGAGTTAAATGCCTGGTTCCAACCCCATCCCAAAACTGGATCTGTAAAACTCTCCTCATCAAGCTACACTAAAAGGAAAATAGGCACAGCTGAAGAAGGCATAAGCAATTAATTCTCCCCTCTGTAAGGAAATGCCTGAGACAAGCACTAACCAAGAAGAAGACAATCCTAGGCACTCATGCCTGTTTCCAGGATTATAGCTCTTCTTTTTTTTCTTGTGCTGCAACCCACAATGACTCTTTGGTGTGAAACACCGCCAGTTTAATGGCAAGATGCAGGTTTCCATCTCTCACAAATTTTTCCCTAACCATTAAACAACTTTCGTTGTGAACAAACCCATGAAATGTGACTGAGCACAGAGCTTTCATTAACCAGATCTTTCTTCCACAGGTTTCAAGCCTTTTAAGTGTATTCCAGAATGAACCACTAAAAATCAATTTTGTGCATCCCTTACATTTAAAGTGTCCTTGTGATAACCATGGCAACCATTATAGCTAAAAAAACTCAAGTGGAGAAAATGCACACTTGTTTTAAATTAACAGATGGAAACTGGAATAGGGAAATGTGCTTAAAAGAGCCTAAAGTGAGTAACTGTTACTGCTTTACCATCATTTTGGTGTTCAATAGAATCTTCTTTCTTCGTTGACTTTTATTTATAACCATATACTTCTGTACATTCCATATAATTTTCTGCTACTATGTCAGAATACTGGAGTAATTTCTGCCTGCTTTCTTTAAATGAAAAAATCCAGCCTTAGTCTAATAAGGAAGCTCAAATTTCTGATCTGATTCATGTGCAAAAGCCCTGGCTGTGAAGGCCACAGAATGAGATATATATAATTCCACGTGGCTTTCAACGGGTGAAGGAGCAGAGAGATGCCTACATATCCTTTAAGGGGTAGTCCTAGCACAGACAAAATTCAAGTAGTTGTAAGGAAATTTATACTTTAATAGATTAAGTGGATACTTCAATGCATGAAGTTGTGTTTTTTTTTCAAAACAGCCAAGCAGGCTAAGTACCTAACTTGTGTAATTTCTGTGGAAGTTAAGGACCTACCATACTGAGCCAAGTTAGTAAATCTCCCTAGCCACTCTCTGTGCCCTGAGATGTTTGACATGCTTATGTACTTCGAATTTCAGCTTTAAATGTTAATATCACCTACAAAAACCACATCTGATCATGACTGCAGACTCTAGCCAGGCTGCATAGTATTTACCATGGAAATGGTAGATAAGGTTAGGGGGGAAACTATGGCATTGTCACTGCAGTGGAAATACCTTGTATAGCTGTATATGTAAGCTATTTAGGAATATTTTGGCAGTGATGACTCACTAGAAATCCATGCCAGTGTCTATGGAGCTGTGAGGGATAAGTCTAGTTGTTCTGGCAAGACCTCATAAACACTGTTCTGCAAGAAGGAGCTTTTTTCCCCAGCAAGTCATTTGGCCACAGCTGGCTGAGAGGAAATCATAGCCAGTACTTGGAGGGATGACTAGAATTTGTGCATCTCAGTCCCCTAGGAAAGTTACTGGCAAAGGCTGGAGGGGAGGCAAAAAATGAGAAACAGAAGAGCTGAATTGAAATACTTTACCAGCAGGCTATTGTCTTTAAAATATTCATGGTTTTGTTTCATTAAAATTTTCCTACTTCTAATTATAATTGTATGGGCAAGTCCTGTAAGAATTATTTTGGTATTAAAAGCTGTTTCTCTAACAGCATGGTACCGTATGGGAGTTGCATAAGTCTCCATTCTCTCACGTGGCCGGGGCTCACCAAGAGAGACATTAAGATCATTTTGCTTCTGAACAGAGCAGAGTACCATGAAGGAGAAATACAGTTTGGGGCTGAAATTACATTTAGCTAGTGTTTAAAGAATATTCAATAAATCAGAATTATTTTTTTTTCCAACTTGGGAAATACTCTTGTCAATACAAAACCTTTCAACACCCTTGATTTTGTTTCCTCTATTTCTGTTCAGCAGCAGCCAAAGAAACTCTTTTCACTACAGTGTTAAAGAAAAAGACAAATTTGAATATCCCCCAGGATGGTGATTCTGATGTTACAAACTCCAGGATTACTGAAGAAGAAAGATTCCTTTCTCAACCAAGCCATGGACTGAGAGTGTTGCCTGTGCTCTGAGCCCTTCTGCTCTTCTAAGGGAGAGCTCTGAGCAGCAGCTCTCTGGCCCCATCTGAGACACATTGGTGCAGACTCAGAAATAGCAGTCCTTTCTCTGCCTTTTCTGCAAACAAAACCTGGAAATTCTGTTTCTGGGCAGCTGACGAATGAAGAAACCATTGCTAACTCTCGTCAGTTTTAGTTGACAAAGCTCATAAAACATAAGATCCCACAGTGTACCATTAATACAAACACTGGAATGAGAATGTAATCCAGCTACAAAGGAATCAACCTTTCATTTTTTTGTAAAACTTATTACCTGATCATAATTTTGCCTGAACAGTCTAGTTGCAAAATCAGGATATGTGAATCCAGAGATGGAGAGGTTTTGTATTAAAGGTTTAGTATTTTTTTTTCAGGTAATGAACAGATTTTTAAAAATTATTACCCATTTTTGTATATTATAAATATAAAAGAGGCTAAATGCATATAATATATTGTCTAGAAATAGATCAATGCCCTCCACCACTCTATCTTCCTTTCCATTTTTCAGTGACAGTGAAAATTATTGAACTGAAACTCGTGCAATAGAGTTTCACCAGGAGTGAGATTAAGGCATATTCACCAAGGGGAAATTGAAATAACCCCTCCTTTATATCTGTTTTTTTCTGCAGCACTGTTACATTTTAATAATGTTGTTTAGCATGGTTTTTATATATTGCTTATTTAGGGCCTGCTGAACACTTACATAGGAAATGCTGTGCTGTTACTGGAAGAAGTTTCTTGCAATTGCAAAGACTAGGAAAACATAGTTATTATAAATGGATAAAATATTGGTATTTTTACTGCAAAATAACTAGTAGCTACTTTGGCACTGCTTAGAATTAATTTGCTTTGCTTTCAATTAGGACCGTGAATACAGAAAAGTTTGCTTTGGCTTTTGCTGCTAGCTGAAAAAAAAAGCAGAGTGAGAGATACAGCACTTCAATGCAGTATTTATGGAAAACTCACTACTGCTGGAGCTAGTAAAACTGCCTGTGGATAAGTTTGCTTAATATTTGCCACTGGCCCTATTTTCATTGGCTTATCACTACAAAGAATTGCTCAAGCTGATATTTGCCATGCTTTCCTCTGCCTTAGGCGGGTTTTTTGAAATATTTCAGCAATAATTCCTCAGCTGTTTCCATGAATGAGTTTAGGAAGAACAAGTAACATTTAAGTTGTTTATTCTTCTCTTGGGCAGTGTGATAAAGACTAACAATGGGCTAAAATTCCATCTGTATTGCCTCTAGGGAAATGTTTCTCATTATCCTCTGCCAGGAGAGAGCACTATAACGCATCTGTCTCTCTGGAGGCCACATCAGCATCTATAGTGTCTGGTGAGGATAGGGCTTCACCTTGGCAGAACTAAATGAACAGAAGGTGTGGACTGAGCTGCTATTGGAAAGTTAGATTCAGTTGTGTGGAGAAGGAGGGAAGCCAGGGTGAGCTTCCCCAGATACAGTGGAAGAGCAGCGGGGACCTGAGTCCACCTGAAAGGTATCCAGGGGAGTCACCAGCCTGGCTTCCTGGCCAAGGTGACACAGGGTAGCCGTAGGTTCCCCCCAATGCTCTGGGGCACAGTTAGTAACAGAAGATTGCTTTAACAAATCAACTGGAACAAATGGTGTGGTTATCCTCAGCACAGTGATTTCATCTGCCACAGAAATATGAAGCAAGCTCTTGGTCCCACAGGCAGGCATTGGCTTCTCCATTAGTGCCACGGTTCTTCACGCCAGGATGCCCATCACTTGGAGTGAGTCACTAGCCCTGGAAATCATTGGTATTCAGACCTGTTTGTTGGCATCCTCCTTGAAAGCTGCTGCTGCTACAAATTCAGTTGCCATGCCTGGCAAGAATCCCCTCAGTAGCAAGAAGGTGTTTGCAACCTCTCCCTGCTCCCGGCACACAGCCTGTCCCCATGACAAAGAGATTTGTGGTCAGAGCTTCCTGGCCTCTGCTCCTGCCTAAGGATCATTCCTTGAATATGGTCCCAGGATTAGGAGAGTAAAGGCATTACTTCTCTACCCATTTAAGATAGCTGGTGGGTACACTGTGGTGGGCCAAGATCTGGCTAAATGGTCAGTCTCTAAAAAAAACTTGCTCGGGTCCATTTTTTAACTCTTCTCTCTAAACCATCTTATAACAGGCATGTTCCTCTCTGTCTTGACTCTTCGTGCAGCCTGCACAAAGATAAAATGCCATATGGGACTGAGCACTGTGTTGAGGCAAGGTAATGCAGTGAAGTGCTCAGAAAAGGTCCAAAAAATGTCCCTCCACTCCTTGTTGCTACAGCTGGCAAAACTAACAGCTTTGTAACTCTCTCTCAAGCAACTGAAGACTCCTACTTTTTTTGAGTCAACTCTGACAAGGTTAGGGATGTGATCTGATGCCACTGTTACCCTGTTAAACCCACTGCCTTTCAAAATAAATTTGTTCAGGGCTGTGTTTGCACTGGAGTTGTTTATAGCCTTTCCAGCATTCAGAAAACAAACCTCATTAATTCAGAGTCTGCTAGCAAATAGTTGCATAAATCACTGGCAAGGCATTAGCTATTTCTCCTGCCTAGTGTTTTTTTGGCCCCACCTGTAATGACCACGACCAGTCTTGTTGAACCAGGAGTTATTCTAACTGCTAATTAAAGTTTCTCTTCATGTGACATCTTGGGACTTTGTGTTACTTCACCTCCATAAAAATGCTTTATTCCTTTGCATCACACAAAAGGAACGTTCTTAGAGAGTCTAATGACTAATTCCTATGTGCCTTTAATCACCTCTTTTTAAATTTATTTAATTACTTTGAGAAAAAGATTGGTCATATTACCTGTCATCAGAGTTCAGGCTATTTCTACAATTAGGGATTGTATTTCTGCAATTAGAAAAGACTATAAAAGGTGGCCTCCTGTGTTTTTCATTTTATTGTTCTTCTTTCCTTCTCTAAATAGTTTTCTTGCCTGTGAGTGAAAAGAAGACCTATGCACAAAACTGAATGGTGATTTTAGTTTTACCTTTTGCTTCCTTGGAAGAAAAAACCTAATTTTTTATTGTTACCCATTCCCAAACCCTTTCATTACTGTTGGTTAATTTCAAGCCTATTTGTAAAAACATTCAGCCTTTGTATTGTTGTTGTTGTGTATCTTAACTTAATCCAGGAGATCCAGGAGGATGTTTTTTCAGGAAGTATCTTAAGCTGGTGTAAGCTGAAGTCCAGCAGACAAGCTATGATGAAGTTTTCTCTAGCTGTTTAGTATGATACCAGCCCATGTCTGCTCTATGACAGTCACAGGACCCATCAGAGGTTACTATCCTTATTTTAGGGGCTTCAGAGGGATCATAGGTTCTGCACCTCACCTGCAGTCATTTACAACTTTGAGCATGGCAGCAAATACTACATGAAATTCCCTGGGTCTGGGGTGAGCTGACTGGTACCGGAGCCACGGTACTCCGGTACCATCTGGTACCAGAGCTGCAGAAAGCAAACCTCAGCCAGCACAACCCCTCCACTCTTTGCATCACCCAAACACCTGGGAAGACATTTGGACTGATGTTGAAATACAGATGGATTTCTGGCTGATGGGGATAATTAGATGTTGTCTTTACAATGTGGGCATATATGAAAAGAGCTATATTTAATACCTGGAATACTGAAGGCTAATCCCATCTGTCCCTACAACTGGATGGAAAGAATGGAGAGATTTAGTAACCCCCCCCACCTAGAATGTAGGGAACCCCATGTAGTGGCCCAACCCAACTGGATTTCTAACTTTTCCTGGAAAAGAAAACTTTAGAAAGATTAGTTCACTTCAGAGTTGCCTTAATCATATCTTCAGCATTTAATATGTTCCTCAAATGATTTTTTTTCACCAGCTTCTTGCATTGCGCAGATAAAATTGCTTGTTTACCAATCATATGCCAATTCAAATTATTTCTATTTGGTACCATTTAATATTAGCATTCCCTGATAATTGCCAGAATTTAATTTATTTCAATCTGTATCTTCATATTCCACAGGTGATAATCAGTGCTCTTTTTCTTTCCCTGTCCCACGGGAGACAATGACCTTACCACTTCTTTCCTTGCTAAATTCTAATCTGTTCCCCAGGTACCAATTGCATTTCCTTTCAGGTTTGTCTAATTGATTGATGGAATTAAACTAATCTCAGAGCAATTGCTCTCAGCCTTTATATAGCAACCGTGTTGTTGGTTCTATTTCAGACCTGAAGAGGAGCCAGTGTTCCCAAAAGAAGGGCTGTTGTGCCAAAAGCCTGCCTGTTTTTCCAAAGGCCCAGTTATACTTCTTCCCCCAGAAGCTCTGCTTCAGGTACCCTCACAGACCACTGGAGCTACAAAATTGACACTTTGGTGGTTTCTAGTGGATTCTAGACAGAATCAAATGTGTATCAGTTCTTATTGAGAAACACATTTTTTAGAGATTGCAGTCTCCTAGATCCTAGCCAAAACTGCCAGTGTCCCATCAGCATAATATACAACCTTTAAAAAGGACTAGTATATATATTAATTATTATTTTATGTTACATTCATAGCATTGGTCTAAGTACTAAAAACATATCAACAGTTAAATATTAAAACAGCTGTATCTGTTTTATGCTTTAAAATTAGTCTGCCTCCAGAAAGGGAGGTAGGATTTCACTGTGTTTTGCAGGGACTTGCTTCAGATTCACCTGCTAGCATAGTGTGCCCCTTAGAGCTGATAAATTTGTTTCTTGTTCCACAGTGGCTGTACTGCAGATAATACTGGGATGCTACTTCGATAATCAAAATCATGAGCTTTTTAATGTCATGCTATTTCACTTTATAGCATGTAGATTCAGGTCCCATTACAAGCTCATAGGTACTTCCAGTGTCTGAATTGCACAGGGAGGTGTTGCCTTGGGAATCTCAATTATCCAGACGCAGAAGACACTTGAAATATGTAAAGAAAAGAGAAGGAGAAAAATATATGATATTCCAATATTGCTTTTTATGCATAGGATTGAAACCATGATGTCTTGTACCCTTTAGTGTTTAGAAAGGAGACACAGCTTCTCTTAGGCCCTCCTCTAAACAGCTGTGTCTTTCCTCCTGAAAATTACCTCCTCCAAGTTCAGGATTGGCCTCTGTCCACCAGTTTTATGATTTAGCAGGGTTATATTTCACTTAGGGAAAAAAATAATAAAAAAGGAAATCTTTATTGGCACATTCAAGAACAGAAACAAAGTAATTCCAGAAAGACTGTAAAACCTCAGACACCTCGATAACTTAAGGTTGGAAACCTCCTTCAGTCAGCACTAGACTTCAGAATTATATCTTAAATGCCAAATATGGCTTTAGGCTGCACTGTTTGACTTTTTACTGGTGTATATCTACTTTGAGATGGTGAAGTCAAAACCAGAATTGGCTGCACTTGTGTTTCACATCTTTCCCTAAAGGGTTAAAAATAACACAGACTTGCACATTGGGGCTGTTTTAAAAGAATTGTCACCTATCTCAATTGAAAGAATCTGCCTGTGCCCTTTGAGAGCTCTCCTAATTATAGATGTTGGAGTGTCTTTGAGCTTTGAAGCAAATGCTGTTATCCAGTTCAATATATTGTCAATCATCAACATTACCAATGATTTTATCTTTCCATCCAAAAGCACATTTTCAGCTTTTGGTCACAGGTTAACTTTAACTACATTACCCTTTCTAGAGATGAAGGCTCTATAAGAACCTAAAAAGACAGACATAATTAATTTACAAATACACATGCAATGAATTTTCTCCATTTAAAAGTGACTTATTCCAAGCAATAGGTTCTTGTTTCCCAATATTGTGTTTACTTGAGCATAGACTTCTTGAGAACCTTTGCTCTCAGTAGGAGAGTTACTGTTTTGTACTTACTGAACCTACTGTATGATTCACTTGCCTAAAGACATCTCAGCTACATACTTCTTTGACATGATAGTTAAAACAAACTCTTCACTGTGCTGGTTATTTTGTCGTGTTCTGGAGTACATAATTCTGCAAGTGCAGAAACCATCAGGAAGAAACATGGGTACTAGGGAAATAAGCCAAATTCACAAACATACCAGAAAGAATTATTTTCACATAGCTATAAAATTGATTAAAAAGTTTTGCACACAGAAGTTATCTTGGTCAGGCTTTCTAGCACAAATGATCTCCTTTCAGTCTGAAATGGAAGCAGAAATCTTTCAGCTAAGTAGACGTGGAGAATATTTGTTCTATGTTTAACTTAATGATGTTGTTCAACTAACTCATAACTGCTGGATTCCTGGAGGATATACAGGTGACATCTTGATCATCAGAACTGAAAGTCTGGTTTCACTCACTGACTTCAACATAAAGCCATTAATCACCTTCCTTTCCCCTTATACCAACACCAGCCAATTAGCCGCAGCAATGAAAATAAGCAACAATAATCTACCAGTTATCAAGTTCCCTCGGGCCAGCACAATTACCTCCACATATCAGCTGTCAACTGTGAGTCACCAAAAAGTCAGCAGTGCAGAACCAGGCCCTGAGGTGCTGCTGGGATTGCTCTTTTCAGGGCATTGTGGACCCCACCTCACTGGGGAGAAGGGACCTTGGCCTAGAGAGGACTTCCCTCTCGGGCAAGAAATTATATTGCTTTTTCCAACAGCTACAATAATAAATGTACTGCTCCCTGCACATTTTCCTCACTGACAACCTTGGACCATGACTGCTGTAATGACACTGATACTATTTATTTAACGTGTCAGAGAACTTTAATGAGTTCTTAAACTATCCACACAGCATACCATAGTGAACTGTGCTGATGGAGTTTATTGTCCATGAGTACACCTTTTAAACCCAAGACTTTATGTGAAGAAATACAGAATTCCTCAGAATGTTTTTCATCTTATCTATGAATCCAGGGGTTTATATTTAAGAATAGTGCTCCCTTTAACAATGTTGGTTACTATTTCTTATTTGATTTTAGCACTTCTAAAAAATACCAATAGAAATGCACAAATCTTACTGTGCAAGTCACGCTCATAAGTCAATAAGAGATTATATTCAATGAATAAATTGCAACAACTTGAACATTACAGAAATCTTATGTATCAGGAACAAGAGTGTGTTGTAGAAGTGTATTTTAGGGATCACATAACAAAATAAGCATGCAGATGCAGATGGATCAGGTCCTAAACCCTCCCATCCCAGGTGAAGTTGGTAGTGGGTACTGTAAACTCTGGCTCAGAACACCCAGGGCAGTTTAATTCACATGCTCTGGTTGACCACAAATTAAATTGAATATGAAGAATACAACCACAAAGAAAGTTGCTTTGCACTTTCCCAAGGAAGTGATTCATCTGAATTTCTCTATAAATAAACTTTTAGACTGAGAAAGAAGAGAATCATAATTACGTTATCATAGTATTCTCTAGACTATTGCTATGGCATAAACATGAAGCATGGATGTTTGTTTGGGAGATGAGTCTAAGCCACCATCCCAGATCTAAATATTTTTGTCAAATGATGATAAATGAAAGTGCAAGTGGTCCTTCTCCTTCTGAGAGTTGAAAGAGACAGCACCCAAAGCATGAAGCCTCTTACTTATTTTAAGTTGCTTATTTGGCTCAGGTTTTGGTCTTCAGTTTTCAAAAGAAGAGGAAGTATCCAAAATTCAAAATCACTTTTGAGATATTGAGATATTGGATTACAGCTGTGAAGAACATGATTTGGAATGTGCATTTTCATTGAGAAAAAAAATAACTTCTCTGTATTGGTAATTTCTAATTTCACAGAAGTAAGGAATGTTTACTGCAGTGCTTAGGCACAGAGTTCTTGGCAATTAACCAAGTGTGTTAATCACTGAAAATAATCCTGCAATGGTAGACAGCACAGACACACCATACGTCTTGTTTTTAATTCTGAAGCATGCTGGAGCTGAATCCACTTCATTTTACTTTGAGCTCATTCTCCCAGCAGTCAGTTTTCCAATTTTTCTAACAATTTGACAGCCAGTTGAGATTCACAGCAGTGATAACATTAAAACAATTAAAGTTATTGCAAATGAGGGAAAAGAAACAAGTTCTTGTGCTTATTCTAGTGTGTCAAATTCAGCTACCTCAAGTCCTAAAGAACTAATGAAGATGAGATGAGGCTATAAATACACCTTTTTTTCTCCTAGTATGTGCTGTTACTTATTATTTAGTTGTCCCATTGTTATTACTTTTATATTGTACCTGCAAGTCAAGGGCACTATAAACGTGCCAAAGGGCACACTGTCCCTCTCTCTAGCAGTCCTACTGAGGAGCCAGTGAGAAGAGCCAGCCTCCTGATTTCTCTGGTCTCCCTCAGGAGGTTTCCACATCAGTATGATGACAGTGAGTGGAAATCTTTTCTCTGTTGTTAAAATTTTTGTGAGTCCACCCTAGCGACAAAACCATGGAAACAAATGTTTGCATTTTTAGACTCCTCTTTTATGTAACCTTCTCCTTCTCCTTCCCTTTCCCTTTCCCTTTCCCTTTCCCTTTCCCTTTCCCTTTCCCTTTCCCTTTCCCTTTCTCTTTCCCTCTCCCTCTCCCTCTCTTCTTCTACTTCTGCTTTTATTTCTACTTCTACTAGTAGTCCTCCTTTTCTTTTTTATCTTTTTCTTTTCTTTTTCTCCATGTAGTATATTTTATGAACATAATATGTCACTATTTATCCTAGGCCATAAAAAGACTCCTGAGCTGCTAAAAATAGAAATAGCATTTTCCAGCCACCCTTGCTCTCCCCACGCTAAACTTTAAGGTAAAGGTCTTGATGACCTCTGGAGGCCAAAGTGGGAAAGTTTTAAACTTCTTACTATGTATTTCTGCAAGAAAAGGGTAGAACCACAACCAGTATAAACAATTGCTTTCCATTGCCATTAACTAGGATATCCCACTAGGATCAGATTCAAGATACAGAAATGTACTGAGAATGGAGGAATTTGGAAAAGCTGCATTCTTTTTTTATCAAAGAGCAAATGTGCCTGATACAAACAGGAAGACAGTTTCTGTGGCTTTGCCACTAAGCCCATTGTATATATGGTGGGAAGCATAGAAATATCATTGGTTTAAGTATAATATTTTTGGGGTTTGCATACTCTCTCACTACAGAGTTTGAAGTAAGTTCTCAAACCTCTTTCCCAAGTCTGACCTCCTACCATGATACTCCTCCCATCTGACTGCTTTACCAAACCTCTATTTTAATTATTTCTATGTTACAGAGAGATTTAAATTGCTGTAAACATGGAATTCAGTCTGGTTCTCCTTTCCTTAGTGAGAGCAAAAATCAGTCATAATCAGTGTCAAATGATAAATTGGGCAGAAGGTACACTTCATTATTCAAAAGGGAAATTTCACTGCCTTAAATACTCACTAAAACTTTGATTGAGATAATCTACCTGAACATAGGCTTTAGCCCTAAACAGGTACTTAAATTCTGTTGAAACATGGAGGACCAAAACCCCACCTAAGTCAAAACCATGCTTAAGAGGTTTGCAGAACCAAAGATTACACTGTTGTTTACCTAAAATAGGGTAATTCCCAGTATCATCTCTATAATTTGCATCCTTAAACATCCTCTAATTCTTACTTTTAGCATTTATCCTTTTGACACTTACGTTTTGTTCTTCCAGGGTTTAGTACTTAAGATTAGAGGAGATCCTTTGGACAAGCAGTCTTACTATCTGCACAAAGGCTTGATATTGACCCCATTATCCCTGCCTGGAGACTGGTTACTCCAGCTTAACAAGCAGTGCTTCCAGAAAGCCACTTTACTGAGACTTGTGGATATCAAATTTATCCTTCTAATGTCTTACTCCAGTGGCTGAGGCCTATTATTGTTAGAATTTTGCACCTTATTTCTCAACTGGTTGTGGCTGGCCTCAGTATGCAACCATTGGCAATTGGTATGTTGGCATTTTCCCAGGAAGGCACTCAGCTCATGTTGACTTCTCAGTCCCCTCTTCAACAAACTAAACAGACTCTCTTTCACAGTTTTGCACTGTGAAAAATAGTAATAATTTTAAATTAAATTTAATTTGATTTAATTTAACCTAATAATTTTAATGATTTATGTGGGCTCCAGTAGTTTGTCTTTCTTTTTAAAATGTAGGCACCAGGACTGTTAGTTTCTGTAGTAATCTTCAGTTTCTCATTTAAGATACTTAAATCTTTTTCAAAATTCCTCATGTTAGAATAGAGGGTCATAGTGTCTTTGCATGGCATGCATCCCATATTCCTACATATATAGATTATCTTTTGGCTCAGTTAAAATGATTTGGAATCAACTTATGGTCTATAGAGAGCTTTCACTTTTGCTAACCTGCCCTCATTGCTGTAGACATCCATTAGATGCATTCCTGTATGTAGGCTTAAGCCATCCAAATTGTATTAGGAATGATTTTACATTTGCTTCTAGAACAGAGATAGAAATGATTAAGAGTATCACTTAACACTAATTTTTTGTGAAAATCACTTCAGAGACCCCCTCATGGATTACCCTTTGAGATCTTAAAACAGTTTAGTACATGGTTGTTGATATTGTATAGTGCCAATCTGTCAGCTAGGAGGTGTGTGCCTGTGCGTGATGAAAACAGATCAAAAATACATTCACTGCATCTGTTATGTATAGGTAATACAGCAATCAGCCAGCACTTAACCTCACTGAAGAATAAAATCAGGTTTGTTTTGACCAGTCGTGTTACAATCAAAGTATGTCAAGTGGCTTTCATTGGCCTGATTGTTATTAATTAATGCTTATATTTTTTTCTGGGGTTGAAGTCAGAATAACTGCAGTCAACAACTGCCCACAACAGGCTGCTCATCAGGTCTGAAAAGTTACCAGGTGAATTTTCTTAAGCACTTTGGGCTAACAGTAATGAAGTTACGTACATGGGCTCCTGGCTGTCTCTTCTATGCTGATGGTTACTCAGGCTAGCTAGTTTAAAAAAAGATAATAGATTAAAATAACATTTTTTTTAGTCCTTTATGAATAAGAAATGCTTCTTATCCTTCTTAATTACTGAGCTATACTGCTTCTTTCAAAAAAAAAACCCAAACAACTTATTAATTGAACATTACTATTTTCCTTCATTATCAGCATTGCTATCGCTCATGGCAGGTATATTTAGTATGTCTAATATATCTTTTGCTTCTTATGTAGTTGTTTTATTTCCATATTGTCATTCACACTGCCAAGCAAGCCTATTTTTTCTGAAGTTCTTCCCTTTTGATTTCTATTTTCATTTTCCTGTGCTCCAAAAGCTTACACCACATTTACACTGACTGCTGTCTATTCCTCGCTTTCCTGTCTTCAACATATGTTGCTTATCTTACCATCCTCATCTTCATTTTGCTACTGAACTAAAAGGAGCTTTTAGTAAAACGTGTCATCTTTTCAACTGTATATCCATGGCTTTTAAATCATCTAACATAAGTTTCTAAAGAGTACTCTGAGAAGCTGGAAAAAATGAGACTGCCAGGCAGAAAGTAATCACTTCTTCTCATAATTTCTCCCAGCTTGAGACAACTAACCCTTATTCTCTGTTTTGTCCACACTGAACGTAATCAGATTGTGATCACTATCTCCGAGCTTTGCCAGACTCCCCTCCAGTGCCTAAATATTTTTTAAGCCAGCACAACAAAGCCTGCATCAGAAGTGCTTTGTGCTGGACACAATATTGTTGCTGTGAAAATGTACCATCTACTGCTTTGGGACTTTGGTGTTTTGCTACAGGCTCCCTGGGTGAAACCTACAAGCCCTCCAACATTTCCTTCTTCTTCTTCTGCATTGGGAACAAGTGCTCAGAAAGACAACCATGCTACTCTGATGTCCTGGAGCAGCCACACCAGCCCATGTCCCCTGTCTTGGTTTCCCATCCTGGTTTTTGTCTGACATGCAGCAGACACTGTAACTCTGTTTCCTCCACCTTTCCACTGGCACCAGAGGGATACCCCAGCATTATCTGGGGTGCCAGAACACCAGGCTGAAGCCCTCAGCAGAGTCTGCTTGGAACTCTCTCCCCTGGGCAGCAAGGTGAGGAGAAATGGTACCTGGCTTTCCTTCTTCCTGTGGTTAGAGCTCCACAGCAATGTTTGTCTAACAATGTTTGTTAGACAAACATTCACCATGCTTGTTGAGTTGTTTTGAATTTTAAAAAAAATCTAGACTTTGGAAATTAAACCAGAGGAAAAAGATAGTACACAAAACATGTAAATATTTTAATAGAAGCACCATAAAGAAATTTCTTCTCAGCACTGCAAGAATCCATTGCTACTTAAAGTCTCCAGCACTTTTGTTTAAAATAATGTAGTATAGTTTTTTTCACTCATACTCTTTCATTTTTAATTGCCTTTTGCTTTCAAATAATTTTTGAAAACTTCAGTTGAAAACAGCTATGACTCTACATCCCTACTCAATGTCAGAAATTTGTATGCAGTTGCACCCAGTGTTACAGTTTGCATAAATTATTTGCAACTTGTTATTAAAACTGCTTGCATAATAAAATTAAATGCAGTTTACATTTAGTAATGTGTCTGTTCACTTGCCTGTAATCAAACTGACAGCATTTCCTTTAAACAGTCAATCAAGTCTCCAGTTCTTTCTGGCTCTGTTTGTTTGATTGGAGTTGAGATGTCATAAAACAGAATGGAATATTTTACAAGTTCTGATTACAGGCTTTGACTTTTTTAGGACTGCAATTTCTTTCATTCATAAAAACCCCAACTGAATTATTAAAACAACCCTGATTTTAATTTCACAGTTGATGCTACAGTTACCAAAACCACAATCTGAATTCTAAATGCTTTTTTCTCCTTCTGTCAAAACTAACTGAAAAGCCTACATATTAAGAACTAATTGATTAGATCATAACAATGGTTTCATGAGTAAGGCATAATTTTTCCAGGCTATATCCTCTGAATAAAGCTGTATTAAAGATAAGAGGTAAAATTACTCTTCTATAGAAAAAAAAAATTTAGGAACTGATAAGCCTTCATCTGGAATAGCAAGTGGTTGTCTGAAGTCAGAAATATCACCTGAAATTTTTTACTACTTAGAAATTAAGAACATCTCCTAAGTGTTCAGAAAGGAAAGGAAAATCAGCAATGAACATGAGACACCATAAAACTTTATATCTAATTCATCAAAAGGTAGATTCTTGCTCATGTGTAGAAAAAAATCACAAACATTGTTTTACGGATCATTCCTCAGTTTCAATTTGTAATATTTGGCAGACTGCATGAGCATCAAACACAGATGTATTTTTATTCTTTTCATCTTACCCTTTGATCTTTTCACATATTATACAGATACTTAATGGTCTTACTGCTACAGGCCTCGTGGGTTTCTACAGTCAGAATGTCTCTCTGAAATAAGCCATATTTGACATAATTGAAATAAGCCTTTGAAATTTTTGACGCTGATAAGGTTAAACACAATTTTTGTATATAACCTGATAAAAACAACAAAAAACCTAGGGCAAGTTTTTCAGTCCTGACTCCTCCTTTGGGGTGTCACTAGTCTGGAGTCCCAAGAGGCCCAATTTGAAGAAGCAATTGATATTTTTAAGGTATTTGATATTTTTTGAGAAAAAAAATTGCAACATTTTCAATATATGACTTCTAATAAGGATAAATAAACTAAGATTTCAACCCAAGGATGTACCATAAGCATCCTGGGAAATTTATAAAACTCTTGGAATACTCTCCTTCAGCTGTCTGACATGAACCTTGAAGAAAATTATCAGACCAGTTCAAGACACATTTTCTCCATGAACAGTTTAAATGGGACATATTACCAATAGGAATGGTGCCTCTGCTAGCATGCATATGCTTGTCCTTATGGGTGTGTGGTAAAAGCAATACCTTGAAGCAGTCTTCCACAGGGAAGACAGGCACAGTGCAGCAAAGTGTAAGAAGGATAAATCAGAATTCGAAGTCTCATTACTTTGAAGTCTCATTAATTTAATCTGAGTCATGTGATTTCTGCTGAAGGTTTAGCTGTGTATTAATCTCATAAGGCTTAACATGACTAGAAATGTCCAAAATAAAGATAATACCCCGTGCCTTTGCACAAATGTATGCACTGATCCCAAGGAATAGAGGTGTTAAGTCCTTCTAACCTAACTTCAGCCACATAAAAGTGAGGCACCTGGGCTGAACCAAGGACCTCTGTCCCCTGGCTAGCCAGGGAGATGGACCTCTGTAAGGCAGTCCCTAGCTTCAGGGTCCATCTGAGAACAGATCCATCACCTTCTCTTCTCCTAGTAACTACAAAGGCAGTTCAGGTATGGGTTTTGCAGGGCTATATTTATGTAAGAGAAATCTGACCTGAACACAAACTCTGGCTGATTAGTCTACTATTAATTAACTGTAACTACAGTTTTAGCAGCTCTAGAAAAGTGAAAATATTCTGGATATCTCATTGAGTGTAATAATTAAAGTCTACATTATGGATATAACATTAGTCGAAAGCCAATCTGAAATATCAAGCCTGAAGGCCTTCTTATCCCTGGTCTAAGCCTGGTGGATTCTTATAATTCTTCCATATTTTATGATACTGAAAAAATTAAAAGAAAATTGACATGTATTTTCTCCCTCTGCTCTGTAAATGCAGCTCATACAGAAAATTACTATACATATAAATGAGTTTTATCCGAATGATTAGAACTCAAATTAGCATTATCTATAAACATAAACATTTACATTTTAGAAGTTCATAAAGATTCTTCATCCATATGAGAAAGGAAAAAAAAATGTGGAACAATGAACACTTCTAAATGTGTCAGCAGTCTTCCTGAGCTTATTGACAAGAAATCCTGGTAATGATATAATTTTGGAATGTATAGGAAAATAAAATCATATACCAGTACAGTGACTGAAGTACATTTCAATAGTTCTCTAGCCATTATTAGATTGTTTAGCTTCTAGGAGCAAAATCTAAAAGTCGTAATTTGCTCAGTTCCTGTTTGTGGAAATTAAAAATAATATAAAACTGTTTGGGCTATTTATTTACATTCATCTTCTGTTTTCTGCTGAAACACAGGCAGCTACTGGAAATGAAATATGTAAGCTTAATAATCCAATCATTGAAAGAGTGGCAAATTTCTCTATCTTGATGGTGAAAAAGCTTATTTAACTCTATTTAGAGGCTCAGAAGGCTTTGTAGTAAAAAGTACAATTACACAGTGCACAGGACTCTGAGTGTTGATCATAAAGACATCACTAGAGGTTTCCATGCCTTTTTTCGTTTTATGCATATTTTCATAGGAATGTCTGGAACAGATTGCCCAGAGAGGTGGTGGCTGCCCCCTCCCTGTAAGTTTTTAAGACCAGGCTGGACAGGGCTCTGAGCAACCTGATCTAGTGGGAGGTGTCCCTGCCCATGGCACGGGGGTTGGAACTAGATGACCTTTAAGGTCCCTTCCAACCCTGAATTCTATGATTCTATGATTCAAAGGACCCCATTTTCTGTGTCCGACAAGACTTAAAGCTTACCCCTGGTTTTGCTTCCCTACATCCTCCACCTGGCCAGGCAGGTATGTGTGTGTCCCAAGTATATATGTGTCTATGTATGCATGTATGATTTATGCATTTAACAAGCATGACATAACCCTGCCACCTCAGACTTACTTAGCCCCTTGCAGACAGGTTTTACACCAGGGGTGATACTGTCAAGCTCTCGCTGAAACTCTTCTGTAGCTGTAGCCACAAGCTCATGGTACTGAGCCACTATCTTGGCCTCAGACTGTGCTGCCTGAACCTTTTTCAGAACATTGCCCAAGTCAACTACCAGGTGACGAAGATTTTCCTCTGCAGTGACAAAGTGGGGCTTGGCTCCTGCAATCTGAGACTTCTTAGCATTCTCAGTTACACCTTTTGTCTTCTCTTACTCCTCTATGGCTTTCAGAAGGGCATCAGCATCTTCATCCACTGCTCTCCTCTGTTCCTTCATCACTTCCTCCAGAGTGTGCCAGTGAGATGTTTTTTTCTCCCCAGCTTCCTCGGAGCTGTCCATGGCCTCCTTTAGTATTTGGGAGTGGGAATACCTGGGAAGGAGACAGGAGACAGGAGAGGACCAGCTGCCAGTGTCTGACTGCTGGTACAGCCAAGATGCTGAGGCAGCAGCGTAGTACAGAACTCAGCAAGGCATCTCGGTGCTGCTCACACGCATGAAGGCCATCATGCTCTCAGCTTTGCTTTCAGGCCTCCCCAAAGACATGCAGGTCAGGTGGTAAGAACCTGTGGTGACTGGTGGCAGCAGCAGCTGTGCTTTCCCCTCTCTAGATTCACACCGTTTTTTCGCCAAACATAAATAATGCTCTTGAATCATGGCCATTAGGGCACTGTAAAAACGTTTGATATTTCCCCCTGCAGTACTTCTGCTTTAGCTGCAAATAACTGACAGCAGCAATTCTGTTTCTCCACACAGCCCTCACTTGATGTAGAGTCCCTTGGACTGGTATCTCATTGCTACTCCCTGCGTATTAGAGAAAGAGAAGTCTTTATTTTATGTTTTATGGTGGTTTAGCTTTAGCTGAGCTTTGCGTGCTCCTCTTACAGAGACTGCTGAAAGAGGCTGTCTAAAATACTTAGCAACTTCGCTGTTACTTCTCAGAGGAATAGCAGCTTCAGTGTTTCACATGCAGAGGCCTAATACCAGCACAGAAGAAAACCAGGGGATCCCCTACTCAGTAAAATAAGAACAACACTCATTACGACCTCTTTAAGCTGCCAGTCAGCTTTTGCCAGTCACAAAGCTGTCTGCTGATTTTCAAAGTGCTTGTTCTAGATCTAAAGCAGCCATTCAGCATGCTCTGATGTGTGGCATACTTGCCATGGACTGCAGTGCAAGGGATAAAATTATATCCTCTGACCAGTTATCTTCTGTTTTATAGCCCAGCATCACAGCTTTTCCCTTCCATGCCCTCTCATTCAGTTGCATTTTCAGTATGTTAATTAATTGGGCTACTGAATTTTAGAAGAGGGCTCCCAAATAGCAAAGCTCTTGCCAGCAAGTTCTGACAGTGTTCAGTGTGCAGGGGTGGCTTCATTGCAGCTGTTGTTTGGATGCAACTTCTGCTTACCTCTGCAGACCAACTGCTTGGAAAGGACTTGCCAAACCTAAGGAATAAGTGGTTTCTGCCCAAGATTGCTTTCTACTCTACTCTCCTAAAATATCTAGATTTCAATGGTGATTTTTAGTATACTTTTGGATTGCTGGTCAACCACTCATGTATGTTTCAAGCAGAGAGAGGGTATTTTAGAACTGCAGGGGAAGTAATTAATTTGCTTCTTGTGTAGGTGCAGAGTATTGGTTTGTAAGTGGAGTAAGTATCATTGAGAGTCTCACAAACTGTGGCTTCATTTTTGCTTCATGAGCAAAGCCTTCCACATGCTTCCAGCCTGTCCCACATCTGGGCTTCAGACACCTCACTGCCCCTGTGGCACCCCTTGTACAGCTGTATCCTAATCATAAATCCCCTTCTTCAGCAGCAGATGGGCCTAGGATTGTCGCTTTCTATCAGATTCAACTACTACTTAATAAAGCAGGAATTGCCTCTCTTCTTACTAAAGCTTGGCCTGTTGCTTGGTACTGCAGAGCATCCTCTGTGAGATACCTTCATCCTGGGTAGGGTTTGGGATCAAGGCATTTTGCATCCTCAGTTAGGGCTCCAACTTCTACACCAGTGTGTAAAATGTAGGATGCTTTGGGAGTAAAGTAGCCCTGGTTGCAATGATTGTATTGCAAGGGTACCCCTCAAGGAACTCAGGTAGAATGCCCACCATTTTGTTTCAGTTCCTGGTGGTCAAAGCAGAGGAGATTTTATATATTCTATCAGGTATCTGTAACTTTCTGCTAGAAAAATCTTCAGGCTACATTTCCCACAGCACAAGATAACTTTTGTTTTTCTAACTAGAGAGGAAAAAAATTCTTGCATGTTTTCTGTATGATGTATACCTCCTGTAGAGGCTATGAGATGAAAATGTCAGGCTAGAAATATTTATCAAGTTACCAATCAAATGCACATATTCCTCAGTGTTACCAAAGCATCCAATAAATACTTTTCCTTAAATACCTGATTATGTACCTGGCATGAAGAGCTGCAGGAGATAAAAATCCTGGAAGTATTACTATTCATGGGTTCATTTATCTTAAGATGAATTTACATGTTCTCAGGGTACCCAGCCTGAGCAGAGTGCAAGACAAAATTTAAACTCATTTCTACTATTTTTCAAAAAAAAAATGGAATCTGCTGTTCCTGAGATTAAAGGACTTATTCATAAATACAGCTTCCCACATTAAAAATGAAAATGCCAGGCTGATATGTCATTGTAAATTAAGAAGCAGTAATATTCAGACATGGTCAATCCATCTAACTTGAAACCAAAGAAGAATTATTTTAATTTCCAAGCTCATTTAGAATCTATCTAAACCAGAAATGTTTATTTTTCAAAGGATATGAAGCATATTACACTAATACTGCCACACTTACTACTTAGAGGAAGGACTAAGGCTTTCAGTCATTAGGCAAAGTCACATTTCCTTTTGGCATTTTTGCAGTTTTCCAGGTCTGAATTCAAGACAGTGATCACATTTGCACTTTTCTGGGCAGCAGATGGTAAGTGCAGTTATCCCCCACCTTTTATTTTTTAGTGATTTTATTACCTTATATATGCAGGAGACTGATCTGATTTAAAAACATCTCCTTTCAGTCTGGGGTGGCTGTGTTTTATTTTTATTTTAGAAGTGGCTCTAGTAATAGGAGGAGGATCTGTAGTAGCATTAAAAGAATAAAAAATGAGCTGGTTGTCCCTATATTTAATTTAGAACACAAATCCTTGCATGCTGTCTCTGTGTTCATGAGGCACATAGAATTTACGCTTCTGCTGAGTTCAAGTTGAAGAAAATTCAGCACAGAAGCAGTTTCTGTTCAACTTTCCTCCCACCAGGCACACCTTTTTTCCTGATGTTCAGGTATTTCCAGTGCTTTCATTAGTGTTTCATTTTCATTCCCTAGGAAACATCTGTTTAGGGCACATTTGCCTCCTGATCCCTGGCAAACAAAGTGACAGGGGAATCATTTTGGCTTCCAGCAAGCACCAGCTCATTTGTCACAGCGCTGCCTGTGCTGCCCCCACGGCTCCTTCTGCCTCACCCTCTCTGACCTCCAGCTCTTCATACTTCTGTAAAAAGGAGGATGTGTCTTCACAGCTCTTGCATTCTCTTTATTTTTTATGTTTAGTTCTGAGTTTGGGCCATCTGTTCTATGTAGAAGGAAGGGCTTAAGAAGAAAGGCAGAAAGGTACACCTTTACAAAATACTTTCTTTATCCTCTTCAGTTTGACTGATGAGTCCTGCTTTTTCCTCCTGCCATGATTTGCCTTCATTAAATGCTCTGAGACATGCTTAGAAACCTTTAGATCGATGGCACTTCCTTACAGAACTCCTTTTTCCTTTCTAAACTTTGCATCCCTCAGCACTAAATCAAGGCAGAGAAGAAAAGCTTCCTAAGTTACACTGTGAGGACAGAGTGCAGTGCAAACCCAGACAGAGGGAAGGATTAATTCAAGCCTGAAAGGTCTTTGTAAGCTGGGAAGGTGTGATGGGAAGGTGTTCAGCACAGATAAGGGTAAGAGACCAGGGGAGAAAAAGCCTTAAGTTAGGGTTTTGGGAGAATTTAGGGGGAAAAAAGATGTCAGATGAAACAGCAAGTAAGGATTGAACTGGACAATGCAGTACCTGGTAGGGAAGTGTTAATGTAGAGCCCTGGCCCTGGAAGAGCAGGGAAGCTGGGGAGGAGACAAGGAGGAATGGAAACCGTAACAGCAGCGTTTGCAAAAAGCAGGGAAGTTCTGAGACCATGAGAAATGTTGGGCTGTGGGTCCAGCTCCCTGCTCCACCATCAGGCAGTGGAACAAGTATTAATTACAGCAAAACTTCAAAACTCTTTTGTTTCCCCACCCTGCAAATAAAGTTCATTGTTTGCACTTGAATATACTAGTAGACAGGACTTTTCAAAGACAGGAAAGAAAATCAGTTTGTCTCTAAAACACTTCAGAAATAAGGAAAACTTTGAAAAGGTAGAAGAATGAGGTGAAAATCTTTCTTTTCTACCCAGACTGACAAAAGACTGTCTGGAAGCTTCCCTCTCATGATATTTTGACATTTTTCTTGGGAGTCCTCAGGGCTCCAAGCTGTATTTCTATGCAAAAGAAAATTAAATATATATCTTAATATCTCTGTCATAAAGACGACATGAATGCAGGAAAAAAAATGTTCATCTGATGAAGAGAATCTGAAAAAAATAAGGAGGAAGACTACACAGAGCTTTTTGAACAGGTTGGAACTGGTCTACAGAGCCTTTGAAGAGTAAGCACTGTGTATCTCTGCAAGGAAACACAGAGAATCACATATATTATGAACAGATTTAAGTGTACTGTATGAAGAATTTTAAGGTTTTTAACAGTTTTAAAAAAATAATTACCAAAAAAAAAAGGGGGGGAAAAAGCCAAAAATACTCAAGATGTTGTTTCAACCTGAACTTTTTCTTTTTCAAAATTACACCTAAACTCCATACCAAGGTATGTGTCTGTACATATTCCACCTGTGGTTTAACTTTTAACCCAGAAAAAGAAGGTTTCAGTAACTTGTAAAGGGCTTTTGTTCCATGTTAGGATAAGATTCAGAGTTCACCAGCTTCATACTCTCTTCAGTACAGGTCTTCTCCCTGGTAACAGCAAAACTTTTAGGGTGAGATCTAAAATAACTATTGTCACACTAAGTGTGACTTAGAGGTAAAGCACCTAACTCCAACAGCATGATCCAAGAAAACCCTGCTCCCTCTGGCTAAGGCATATAAGAGGTAGTAGTCTTCCAGTTTTCCATAGCAAGCTCATTTAATTGGAGATATACTATTGCATACACTCACAAATGTCACCATCTTAGGTGCACTGAACGTGAAGATGCTCTGACCACAGTTTCCTGAAAGTCTGGCTCATCAGGTGTGCTCAAATAACACCTGCACAGCACAGGTAGCCCTCTGTTCATACAGAGGAAGGGGAAAAAGAGAGGAAGCAAATACAGTGGCTACTGTTTTTGCAATAAGTTTGCTGCAAAGACACCTTATCAGAATGCTTATTTATCCTGGCTCTGAAAAGAGCTGCAGCTTCCATTTGTGCTATCAGATTTGTTACTGATATCTAGATGCTCCTTTGGTGGAAAGAGAGAACCACTCCCTTCTCCTCTAGTGAAGAAATTAAGGATGGAAGCTATGCTGCAGAGGAACAATAAAACAGAGCAGGTCTGTTTTCGCATGCTTAGGACCTGCATGAATGAGGTAGTTTCTGGCCTTTTCAGTTTCAGTCCCAGTCTGGTAGAAACATCTGTGTCTGGGAGGCAGGAGTATGCCCACCTGTCTGCACATATTAGCATGACACAGTGCCCACATTTATATATCAGTCTCACTGTTTCTGACAGTACCCTTTGTTGTAGTTGTCTCTTTGGAAGGGTTTACATATCACAGAATCACAGAATGGTTTGGGTTGCAAGGGACCTAAAGATCATCTAGTTCCAATCCCCCTGCAATGGGCAGGAGCACTTTCTACTAGACCAGGTTGCTCAATGTCCTGTCCAACATGGCCTTGAACAAATCCAGGGAGAGGGCATCCCCACCTTCCCTAGGAAACCTGTTAAAGTGTCTAACCACCCTCATTAAGAAATAATTTCTTCTTAATATCAACCTAAACCATCCTTCTTCAAGATTAAAGCTTTTGTCCTATCACTACATACTCTTGTAAAAAGCCCCTCCTGATCTTTCCTGCAGTTCCCCTTCAGGTACTGGAAGGCTCCTATAAGGTCTCCCTGGAGCCTTCTCATCTCCAGGCTGAAAAAAACCCAGATCTCTCAGCCTGTCTTCATAAGAGAGGTCATTCAGCCCTCTGATCACCTGTTCGTCTTCATGGCCCTCTTCTGGACTTGCTCCAAGAGCTCCATGTCCTCCTTGTTTTGGGGGCTCCAGAACTGGACCCAGTACTCCATCTGAAGTCTCAGGACAGCACTGAGGAAGTGCCATGTCCTTTAACCTGTTGGCCATGCTTCTTTTGATGCAGCCCAGGACATGGTTGGCTTTCTGGGCTGCAAGCACATGTTGCTGGATCATGTTGAGCTTTTTGCCAACCAACATATATGCCTTTGCTTGGTAAGCTGGGTACTGTGAATGCCATGAGAAGCTTCTTAACTCTGACCTTGAAGCATGTAGGAAGCACACGCTTAGGGTGACACAACATCCCCAGCTCCTGATCTGAAGCGTTATAAGTTTAAGGCTTTGCAGCACTGAGTATGGCAGTGCTGAAGCCCTTTTTAAAATTGTTTCAAATCTGTGTTAAAGAGCCATTAAATTTTCATGGATATATACCAAACATTCACTTACATGCTTTTGTTGCCTCAGGTTTTTCAAAAGTATTGTCATGAAACACAGTATGACTGAGAGTTGCATTTTCCTAGTGGTTTAACAATAAGCAGAAGATAATCAGGATATCTCGAACTGCAGTAATTTAATTGCTGATACATCCCTTTATTGTTTTCTTAGCTTCCATATGAGTTTAATTTCAAATTGACATTTGGCCTTTTGTCTCTTTGTGGCAAAGTAACTCGAACAATATTTAATTACAGTTTTTCTGTTTAATCTATCATTTTAAGAATAGAGCAGAGTTGAGTTCTGCAATTTGTATTAAATAAAAGAATGCTCTCACAAAAATTGTATCTTGGGGAAAACATTCATATAATTATCTCCGTGGTTCCTCAGTGACACGATTAGGTTCACTAAAACTTCTATGATTCATTCTTGGTGGCAAGATAGAAGAGAGAACTCCCATTAGTGCCTGACAGATCAATGTTTTTTGCAATCCTGTTTCTCTCTGAAGGGAGTGTTAGTGGCTTTGAGGAGGAAATAAAATACTCACAAATTGGGTGAGGAAATTATTATTTTTTTTCACAGTATTTCCTTAGATTTATCACTTCCTCAAACTAATTTCCTACAAAGAGACCAAAAGGTTTCTTAGATGCAGACAGTGTTTTTCACATAAGCTGTTTCTAGAGTCCCATTTTAATGGTTTTTGGAAGCCTACTGCTGCATTGGTAATGGATTTTCTCACTCTGCCAAGTTATCTGACAGCTAGCTGATAGCCAGTGATAAGCTAACATACACATGCTAGACAGGTGCCTGCATGTGATTGAATTAACATTATCTGCATTTAAGCTCTGTTTTTCCACATCCTGAAAGTACACAATGAGGAAGCAATCAGCAATTACTGAACCTGAGACACGAAACACTACAGTGGATTGTCAGTACAAACATCTTCCCAAGCTGGCAGTGTATTTTGGTTATCTAGGTTGATAAAAATGGAAATTCAGCTGCCTGATTTCAGGTGACTCATTAGGTGCCTGTTTCTCCCCTGCTCTGCAGTCTCAGCTGGATTTCTCACTAGATGCTAGCTATTCAGGTTTAATCACAGGTTTAATATTTTTTACAGCCTTCGTGATCCTCATCTACAGCTTTTCCTTACCCATCTCTGTACCCTTCACGCAGCCCACTCTGGAAAAATACTGCTCCTGACCTTGAGAAAAGTTCGTTCCCAGAAGATTCCAAGGTCGTGCTCTCTCAGAAAGTGCTATGCTGGGTTGCCAAAAGGGATCAGACTCTCAGCCCCACCAAATGAAACACTTTACTAAAATAAATTGGTGCGGGAGAGGACAACACTTGGAACACTGCAGTCTGTGCTATCACAGCCACCACTTCTGTGCTTTACCAAAGGTCTTTGTCTCCTTTCAGCTTTATGACTCTGCATGTTTCAGATCCACTCTTTTAAAGACATTTCCAAGGAAGCTTTAAGGGTCTTGTGATTCCTTGCTGATAATTTTTGGTCAACTGCACTAGTTATCCACAGTAGGAATTCATCAGAGAGGCTTAAGAATACTTGCATGTAATATGCTTCTTTGTTTAGTTTAATTTCTCTTGCCTTTTGTGCCTTTTCTGCACTGCTTTCTTTTCTGTCACTTGCCAGTGTGTAAAGCTGTTTCCATCACTCAGGAACTTATTTATCTGATGCAGCAATAAAAGGATATGTTGCCATCCTTTCAAACTGTCATTTGCTTAAAAGAAATGTCAACAGTGCCAAAATCTATGATGCTCATCACATTGGCTCTTCAAGGGTACAATTAAATGGATAGATTAAGACCCACATGGGTCAATTTTTTCATGCATTACAGCTAACTGAAGCTGAGTGCTGCAAATGGAAAAATGCCTCTTACTAAGCACTTAACATAATCTCTTTCTGTTACCTTAGACACCTACAGAGAGCACATATCTTGCATTAACTCACTGAAGTACACTCTAACGGTCCAGGAAAATGTCAGATAAAAGGGCCACTGTATGGGTTTTCCTACCAGTGTGCAAAGTTAATTCTCAGCACAGCTGTAGTGGGGAGACCTGGGGAAGGATGGAGGTGGACTTCAGAAGTCAGGAGGGAAACACATCAAGGTGCTGTTCAGAACACACACTGTGCCTTCTCAGCTCCGGTGCTCTTTCAGCAAATGATGCACATAAAGCACCAAAGAAGACTTGTGAGAGAGATAAGATTTTACCCACTTGTGAAGATTTATTGGACTGAGATAGATAGTTTTTTCAAATAGCTCAGCTAAGTTTTGGTTGCAGCTCTGGCATTTATAGCACCCTGATTCATGCTCTTAATAATGAGAACATATAATTTACACACATGTTCCTTTTCCTGTTAAGATAAGGACCATCCACCTGAGTATATCAATGCTGGCAGGCTGAAATCATGCATATATGATTCCCTTTTCACACCTACGTACAAGCTTCACACAAGCCTCCCCTCCTTCCCAGGTCATGAAAAAGCCCACAAATACAGTTTATTTACAGTCAAAGCAAGTAATCCATTACATACAGTAATCCATACATCCAATTACATACATACAGTAATCGCAAATATATGGGCAATGTCCACTGCCATTATTTGAGCTCTCCCAGAAGAGCCCAGCTGCATTCTTCTGTCAGATCCCACCCTTGGGCACAGGACAATGATCTATATGGTCTGTTGCCAGAATATTGTCTCACTTGGAAGAGAACTATTGTGTAAAGCCAGTCAATAGGGCTGGAGGAGGTGACCATAACTCAGCACGGGAGCAGAGTCTAAGTTGGTTCCAGCCAAGGGCATCCAGCAGAACCTTAAGAAAGTGCAGCCCCTGCAGCAAATCCAAGCTAGCAACTATGGTCCTGTCTTAAGAGAATCAGTTATTCCTGCTAATCGACATGCACATTTCAGGCTACCCAGTCCACATACAGATTTTTATATATGACAGTGCAAGTGGCAAGAGGGAGAAGGGAGGGTATCTTGCTGTAATAAAAGCAGTAAACAATTCTGGTAGTTGCAAGCAATGGTGACTCAAAGACTGCAGGAGAAAAGACAAAGGAGCTGCCAAACAGCTGAAACTTGTAGAAATTATCCTGTCTCCTGAGGAAGCTTTAAAATAATGTTTTTTAAAAATCTGATAATGAAATAATGCTAAAAAACCCTGCCTTTTCAGAAAAAAATGCAGAGAAAAATGAGATCTCTTTGGTGGAAAAAGTGATTACTCTTTTTTCCCCCCCTCAATTTTGTATCCCAAAGTGATTTTTTGGTACTAATTAAAGGTGCTACACTGACAGCACAGAGAAAAAAATATACAATCCCTCTGCCTTCAATGACAGAACAAATCCAGCACAGGCAGGAATATTCTTTGTATCAGTCTGTCACTGTGTCTCAAGTCTATTCAGAAGGGATCACTCCTAAGGCAGAAGTTATGCAGTTTTATTACGCAGTGCGGTGTGGCCATCAGCGTCAATTTTTTATGTGTTAGCTGAGTACAAGCTCTGGCAGCGCTGCTGCACAGCTGCTCCAGCAACCCCAGCAGCCCAGGGCTTGGGAGGAAAAAGGGTGCCTGTTGGTAGCACCCACACTCGGTGTCAGCCTGTCATAGGGGTTTTCTATGATTCTATGATTCATGTGGGTTATCACAGTTTAGACCCAGCCGGTACCAGTTGGGCCTCTGCTCGCTCACCTCCCACATCCACTGTGGGGCAGGGAGGAGAAAATCCACTCAGAGGCTCCTTAATCCAGACAAGGACAGGGAGGTTTGCGTTCCACACTTACAGTAATGGGCAAAAAACAGGCAGGCTCAACCTGGGGAGAAGAAGAAATTAATTTAATCTACCAGGGGAAAGAGAAAACATGCCGGGATCTGAATACCATTCTCCCCCATTCCCGGATCCCTTCCCTGCTGCCTCCCCCTCAGGGCACAGGGAGGGGCAGGGGGGGTTTAGGGTCAGTTCCCCACACGCTGTTTCTGCCTCTCCTTCCTCCTCAGAGGGAGGACTCCTCACATTCTTCGCCCCACTCCAAAGCAGGGAAGAATACTTCCTCTCATTTTTTTCATTTCAGATATAAGGAAAAATTACATCTAAATTACATGTTAGAAAAGAAGACACAGTAGCTGGTCACTCTTTTGGGATTTATGGGTGCAAGTCCCACCCCACAGCTGGCTGTGAAGATAACTCAACAGACCTCAACTTTTGCATGAACCCAAGCAAAGCAAAAAAGAGCCAGGCTAAGAGCTGGCTATTTTCTCCTTCTACCTTCATGATCTGTTTTCCACAGGTGAGAAAGAGCACCTCTCATTGCCCTGCACTGACTACTGACAGGCTGGAAACATTACTTCCTTGGGGTCTCATTACATAAGAAACACATCAGCAGAAATTAAGTTGTTCCTTGACAGAATCCATTGGTGCTGAGTGTCACTTCTGATGGAACAACAGGCGTCTCTGTAAGCTTCACCTGAAAATGACAGAAAATGATTTTGTGGGGACAGCAGGATGTTCCAGCTGCTACAGATGAGACAAGTCACCTTCAGCACACTCTGTATGCCAACCTGAATGGGCAGAATAGAGCAAGCAGATGATGAAGCACTGCTAATTTGCAAAACACTTAACCTGTATGCAATTATCATATATAGTGCCTCTAGCAGATCAGCTCTGCCACTTTCCTCTCTTAGAAAACAGCAGACCCATGCTGAGGATCACCACAGGACTATAGCTTCATGCAACCGGATTAAAATGTAGAATGCTGTGTAATTTTGCACAAAACTGTTTATTTGATTGGTGTTGCCAGAAAAGCCAGTGCTCCTCATTTCCCGAAGAAGTCAGAGAAGCACAGCACAAAATAAAAGAGCATTTCCTTTCTAGGCAAAGACAATTTGTGCAAATATTAGAGGTGAATGGGTGGCACTGAATTTTTGCTGTAGTTTTTATCACAGCAGGCACCTAAGGTCATTAAATCTGGACGGAATATACTTCCTATTGCACAGCCAAGATTACTGATAAATCAAAAGCTGCAAGGGTTCAGAAAGTTGTAATGGTTATAGACTTTTTTGCAAAACTGTTCTCTAAAGAGACTGCTTTAAGGAAGAATAAGCGGGCTACCTGAATCATAAATCAGTTTTTTTATTTAGTATTTGAACTAAAACAAATTGAATGGAAATTAGGTAGTAGTTCTTTTGTTGCTTTTACAGGGGGGTTAAGAGCATACCCTCTGATATTTCTGTTACATTTCTGTTTTCTCAAATGCCCTGTTTTTCAGCCAGGGCTTTTTATATGTTGAACATTCTTCATCTTGTATTCTAAAAATACCTAAGTGCATGACACTTGTCTTAGCTCTAAGTCTCCAGATTGGGGATTTTTCTGAATTATAGAAGATCTGGAAATGAGCTTCAGGTCTGAGTTACATGTTTATGAACAGGACACATTTATTTGAATTATCCTTTCTTTTTTCCTCTCCATCTCAACTGCCTACTGGCCTTTATTCTTTTCTGCCCATCAGAAGGACAGTCCCAATCTGGGACAGCTACATAAATTACAGGTGCAGGGCTTTTGTTCAGCTGCAATAGAAAACACTACCTTTGTAAAGGCTGACAAATGTCAGGATCCATACTAACACTTCTGCAGGGGCTAATTCTGCAGCAAGCACTTCCCATGCTGGGTCCTCCGAGGACCATGGTGATAGCTATTCCCACGTTTCCCTGAAGGAAAGGAAACATTTCTGGAGGTCATTATGTTCCATGGAGCTGAAGGGAACTGCAGCCCCGAGGACTGTTTTCTGAGATTTCATCTACTTGCTGCCAGCATCACCATCTCTGTTAGGACACAGGGGAAACTGGCAGGCAGAATGTCGCAGAAAAGAGTTTAGGCTCATAATTTGTTTTGCCCACAAAGATCTTGGCCAGGGCCTGTATGAGACAGCTGCATGACTGCCCCATAGCTGAGATCTGCTCATCTCACATGTAAACACAGTGGGCTGTACAGAACTCACTGTGCAGTATATTGGAGGAGCTGACCAGATGTAGGCAGCCATCACGGATTTAACCAATCAGTGTCCATTCCGTGGCTCTGTAACTTATCACACAGGCCACAATCTGCTCCTCGTGCTTGGGGGTTGTCCTCTGCTTTACATTTTTATTATCTCAGTCTGTTGCTTCAAGCGTTTCTTAAATGTCGGGCAAATGGCCTCAGACCTGGCACAATAAAATTGGTTTCTGTATGGTGATAAAATGATGCCCCTGAGGGAAACATGGAGATACTGAACCTCTCTCTGTCAAAACAGATTCTGGATGGATGGCATATCCTTTACATCAAAAATAAAAATCACTGCAAGTGGAATTACCAGAAATGTCATTTCTACCAAGGAGGATGCCCTGCAGCTGTTCAGGTTTCCTGCATGAATCTTTCATTTGTTTGTGCTGGTTTCTCTTTGTAGTGAGGAGACACACATATTTGGGCCTTGCAGGCTGAAGGGCCTGGGTATCATCATTAAGCAGGCATGTGAAGAATTGGTACATGTGCCAGGTAATCACACTCAGGCTGAGCCTGGAAATCCCCCTGCAACAATTTAAAATACACAAGAATCTGGCAGAAGACTTGCTGGGTTTCATCTGGGGACTTTTGCTGCTTGAGCCATGTGAAGCTGCCTCTGTGCTAATTAATATTCTATTCTCTTTTGTATGCTTGAATGTTCATGTATTTATTCTCTTTCATAAGCTCCTTTGGCTGACACATGAAACTGAGGAAAAGAAGTGGGATTATTAATTCCCACAGCCCAGATAGGGAACTGAAGTTGGCAGATTGATCTGAGGGGGTGCACTGAGTTCAAGGTCACCTTACCAGAGAATGAAACCCCTGTCTGCTTCAAGGTAACAAGTGTAAGGTGGGTCCTTTCCCCTTCCCTTTCCCTTTCCCTTTCCCTTTCCCTTTCCCTTTCCCTTTCCCTTTCCCTTTCCCTTTCCCTATCCATTCCTTTCCTGTCCTTTCCTTGTCCTGTCCTGTAAGACAGTTTATGAATTTTGCAGCCTTCAAACTGCATAAAGTTAGTTCTTCTGCCACTTTTGCTTTTCTGCTTCTTCTTCACCCAAAACAGAAAATGCCCATGTCTCACCCCCAGGAGTTGTCAGTCCAGTGGCAACTCCTGGCTTACATGAGAGCAACCACTTGCTGCAGCTCTCAAGAGAAACCAGATCAGCTAAGGGCCACCAAATGACTCCTATGATGCCATACACATCCCTCTCTGCTGTGCTGCCCAGCACTGTGCAGTGGTCTGGATAGGAGTGTGGTGTGTCCCCTACACCATCACTCTGAGAGTGTTATCTAAGTGCCAAAAGCAGAAAAAAAAAAATATCATATTCATTACATGGCAAAAGAGATCCACCTCATTTGTCATGAGTTTCCTTCATGACCAAAATTCCTCACAGATTGAACTAACATTACAGGAAGGTGTGGGCACAAGCAGAAGTGAAACAAAAATATTTGGTATGAGGAGACACACCGGGAAGACCAAAAGACATCTGTAAATGAGGAGCAACACTCAGCTGGAATAATGAATCAGGAAAAATTTTGCAAGTCAAAATCAATAGACAGTGAATTAATCAGCTGATACTGGTAAAGGTCATGTAAGACCGAGAGAGGGATAGCCAGTGAGTATGTCTCATCAAGAATTTTATCCAAAGACTAGTCTTCATTCTTGACCTGCCTTCTGTCACTTTTTTTTTTTTTCCAGTCAAATATGAAGAAGCCAGCAGATAACTCTTTATATTTATCTATCTCTTGTCCATGAATCCAGTCAGTCTCCCAGTACATTTCTGTTTTGATGTCCACAGGGCAGAGGAAAAACTCCTTTCCTGGCTGTTCTGATACTCACTGGACTTGAGCCTTCAATCACCTGCCCAACACAGTATATTTCTGCCTATGTTAACATTCAGATTTTATCACAGTAATACCATATAACAATGCTATAAAATTTTACTGTATTTCTGTAGTGAAGAAAGACCAATGGTAATTTGTCCTTACCATAATGTTTGCAAAGCACTCCTGAAAAATGACAGGCAGGGAAACAGGAATAATTGGAGCTAATGGAGACAAAAATCCAGTTGTAGATATATGGTACCTTAGAAAAATGATTTAGTACATCTAGCCAAAAGCAAAAGGGAGAGCACATGACATCCAGTCATTCACAATCTACTTATTGTGAGCCTTCCTGATTGAATTGGTATCAGTATAAATCAAGGAAGTAATGCAATTGATACCAATGGTGTTCCAGTGGCACCAAGTCACTGTGAGATCAGAATCAGTTTTTAGAGGTGGATTTGAGTTACCTTGCTTCATGCAACTTGGTAACACATAAAATACCACCAAGCAATTTTTAACTCTACATGTGACTTAAATCAAGGTAGGAAGTGCAGCTCTTGTGTCAGGACTGCAAAACCCAGAAAAGTAGCCCAAGTGTTTGCTGTGAGAAAAAGAATTACACTTTTCAGGATACCAGTTAGTTTTCTCTTGGAAAGGGTCTTGTCCCTAGCATTCACCAAACATCATTTGCCCCTCTATTTTTTTTTAATTTTTAAGAGTAGAATATCACTGCATTTGATTCACAAGGAAAAACTGGTTTCCTTGACACACAATAGAAACTTTTAAAATACTCAATGTGGAACTTGATGTTAAGGAATCTAATGAAGGCAAAAAGCAATATAGTTTGAGAGTTTACCTCATACATGGCTAGTTGATATAGTGCATTGAATTTATTTTGCACTGTTCTCTCCAGCCAGCTTTTGCCAGTAGCAGCAGAATGCATAATGTCATTTCTGCAAAAGTTCTGCTGTTAGATCCCTAAATAGAAATGCAGTTGTTTTATTCAGGTATATTTTGATGTTATAGTTATTCTCCCTCTTTACCATTCTCTCTCAGTGTGCATGTTGTTAAATAGCTAAATATGATTTTATATATATACATATGCAAAATTTGATATTTAACCTGTGATCATGGACTTAATGGCTGTAACATATGGCTAAATTAGGCAGCTTTTTTTCTATGCAAAGCCTCCTATATGCTGCAATGGCCAAGGGGTTGGTAATTCAAGCATTTTTCATTACATCGAGGCATTCTCTCCATCTGAATAGTTCTCCATCCTTTTACTGAAATTTTCTGAAGGAGTAACAAGTGCATTTATTGGCTGATAACAATGGATACTATGACTGGTACCCCTTGAGCATTTAAAAGCTAACACACACAACAGGTTTCTTCTACTCAGAAAAGAGAAAACTGCTTTGTCTAAGCACATTCACTTTGTAAGTATGTATGTGTTTGGGGCACACCCTTGTCATCTTTTTGAGCAGGAACAGAGAAAGCTGTTGAGCTTGGAGCGCAACAAGAAATTTTTGCATATATATATATATTATTTTTCCCATGGAGTTTTCAAAAAAGGTATTTGCTGTTGGTCATTTGCAGCAGGATTTTTGTTTCCTTCTTCAAACCTCTCTCAGATGTTTTTCTGCATCATCCTTCCTGCAAGAGAAATGCATCTTAAACTAAACATGCCTTACAAGGAGACTGCTTTCCACTGTCAATGACAGTAAAAAACAATGAAAACAAACTGGAAAGGAAGAGAGTTTTTTTGTCTTTTAACACTGAAAAGCCAGTAAAATTGTAGTGCAGTTTTAGGGGAACAAAGATTATGCAAGCAAAATTTACATGAATCCACTAATTGTGCATAATCCATATATTTTAAGGCAAGACTTAGAAATAACTGCTGTAAGAAGACAAGCTTCAAAGAAAATAAACTTCAGTGAGTATACTGTTCTGAAGATGCAGCATTTTAAGGCTTCCACAATCTCGAACTCAGTATTATGTCTCTCTTTTGAAATTACAATGTTAACTTGCATGAAGAGGCACGATCAGGAAAATACTCAGGAAAAATGAAATAAAATTGCCTGGAGATAATGACTGCAGTGACATCAAAATTTCTTTGTTCTATTTTGAGGGATATTGTTGTGCTTCTGAGAGATTTTCTTCTTCTCCCAAAAATATAATCTGGCTACTAATAGCATCAGGATATTCCATGGTCCTGATTCATTCTACTGTAGCATACTTTGAATTGAATGGCTGGCTATCCATCCATCCATCCATCCATCCATCCATCCATCCATCCATTTATTTGAACTGTTTATGGACAATGGATAAGAGCCTACAGTTTGACACATTGAAAATGCGGATTTGTAAATGGGGTAAAAAAGTGGGACAAATGTGGCTTTGTAGCCCCTGAAGGTGAGGGACATGAAGCTACAGCCTGTACAGGCTCACGGGGAGGGTCAGATGTGGATCTGCAGCCGTGTAGGAGCCCGTGTGAGAGGAGGTGACTGCTCCCGCAGCAGCCGTGACTCTGTGTGCAGCCCAGGCGGGAGCAGTCTGTGCCTGAGGGACTGCACCTGTGGGAGGGACTCATGTCCCAGGGGTTCCTGAAGGACTCTCCCGGGAGAGGGACCCCGCCTTGGAGCGGGGGAAGAATGTGAGGAGTCCTCCCTCTGAGGAGGAAGGAGCGGCAGAAACAGCGTGTGGGGAACTGACCCTAAACCCCCCCTGCCCCTCCCTGTGCCCTGAGGGGGAGGCAGCAGGGAAGGGAACCGGGATCGGAGAGAAGGGAGGGATGGGAGGCAATGGTATTCAGATCTGGCAGTGTTTTCTCTTTCCCCTGGTAGATTAAACGAATTTCTTTTTCTTCCAAAGTTGAGTCTCTCTGTTTTTTTCCTGTTACTGTACTTGGGGAATGCAAACCTCTCTGTGGCTCTTGTCTGGATGAAGGAGCCTTTGGGTGGGTTTTCTCCTCCCTGTCCCACAGTGCAGGTGGGGGATGAATAAGTGGCAGCCTGGCTGGTACCGGCTGGGCATAAACTGTGACACTGGTGCATCCTTGCTCAGAAATATTTAACTTCCATAATAGATAACCATTTATCCAATGTAATCAGTAGCTGATTTTTGTCTATAGGCCATCGGTGCTGATGGAGGACACTGTTCTTTGCATTAGCACTTTTTAAAGCCATTCCTTAATGATGCCTCTCCATTAAGACTCAAATTCCCCAAATACGATTCTTTCCCAAAATTTTGGAGGCTTCAGAAGAGAAGCATCGTGAATAAGTGATTTAAAACCCATTTGCGCAACATAAAAGTCTAGGGAAAGATAGAAATCAATAAATTAACAGCATTCAGAGGTCAATTCCCTAGTATCACTGTGCAACAATGAAAGTATATTTATCTCAGTGGAATGCAAATATAATCACTTGCACAATATGATTGATTAGAATGATTTAGCTTAGAGTGGGTGTCTAATGGATGATGGATATACAAAATATGAAACTGAGAACAATTTTCATGTTCATTTAACTTCTTCTTCAAAGTGTTTTAAATGAGTATTCAAGACTAAATCAAGGAGAATTGTCAGTACTTGGTTGAATGATGCTTGCTCAACACAAATTATCTATCACTGGGCTACAGGTTATTTGTTGAACTAATGATCTAAGACATGGGCTAATAAAAAGTAATGTAAACCCAAAAGTGATCATAAAAGAAGCTAATAGCAGTATGACAGACAAATCACTCTGTGGGAACAAAATAAGCATGACCTATGTCTACTAGACATCAGGAGGGATTTTCCAGAACAATTTGTCATTGGATTTCTGTTTCTCACAAATATTCATAATTAATGGTAAGCCATTTTCTGCTCCTTGAGTCTCTGGTTAGCAAGAAAAATCTCAGATAAAATCTTGAAATTAAATAGAAATAGATTTACCCACTATAAATCAGATTGAAGATGATATCATCATTGCTGTGTTTTTGCTATAGCTGGTGATGCCACTGAAGCAGCCAAAGTGCCAGCAGTATATAGCAGGCACATAAAGCAAGGCAAAGAAAGCAATAACTTCCCCAAGCTTCCTGTTGTATGTCCCATAAACCAGCAATCTGCTGCTACTGCTAACCCCCTTGCCCTATGTGTCTTTCCAAGGAGGCTGGCATGGTAGTAATGGTAGGATTTTCCTTGACAAGGGAAGAAGAAAGGTAAGGGCAAGAGCTGCAACCTCAGGAGCAGACAGACACCATTTCTGAAATGTGGTAGAGATTTCCCACTCCTTCTCAAGCCTGGGGTGAGACAATACAGTCTTGAAGATCTTAAGCAACTCAGAGTGGATATTCAAGCAATGCTAGACTTGATGCACAGTTCCAGACAGAAATCACATATATTCTTGTCAGAAAAACTAGGCAAATGGTATCTCATAATAGCCTGGGAGTCTGCAAATCTCTTCCTCCTTTATCTGAGACAGTTTTTTGATGAAATAGGTGAGTCCCAGGAACCAATAATATTTACAGGACACTGGCAAACAACTTTGTTGAACAGGTCTGTCAACACACAATTGAGCAGACCAAATATCTTTTCTTTAGTGACCTTTTATAGCACAATTCTCTGTTTTGTCATGGATACCTTGCTTTTTCCATAAAATTTCTCAAAATAGATCATAAAGCCACCTATTTTCCTGAGTGCAGGAGGAGCATAAAATGTCTGCTTTTCTGGGAAAAGAGATCTAGAAATTAACTTTTTTTGGGAGATGGAGAGAAATAAAAGTAAATACTTCAATAGCTTTTGAGTTATATCTTTTATGCCTTTTACTCTTTAAATTTTCTATTGGGTGTTTCGCACTCATTTTTATGTCACCACTTTGACAAGAATCTCAATAAAATTGTAGCTTATAATTTTGTTCTCAAAGCAATACTTTTCAAAAAAATCTCTGTCAGATTGAGTCCTTAATTGTTGGAAAGCATAGATATCAGATTTCTAAAAGCATTAGACCTAATTTTATTTTCTTAAAATAAAAGCATTATATGGAATAAAATGTAACCCTTTGTAAACTGATTGTATATGGTATGCATAATACATCTCAAATTACAGGATTAACTGAAAAAAATCACTTTCTAAAAGGACTTTCATCAGCCTGATCACTGAGAGATCTGTTTTATCTAAGTGCTGTTTAATATTCTCCTCTATGACATGGAAGAAAATAAGAATCATTGTTGGTACTATTTTCAGATGTCACAAACATCAATGGATTGGGAAATAATTTTAAGCAGAAGTCAGTTCTATGATATTATTTCTTTCTCTTTGTATTCTAGATCCACATAGATGGAAATCTTAAATAAGAGCTGGGAACCTATAGAAATGTTTAGGGGACTGCGAAACTAAATATCAAAGCCATAGAAAAGCTGTGAGGGTATGAGTAAATCTGTCTTGAAAGTAAGATTGTGTTGTGTGCAATAAATAAGATGTGGAATCCACACTGAACAATAAAGGGAAAACAAAACACTGAATAACTGCCTGTAAGTGATCACAGTATATTTTAATCCACTGAATGAGACAGAGGTCCTGCAAAAATATAGTTCGTTCATTTGCCATAACTTTACAGTTTAAACCCTTCAGATACGGTAAATTATGAAAGATTCAATATGTTCATATCTTCATGAGCAAGACCCCAGCTGTCTCTGACTGAAAAGGCTTAAAATACTGGGTAATCACATGCATTTGTATCACTGTCACTGGCTGGTAAGTATGTCTCAATTGTCTAACCAACTGAAGGTATTGATCCAAATATGATGACTGAAGTTCATTAATCTTTACTGTTTGTTTAAAACATTTCAGTCTTTTACTCATAAAAATGAAACCACTGCATTTAATCTAGATAACTAGCTTCAGCATGCAGAGAAAAAAAAAATCAGTCCTGGACAATGAATCCACAGAAAATTACTGCCTGAATTAAGAGGTGGATATTTAGAACAATGGTATTATTTCAAGAAAAGTATGTCTGGTTTCCAAAGGATTCATTAGCCAACAACTGTGATGAAAATGTAAATTCTAAAAATGAAAATATTATCTAACAGAAGCATCCACCTGCATGTCTGCAGATTTCTGTCTGCACCCAGCTTCCTGCTTCTTCAGTAGACTGAAATTATTTTCTCTGAAGCAGTACAACAGATCATAACCATTATATGAATCATATGAATCATAAGGAAGTACTAGTAAAAGCTATTCTGAGGTTTCAAGGAGAGAGAAAGAATGGAAATTGCCTAAAATAAAGGTGTTAAGGCTGAAAGGTTTAATTCATCTTTCTTTTTAGACAAATCTTGCGTTTAGAGCTCTCCTCACAGAATACTATTAAAAGGAAAAAGAGGAACATGATCAAGCAGAAAGAAATGGCCCTTATTGAACTGTAATGAGTTCAGAGACAGAAGATTGTAAATGAATAAATAGAAATATGTCAACAAGTTAGTCAGAGAGACTTAGATGATCTCTCTCTGTGCACTTTTATATCCAAAGTATACAAGACAAGTGATTGATCCGATTGACTGATTTGAAATGTAAGGGTCATCCGTAGCATGATCCCGGCTGCTCCTTTTCTATCTGCCTGCCTGGTTCTTTTGCAAGACAACCAAGAGTCAAAGGTGCTTGCATTTGTACAACACCAAAGATGGTCTTATTCTGGACACGACAGAGGAAAGTAAATAGATGAAAACCCAGGCAGAATGAGGATTTATGGAATGCGACGCAGAATTTATCAGTTTGATCTGAAACCTCATATTGTTAGAAAAAAGTATGAGGCAATGTATACTTCTAAGAGTAATACATGCTTAAAAACTACCACACTATTTCAAAATGGTCCTCTGTGGCAATTGATTTCTTTCTTCTGATAGGTGTTAAGCAAAGAGGAATGTTTGTCTCCCCCCATCTCCTAAAAGGAAGGGAATGAAGAAGTTGAAACCATTATTTTCTTTTAGGGTGTCAAATGAAAAAAATAAACAAAAAACCAACCAACCAACCAAACAAAAAACACTCACAGAAAACTAGTGTAGATGAGATGAGTCTCGTTTGTAGAACTGCAGTGCAAATGGCTCTGCCTTTGCCCAACAGGAGCAGAATGAGGACATCTTCAAGAGAGGTGCAGGCAGCATCTTAAGAGCTCTTAAGCTATCAGTAAAAAGGTCACCTAGAATGTTTGCGCCGATAATGGATTTGAAATCTAATGTTAGGGAAATGTTTACTGCTCATTGTCAGCTTTATTAAATTTGGGTGGAAAATAAGAGCCGAGAAAACTGCCTCTGGCACATGCTGGTTAGGGAAAGCTAAGGTCCCTGTTGGAAGCAGAAGTAATGGGAGCTGAAGTGGCAAACTCAGCAGATCCCTGTCAAATAGTTTGACTAAGAGCCTTCACAGAGTTCCATAAATGCCATTAAAAAATTAGTGTCTCCAAGTGTCTGAGCCTTTTTAAAATGTTGCACAGTCACCCAAGATCTCTAGAAAATATTACTCTATAGCTAAGGGGTGTTTGTGTTTGTGGAGTGTTGTTACAATCATATCCTGGAAGGAGGCTTAAGTCAACCATCATAGTAAGCAATGGTTTAGAAAATCTCTGTATAGAATCAAAATCACTCCCTGAGGAAAAGCACAGTGCACATTATATCAAGAAAGTGATTCAGTGTTATTACCAGGGAGGTCTGTTCAACTTCTTACACAAGCATTGCTATAAGTGTGTTTCCTTCCTCTCCATCTGCATTAAAATTTGGTTAAAATGTTATATTTTGCCAAGCAAGTGCAGCAGAACAGAAAACGGTTTCCCTCTGTACAACATAAAATCATGAACATCAGATGCTGTAAATATTGTAATTCCACAATAAAGTTACCAACTCCAGGTAGTGAGAGTACTTCTAATCTTTATAAAACTAGAGAGAGATAAGTCAGCTCTTTAACAGTAAAGAGAAATGTGAGAGGTGTGTTATAAGATAGATTTTTTTTTATATAAAATACCAGAAAGGTAATGAAAATTCATCTTGAATTTTGTATTCTCTGACTTTGTGTGTGTGTGTATTCCTCTGCAGCACTGGGTAGTAAAATAAAACAACATTCATTATGACTGTCAAGTTATGACAGTGTAGAATAAATTGACCTATAAAACTCCTTATCTCTTTGTATTGATTATTATATTTCTTCTCTGACTGATGAACATGCTAGTAATCTATTAATTTTCATCATTAATGCAAAGGCTTAGCAAATATAATTTGCTTTTTTCACGTTCATATATGGGGTGTTATTTTGAAATATGCTGCCAGAAAAAATACTACATAGCGCTTAAGATTATTCTTATCCTAATTTTTTTTGTCTTTGAAAATGTCCTGGTTCAACATATACTACCAGGGTTTGTTGGCATCTCCCCACCAAAAAAACCCCACAAACCACCCAACAAAAAATCTCCAAAGAAAAACATATGATATAAAATACAAAAATACCATAGCTTTTCTTGCAATGAACCATTATTTAATAAAGTCCACAGAGAGATGGCAAGTATTAAAAAATGCATCAGTGCTCCTTTACTTATATTGGATTGAGCTGCAATGTGAAACAGGGATGTGAAATACCCTTCCACATCCTCCTGCCACTGGTAGTAGGGTTAAAATGCTATTGCTGACACTCCTGTTTGTATTTGAAACACTCGGACCTTTGAGAGTACAGAGAGCTGTTTCCCTGAGCTCTGGTAATACTTATATATATCAGAAGATATACTGATATCACTATGGACTGCAAATTCACTTGTAAATAAAAATTCAGTGTTTTACTTTAACAACAAAAAGGAAACCCCCATCCAGGATCAGGCAAATCTGCTGGGGCACATTTATCCAAGAAGGATTTTTCTTAAAAATGGAACAGGCATTTGATTGCAAATTTGCAAAAGGCATGAAAGTATTCATGACCAGCTCTGCCACAGTATTTCCCATAGAGAGTCATTTAGGTGTGAAGAATATGCACAGTGCAAAAATGTTTTTCCTTTTTATCTTGGCCTTCCCATTTACTAAGGTTAGAGGACAAGACTGATGCCCTTTTCTGCAATAGTAACAGTTACTGCAGATTTTCAATTTGAATACTGTGGTATTTTCTGACCATAAAGTCCTCTGAATCCCTTGGATTTCTATGCTTTATACTCAGTTTAATTAAGCGGATCGTCTGGATTGTAGAAGACCAAACAGTAGAGACAGATCTAGGCTGCAAAATATCCATAAACTTGGCTCAAATGTGAAAGCTAAGTGATGACTAGCCTAAAATTTGGCAGCAGTTAAATTTTCTAGAACTGTATCTGTAGTGTCGTTGTGATTTTTTTTAGTACTGTGATATTTCCTTTGCTGCACAGAAACTTTGAGGAGGAAACACAGAAAGGCATCATGGAATACAGTGTCCCTGTATTCAGCACTGGTGAGGCTGCACCTTGGGTACTGTGTTCAGCTCTGGGCCCCTCACTACAAGAAAGACACTGAGCTGCTGGAATGAGTTCAGAGAAGGGCAACCAAGCTGGTGAAGGGTCTGGAGAACAAGTCCTGTGAGGAGAGAGTGAGAGAATTTGGAATGTTTAGTTTGGAGAAGAGGAAGCGGAGGGGAGACCTTATTGCTCTCCACAACTACCTGAAAGGAGGTTGTAGGGAGGTGGGTCCTGGCCTCTTCTCCCAAGGGATTAATGATAGGACTAGAAGTAATGGCCTGAGGTTGCTCCAAGGGAGGTTTAGACTGGATATTAGGAAGAACTTACAGATCTTACCTCAGAAACCATACTGTGGTTTTAAGCATAGAACATAATTGTCTTAAAATCAACAGATCAAACTGTGTCCTGCCAGAATGGAGACTCAGAGCCTGGACAGCTGCAGGATCATCTAATGTTAGTGTTTTGCATTGCCTCTTTGTAGTATGCTAGAACCACTCTTCCATAGCATTCAGAATGATCTGATGGTTTTCAGGATGAAATACGATGGAAAAGATACATTTTATCCACTTCATGAGATGGAAAATAACTAAGGAAAAAAACTTGCATAACGTGTCCTCTTCCTTTGTCAATCTCAGAGTAAAGAGATATAGTAATGGGAAAAAATAGTATTTTGCATATGTTGTTCATAACTAAGTATGAACAAAGATTTTAATAGTCATCCTGATTACTATATGGATGCTTCTGCTGAAGCTGAGTTCAGGAGGCAGCAATCACTGGAGTCTCTGTCACAGTTGCATGAGGACCCACCAAGTTTGTGCTTTGTCAGGAACTTAAACTGATGTAAGCTATAGGCACAGTGGTACTCGATTCCTTCTTTGAACTGACACTAAAGTTTACCCAGTTGGATGGTGAGATGTTCAAGGATCTCTTCTGGCCTCAGACTGAGGACTACTTATTTTAGTGGGTTAGTTCTCAGCTGGGTGTTTTCCTGTTACCAGCCTGTGCAGTACAAGAGAGGAGGAAAACAGCCCCAGGTGGCAATTACTCTGATTTACACTGCTGTGGCCATCGCTCACAGCCTTGCTTAGAAGGGAGAAGACTTTTCCCAGTTCACCTTTCCAGGTGGTTCAAGCGATTTTACACTAAGCAACAACAACAAAATAAATCCAGGGAATGGTAACTGAAATCCAGTGTTAGCCCTTCTTGTCCCTCAAAAATGCTGTAATTTTACACTAACAGCTCAGACAATCCACCTTAAGACAATCCAAACTGGTATGCATAGCTCTCCAGGACTTTAAGTTACCAACAGGATCATTGGTAGCAGGATTTTCTTATCACTAGGCAGAAATCAGCATAGTTTCATCTCATTTTGGGAATAAATAAAGTGAACTCCCAGCTCTCTTGTTGTCCTTGGGGTAATAGCTGTTGGTAAAGTTGGGACTGCACCAGGAATCTTTGCTCCCATCAGGCTGCTGAAGGAAATGACATTATGGCCCCAGATCCTAAATCCTCCCAAGGTTCTTTTCTCATTCTCTAGATGGACTTCAGGAATTCTTCCAGCAATAAGAGTAAAAAGGGAACCAAGTTTAAACACCATTAACTCTCTGTTCAAGGTCTGTTCGGTTTATCAGACTTCTCACATGAAAAAAAATAAACATTGCAGTAGTAGTTTTTTTCCAATAATTAAACTAATGAAAGAAAATAAGCATATGATCTTTTGGAGGACTCTAAATACTGTTAGATTCCAAAGCCGTGGGAAAAAAAAAAAAAAAAAAAAAAAGTGTACTTACTTTATTTAAATCAACATAACTAAATCAGCAATCCAGAAAAACGGATTTTTCCATTGTGTATTTAAGCCCTCAGGAAGTTCCATTTTTTGCCTTCAGACCCCATTGGTTATTTGCATCTCTTTCTAATTTCCTTAATACTATGTTTCCATAGACATTGAACTATTCTGTAATAATGATAAATCAGCCTGCTAGAGATCTTCCAAAACTCTATTCTTTATGTCTATCTATAACACTGCAGTGCATGCTTCTTGGAGGCATTAATAGGTGTATTTCATTTTAGTATATAAATATTTAAGGTTTGTAATTTCTCTGTTGCTGACACTGCCAGGGCCAATGCAGTGCAATGTTTCATTATCAGTTCCTAGTATACACATAATCTTGTCAGACTTTGTTTCCAATAAATACAGCATGATATATTTTGAATATTTGAATAGCTGACTGCATTCATATTGCTTTCAGTCATGACCTGCTTACAAATTCCCAGCTAAGAAGTACAGCCACATGGAACAATAACCTGAAAGTATTGTGCCAATATATTTTCATTAGTCAGTGACACTTAGTTCCAAAAAAATTTAAATACATCCTCAGAAAGAAGTCAGCTTCCTTCCTGGATCCCCTCATTAGGAGGAGCCACATCCAGAACCTATACTCTTATTGTTTCGAAGTTTTAAGTGGGTCATTCAAATTTAATCTGCTCATTTCCATTCCTTCTTCATAAATTTGTCAATCTCTTTCTCACACTTTTCAGAGTTTCTTTGTGAGTGAATATCCAGGAGGAACAGCAACTCTCTTAGATCTTCTGGGAAATCAGGCTCCAAGTAGATATTTATTAATTGTCTCTGATTTTGAAATGGCTGTGAATTTTGTATTATTCTGCACCTTTCTCAAATCTGCCATTTGCTTTCCCAAAAGGGAAGATAATCTGGGGAAAGTCTCTCCTTTCATGCCTGATTACAGGAAATGTGATTTTAGGTACTATGGAAGCACTTTGTGAAGCTTCTGCTGCTGCATAAGTGCAGTCAGGTCTGAACTGCTGCAGAGTAAGACAATATTATATGGGAGGTACCCACACTAATACAGAAGAAAGGAGGCAATGGCACAGGTAAAATCAAAACTGCTGTCCTCTAGATAAAGCATCCTAAATCATGATAAATGAGAGCCTTGACTGACCTCACAAAACAGAGATCTGAAAGCCACGTGACTCTTGACTCCCTCCCTGCCAGCTTAAGGACATTTCCACATTTCCTCCTTTTATTTCTTTCACACCTGGTGGTCATGGATCCTCAGTTTTCTGCTGGTGCATTTCCAGAACTCCTAATCTGGAGGATTCTTAATTTCTGGTTCTTGTGGCAGATGACTGTCAGTCAATAAAGAAGGTTTCTCGTTCATACCAGGTTGAAGTTGTGAAAGGACAATAACTAAGAAATACGACTTGCATGTGTCTCAAGAGCTCAGACTCCCAGCAGGAAAAAAATAAATATGAATGCTATTATTAATTTTCAGGATTTTGAATCTGAACTCTGAATTGTTGAAGCCTAATTTACATTTTTTAAATGCTTATGATTTTGGCAGTACTGCTTTTATGACCATATTCTCTTTTTGACAGCTTATGCCAATGCCTTCATTATTGTGTGATCATTCTTTTCCTTAATTTAATTTAATTTAATTTAATTTAGATTAATTTCATTTCATTCTTTGGGGATTTTTTTGTTGTTGCGGGGTTGTTGTTGTTGGCGGTGGTTTTTTGGTTTTTTGTTTAGTTGGTTGGTTTTTTGTTGGGTTTTGTGTGTTTTTTGTTTGGTTGGTTTGGTTTTGGGGTTTTTTTCTGTGGTTTTCCACTAGGCACTTTCTGGAGCTTGTAAATGTACAGTAGCCCGATCCCCGAACCCCTTCACTGCACATCTGCAGTTCAGACTGACAGTTTCATAGGAATTAAATTACTGCTTGTGTAGGGTGTAGTGGTGCTTGCCTGTTGCCCTGCAGCAGCTCTGCTGAGCACTTGTATTTCACTCACGTAACTCATTCACAAGAGGTCCAACCATTCAACAAGAAGTCCATCCCCTTCTGTGTCTGAGCTACAGTGTCCAGCAATGCACAGAGAGAAAATATGATTCACCAGCAACAGCATAAGCCTATGAGAATGGATATTTGTACATCTGGCCCCTAGGCACTAAGTAAAACATCTCTTTACCTGAACTGTGCCAAGTGCCGTCCTCCCAGACTTCTGTTTGACTGCTGTAAGCTTTGGCCTCCAATTTTACTGATTAATTTCTGTTTGCTCTTTCTGTCATCTCTAATAGTGCTGGACTATGAAGAATGGAAGGGGTAGTTACAGAAGCAAACAACTGAAAAGATATTTGATTGCAGAATTTAGAAAAGTCCAAATTTCGACAAGAATTAGATCCTGCTCTGCCATGCCATGGGCTCGGGTAGAGACAGTTCCCACCAGCATAGACATTGTCCACTTTCCATGCATGCAACAAGCCATGTCCCAGAAGATGGGTTATAAAGGAGGGGTTTTTTTAGTGACAGGCGTATTGGAGCAACTGCAGCATCAAACCCTACTGGAAATACAGGCTATTCAGGTTTACCCTCTGTCCAGTGGCTCATGTTTCATGGTCAGAGGCCAACTAACACTGGGAAGTGTGACACCCATGCCCAAATCCCTCCAAGTTCTCTGGACTTAAGAGTGAATTATGTATATTTCACTGATCAGACTAAACTCCATATTCTTGGGTAAAATCTTGTATCTCCTCTTTGCTGCTGGGTTTTGTGTTAAAGAGAACCTATCTAGAGTTGGCACAGGGTCTTCTGAAAAAATCTGTAACTGTATATACCCAGAAGGAAAAAAAACAGCCTTCCATAGTGCTGTACAAGTCCTATTAAGAGAAGAAATTCTAACCCTACTGTTTATATATAAACTTCCAAAGTAACTACTCTCTTTTAGCACAGAAATAGGAAGCAGACCCAAAATGTTGAGTTTCCAGTCAAATTTACAGTGCTGAACAATATTGCATGAAACTGCTCCTGAAGGGGGTTATACAAGCAATATTTATTATTTTTATTAAACTTTATGTTGCAGAAGCATACGAAGATCTGCAAGATTATAGACTTTCTTACTGAGGTAGACACCTCTTTTGTGCTACATAGCTCACCCAGCAACAAACACAGCCACACAAAGAATATCATTTGCCCCTCAGAGCTCTCCTCCACTATTTGGATCATAATTTGGTCCTTGAAGCTTGCAATTCAGCTCAGTTCCTGTCTTTTCTAAAACCAATTGCTCTCTTACAATGTAATTTAAATGGATATTCTGGGCTTTTTCTGGGCATGCTGTGAACAGTCACATAGTAAGTGACAGCCTCTTCTCTCAAGGGCCATACATTAATTCCATTTAGATCCACTAGAGTGAAAGATGAAGACCCTTGTAATCATAGTAACATGTTTTGAAAATATATTTCAGGTTTATCACACTTTTTTTTTTTAGGTCCATGTGTTTCACTCTAAATGCATAACTTTTAAAAGTTCTGTGATCTGCCTATTCTCTCTTTGGAGGAAAAAAATCATAGCATGATAGAATGGTTTGGGTTGGAAGGGACCTTAAAGATCATCTAATTCCAACCCCCCCTGCCATGGACAGGAACATGTTACTCTGGACCAGGTGGCTCAATGTCCTGTCCAGCCTGGCCTTGAACAACTCCAGGGAGGAGGCAGCCACAACTTTCCCTGGGCAACCTGTGCCAGTGTCTCACCTCCCTCACACTAAAGAATTTCTTCATAATGTCTAACCTAAGTCTACCCTCTTAAAATTTAAAGCCATTTCCCCTTGTCCTATCACTTCATGCCCTTGTAAAATTACCCTTCCCAGCCTTTCTGTAGCCCCCTTCAGGTACTGGAAGGCTGCTATAAGGTCTCCCTGGAGTATTCTCTTCTCCAGGCTGGACAATTCCAACTCTCTCTGTCTTTGTAGAAGAGGTGCTCCAGCCCTCTGGTCATCTTCATGGCCCTCCTCAGGACCAAGAGCTCCATGTCTTTTTTGTGTGAAAGTAACTCCAATTGACCTCTTGTTGGATGAATGCAAAGGCAGGCAATGATTAATTAGCTATGATGCACTGATGAGAGGAAATAAGAGTAGAGAAGGTAGTCAGGAATAAAAAAATATGTAAATACCAAAAAGGCAATTAAACAAGGTTTAGTAAGCAATATGGTGGGGAAAGGAGCAGACAGCTTATTTTCAGTATAAGCTAGGTTTTTAGGCTTTTGTTTTGTTTTTTTTCAGTTACTGGACATTTCAATTGGTTTAAATGTTCATTTGCTATAGCATTTATTCCAAGATATTTATTCTTTTTCTAGACAATGAAATGACAGAAAGAAGAACCAAGAAAACTTACACTTCATGTGTTTAGAAAGCCAACTTTGAACTCCTTTGTAGCTAATGGAGGAAATCAATATCCCTTCAGAAATCCAGATTGCATTTTCACTAACCATATTTGAGGCTGTGGTGAAGCACTGCCTCACACAACAGGTGGATGTAGAGATATCTTAATTCACCATGAATCAAGTGAATAACTCGTGGAAAAAAAAAAACAAACCATAAGAAAATGTGACCTGTAGTCAGACTCAGCCACTGGGTTTACTTCAAACGCTTCATAATCTTCAGGTTTAGTACCAGAGATACCATCAATGATACAGAAGTGGTTTTTGTTAAATGATCCCAACACCATGCATAAACTGTGTCATGAGATGCTGTTGTGGCTGACAGCTTAGTTAAGGAAATTATGTCACCACTTGTTTTACTGTGCCCAACATGAAAATGTTTATCGTTGCTCTTTGAAATCTCAGGGAAGGGGGAATCTCCCACAGACAGCTGAGATCCTCCTATGTCTTCATCCAGAAATATAATGGCATATTTCAAATAATCAGTTGCTCCCTGGCCTGGATGTATATAACCCAAATCTGCATTTTTGTGGACTCAAGGATGTTGTTGTTAACCAGAAAGCAACTGTACCCTTCACTGTGAACCTGAGATTTAAACCCACCCCTGGTTCCTTCAAAACTTACATCAAAGGGTGGTCTTCTAAGGTGTAGACATAGCACCTATGGAACTCCCTGTAGATCAGGAGAAGACATAGATAGAAGAGCAATAGAGTTCTTTTCTGAAAAGTAGTGTTCCAAAGGTGATAAACACCTTCTCATCAGCAGAGCTGTCTGTAAAGAGCTGGTGAGGCAGCCTGGGACAGATCTGATTATTAGTCGGAAACACTGCAGCAAGCACTAATCAGTGCCATTAACATGGTTATTTAACTTTTTGCTTACAATGTAATTGTCAGGGTAATAAAAATTAAGGTTGTGAGAAAATTATCCAGCTATTCTATAACACTCCTAGTTTTGCTCTGTTATTTTAAGGCTCCTCATTGCCTCAACCAAACATTACTGTAGCATGGGCCATGGTATGTGAGTTAGTAATGTTCCAGATCACATCTTTCACAATAACTTTTTTGTCTTTTGCTATCAAATGTCTGGTATCTCTGTCACTGGACAAAAAGTAAAAAATAAAAAGGTAAAAAAAGTAAATATGCTCACCTTATGATATAACATATCTCAACACTAATAATTTATTTAAAATAAAAATGGTTTCTTCAAATAACTTATTTTTACAAAGCTCATACAAAGTAGATTCTAGATCAATAATGTCAGTGGCTACAGGATTTGTTGAGGCTTTCTTAAAAAACTCAGTTTGAGAAACAAATAAGGGTGATTTCAAATCTTGGACTGAGTAACAGGATATAAAATAGAATGTTCACTGCAGTATTTAGATGCTGATTTCCTCATAACGCAAATGCAAATGGTGTTTTCTTTAGCAGGGTTAAGAGAAATGGATTTTGGCAAACCATGCTAAAGGTGTTGAGATGAGGATTTTTTTATTTTTTCCAAACACTACTTTTTTTTTGCTTTCAAGAACCATTCTGAATCACTGAAGTGGAAAGAGTTTCCCTGCTCCACTCTCTGCTGCCCATCACTCCCTCAAGAGTCTCTGAGCAAGGTTGTGTGGAAGTGACAGACTGATCTGGCCCTACACATCCTATCTCAGCCTTTGGGAAATGGTGCTACTTCTTTTAGGGAATGTGAAAGATTGCAGTAGATAAGTTATGAAAGGAAGAAAGGATGTTTTCAACACAAAATTTACTCATTAACTGATAGAGAGCTGGGGATAAATAAAGCAGGCTGCCAGTTTTGGTTTGTGGGTTTTTTTAATTTTTACATTAAACTCTACAGATTGTAGCTGCTCTGTAAATGCTCTTCAAATTAATGGCAAGATTAAAAGAATTCACTTTTTGAAGGCAGCTTTTTTAAGAATCCAAGGATCCAAAACATGATTTCCACTGGTATATGCAGTTCATTTGACAGTGCAGGTTTTTCACAGAGGTTGGTGTTAATAATTTATGTAGACACAAACTCTTACATACCTTATAAAAATGTAGCACAGCTGGATTCCCCATTTACAATCCATCCTCTGCATACAACTCAGAGAGAAAAATCTTTGTGTGCTGAAGTAGAAATCATAGGGAAGCCTCTCTGTAAATTTAGCTTTTATTGTGAAGAATAAGAATGCACACTGAAGTGAGACATGGGTAGAATTCACATTTCTTTTTTTTGGTTGCTTGCCTTAAATTTCTGTAGAGAATTGTAAGGATCATCTCACATCCTGTAAACACCCACAGTAGTACCATTTTAATGTTCTTTGTTAATGTACATGGTTTATGTAATGGGGAAAAAATAATTTCTATAGCCATGTTAGCCTTTCAGATGAAACCTGAAAGGAGTAACAGAGGACTGACTCCTTTTGCCACTCAGCATACCATGGGATGTGATTATTTGGATGCTTCAGATTCAACCCTAGGGATCATGGCTGGTCATCTTCACTGATCTAGTGAGTAGAGGTAGGAAAATGTACATGACAGTCTTAATCAAAACAGAGAAAAGAAACTAAAATTTCCTGTATTAATTTGCTGTTCACACTGATATGAAACTGCTATACAGTCTGGGGATGAGTTTTTCCAGCATGGACTTCACAGCTGCTGGGACTGATCCAAAGCACTTTGCAGTGAATGGTAGTCTCTGAATTACAGGGGATTGCCTTCATTGACTTAAATAGTGTTTGGATCAGGTCCATAATGAATTATTGCTTGATACAGTCCACAAGCATGATTAAAAATGTTGTGTGAAACCCCAAGGAAGAAAAGACGGTATATTGCAAACTTCTGTCATTTGATTTCCCATTACCAAATTCCCTTTTTAATAAATAGCATTGATTCAGGTTGCAACCAATCACAGTCTGATCAAATCCCTCATTCATAAAACTGGAACTTTTCATTACGTGCTGCAACACTTGAGTACCATTTTTCTGGGCCAGGGATAATGGTATGGCAGAGTCTGGACTGCCTGCTGAAATTGATGGGGTTATGGGGACACTCCTAGGCCTATATCATCACAGTAATCACCTGTAGTTAATATATTAAAGTGAGTGTCTAAAGCTCTGAATGAAACAGAAGCTCCAAACTCCAAAGGATCTCCTTAGGCAATAGATATCTGACCTAATTAAAAGCATCTCACATGCAAAGACAAAGTTTTCTCACTTTTATATTTCTTTGAAGTTAACAAGTATAGTTTAACTAACCATCTGACATCTAAACCTATATGAAAACACATGAATATGGGACTTCTATGCAGTTCTGATTCACCTATGCTCCTGTGCAGTTCTAAGTGACACAGTAGACAGTAAATGACAGACCACAGTCAGTGTATTTAACAACTAAGTTCATCAGGCTACAGAAATAAGTTTTTCAGGAGCTTTTAAGTTCCTATATTTAACATTTTGGCACTCCAAGAATTCTCACCTAGTTCTAAACTTCTACAGTATAAAAGCAAACACAGAGATAATTAAGTCCTAAAATCACTGGGCTGGTCCTCCACATAATCTGACATCCCATCTATAGTCACAAAATAGGCATGCCTGCCAAAATCTCCCTGTGAGAGGAAATTCCCTCACTGCCCTGAGCAGGCATTAAATTAACAACAAGAGTCCTTTTCTCTCCCCTTCCTTCATCCCTTTTTCCCAGCCAGGAAGGACTTTTATCCAGCAGCTGGGCTGAATGCCAAGCACCCCAGTGCTCCACAGGGTGGCTTCCAGAAACTGCTCCAGGATGAGCATCACCTTGGTCTTTTTTAAAGAAAACTACAAACAAGAAAATACGTTCAGCCTCCTTGTGTATTACAGCCCATTCTGGTTGACTTGAGGTAAGTCTAAACCTAGCCCTGGGGAAAAAAAGGAAGAAAACTCTGTCCTCAGTCTTCTCTGCTAACCATCAGTGCCTCTTTTCAGCATGCCAACTGCTGTGAGATGTGTGCTGTGGTACTTAGCCCTCTTGCCTGGTGTGTGCAACACTAGGTACTTAGCACAGCAGCTGTGAATTCAATGAGGCCTAAATGTTGTGAGTATCTGCTCTGAATATCACATTGCTTAATTCTTCCTTCAGGAATGCATATCTAAAAGTGATGAAATTTTACTTCTGTGGTCTGGAAGTCAAGGCAGTGGTCTTTTTTTATCGCTTCTTCAGAGTGATGAAAAAGTAGGTGGATGTATTTTAACCCCAGCCAGAAGCTGAGCATCACACAGCCACTTGTGCAAGACAAAGCACAGGGGTTGAGATAAGAACAGCTGACAAATTGAAATATAGTAGTAATAATAATAACAGTAATAGAAATGAAAATAGTAAAAGAGAGAGAATTGAAACCCAAGAAGTGTAAGTGATGCAAATGAAAAGAATTGCTTGCCACCAACTGACTGATGCCCAGCCAATTTCTGAGCAGAAGTCCCCCCACCAACCTTACCCCTGGTTTTGGTCTGGAGCACAGGTCGTGCAGTATAGTGTATTCCTTTGGTCATCTGGGTCAGCTGGGTTCAGCTGTTCCACCTGTGTCCCTGCCCAACTTCTTGTGCACTCCTAACCTACTCACCACTAGGGTGGTGTGAGAAGCAGAAAAGGCACTGCTCAGCACTAACTAAAATGCTCCTGTATTATCAACACTGGTTCCAGCACAAATGCAAAACAGCCCTATATTAGCTACTCTGAAGAAAATTAACTCTGTCCCAGACAAAACCAGAACTGTGGAGGAAGCTCAAGTAATGACTCTTTATGCTGACCCAATAACATCCTCTTAGCTTGTGAAATGACTTTGCAAGGGGCAGCACATCACTTAAAACATTTTTTTTGCATAAATTTTCCTAGTGCTGAAGAAGTAGCTTTAAAATGTCAGTCTTTCTCTATAAGAGCTCTGCATCTGATGAATCAAATTGTAAATGGAACTATCTTTTTTTTGTTCTCTCTGCAACTTCTGTTAGTTTAGCTTTAGATCTGAATGTCAAGCAGAGCTATTTAGTTTGTTGTGGACCGTGGGAAGTAATACTGATTTTTCATTCATAAGAATGTTAACAAAGCTATTGATGGATGCCAGTCAACACAGCTAACTTCTTTCCCAGTTAGCTCATTTGTTCCAAAAGTTTTACAAAACCAGGCAGGGGGAAGCAAAACTGTAGTAGTAAACTGAAATAAGCTCAGATGCAGGCACAGAGCATCAGGTGCATTAGGGAGAAGGACTTCTATTACCTTGAACCCAAACAAAACTCTAGAAAGTACTCCAGGCTCAGAAAGGTGTTATTGAAAATTACAAAGCAGGCAAGAACTCCTCTGTCCCCAAGGCAGGGTTGCCCCTGTTTGGCAGTGATGGGTTTATCATCGGGTGTCAAAGTCTGCAGCAGGGAACAGACACAGCCTTAACCCCCTCAGCTGGAACCAACTGGTGTATGCACATGCTGAAGAAAAGGCCTGTAACTAATCTTGCTTTCCAAGAGAACAATGTTTCTTATGTGCTGTCAAGCACATTAAATATCTATTTACTTGATCCTCACAATTTTTAGAGTTGGGACAATCCAAACACAACACAAGGACAAACATATGAAAAAATTACGTTTCTACCAGTCACCTGAAAATCACTGACTATCCTAGTCAGAGAGGTGTCCTAAATGACCCCATGGATGAAAAGGCTGCAACATGTACCACCAGCTGACCAGGTAGCAGAGAAACCACACAAGAGACGCATGTTTGGAGGGCTCCAATTGCCTCCAAACATTCAACGCCTAATTCTGCTCTTGGATCCTATTAAATACTAGAGCACTTGACTGCAGATGCAAAGCTGAGGAATCCAGGTCATAGGGCTGCCTCTGCTCAGGGTAGTAGGTGCTAACTTTTGTGGTTATGAAAGAAATCTTGAAAAACTTAGAGGAGAAAAAAAAATAAGGTGTAATTTTCCCATTCTTTTTCATCAGCTATTAATCATGATATCTGAAAGTAATAATTTAATTACAAGTCTTAATGGTAATGGGTTTCACTGCAAACAGTTTTCATTAAAACATACATCTGCTTTATTCTTCTGAAAATCCTATTTTTGCCAAAACTTCCTGAACTTCCCAAAACGTCTAGTTCCCCCATCTTCCATAGCCCCCAATCTACTTGACTCTGAAAGGACATCTTACAATATTTTAAATTTTAAATCAACATGAATAGCCTAGAGCAACTGGGATGACTGCTGCATTAATTGGCTTTTCGGTCTGCCACAATAGACCACAATAGAACATGATCTCCACCACAGAATCCATGAAACTCTGCCTTCAAGGTGCTTCTCAAGGCAGTCTGTTGAGTATTTCTGCCATCTTGCAGGCAGAGGGCTTAGGATTTCATTTTTAACAGTACAGGATTTGTCATCTTTTAGTCACTTTCCTTTTTTTTTTTTTAAATCCAAATTTGCTCTTTCATAAACACACATAAACACACGTACTCCTACATGTCTGATTAATTTTTGATATACGTTCTCCCAAGGAGGAATTGTTTACTGGGAAAGATTTTTGGTAAAAAAATTGAGGCAACATTCCCAGGATTCTACACTGCCAATTATGGCTACAATGGGAATCCATCAAATAGACATATGAATCATCATTTTCCCCAAACACTATCAAGTATGATCATTACATCAGACTTTCATTTATCATCACTTAGAAACAAAGATTTACTCCAGCATTTTCCCATAAAAAATGAGTTATTTGCCCCTGTCAAATTGAGTATGGGAACATTAAAGCTGTTATCATTTTCCTCCCTTAAATTCAGTGCGTGTGACTCTACTTGAGGATATGTCCCACTATTCCAGACAGAAATATATTTCATCTTCACTGAGCAGAAATTAGTTAAGTTCAAAATTAAAATAGTGGTTTCTTCAGCATAATTCTGTGATGATGTTAATTTTGGCCAGAGTAAAATGTCATTTATCACCATTAAAGAAGAAAATGGAAAACACAAAAGCTAATCAGACAATTTTCTATAAACGTATTGCTATTGGACAAGTAAAGTTAACATCTTTTACTCCCATAGTAAGCCAATTTAAAATTAAGGTGAAACCAATGCTTATGATACTCAAGAAACATTGTGATTTCTTTGGAACTTTTGGAAAAAAATCTTTGTTTGCGAATATATCTTCAACAGGTTCTTGTTAACGCAGAAATGGTTGAGTGTCCTGGAATTATGCGATGTCAAGGAGTAACAGTGTGATGTGCTCCTTTCTTCTTAACAAATAGCAGTTTTGTCTATAAAAGCAGAAAAAAACACAAGTGAATGAATAAATTCCTGTGAATGTGAGGATTTTACCCTGAACTGAGACTTTTCCTCAGGTTCAGACATCTTCAAATAATACACAGCCCTATCACTTTCAGGTGTTGCATGTCTTAAGAGCCTCAAGTCACAAAGTACTAGGAATTTCAGAGGCAAGCTAGTGAGGACTTCTACTGCAAAAAACCAGCTTGGATAATTCATACTAGTCAGACCAAAGTCTCCAAGCTCAATTTATGACTACTTCTGTTTATTTGTCATTTAATATTCTTGGCAAAACTCCACTGAAGAACTGAAGCATCCTACCAAACCCCAAGGTCACACCTCATACATTGTTGATGCCAATCTCCTGGAACCAATTGACAGATGCAAGTGTCTCCCTCCTTGTCAGAAAATAGCAGTTATCACTATCAGTCTGCACAGTTATCCATATAAAATTGTTTTATATTTTTAAGCAACCTCAGTCACTAAAACTGCTTCTTATACACGTGGGTGACACAGGCAGGATAACTCAGGAGAGCTCCACTAGAGCTCTGCAAAGCCAGTAGAGTCATGCTCATCCATGCCAACTTCTAACCTTTCTTTTCTTCATTTCTTTCTCCCCCATTCTTTCACATATGCATCCACAGGATGACGGAAACTCACTGCTCATTACAATGGTTCTTATGTACTAAATCTGACAAATATCAGCTCCTCATCAAGAAGCTTTTCATCCAGTAATCCACAATTCCTGTCCCTCTGCCAGTTCTTCAGTAGACACCTAGAGGAGAAAGGAACAGTCTAATACATTTGTCTAAAACGTTTGCCCTTCTGATAACATTTCCCTAGCATGTTGTCCTACTTGAATATGATTTTACTGTCTATTAGAAGTTTGAATACCTGTCTTCCCAAAGACTAGATGCATCCTGTATCTTCATTACAAATGACCTGCACTGTGTTACTTTGGTTCTTCCTCCCTACCTTGCCCGTCCCAATAGAACAGTTTGCTATTTATTACAATTTTCCCTAAGCCAGAGGTTGCTGGAAACTGTGAAAATACACCATACAAAATCCTGAGTGTATGTCTTCTTTCTTACAACCTTTTCTTGAGCATATTCAGAACGCTGAATAGTCTTCTGGCCTTACCCACTACATCCATTCACACATCACTGCAGGATGTGTTGGTCTGTAGCCCACAGAAGGTCTTTTTGCTTTGCAACAAGGGAGGAATTCCTCATTCCCTGCTCTAGAGGTGTTACTAGATGTGAGTCTGTGTGTCATGTAATATTTAATTCTTCTTTGGGCAAAAATGGCAATCTGGCATCAGAAGAGCATTTTGCAGCTGATCTGAACAACCCTGCATCTTTTGGGAAAAGGACTATAAGAATGATATTTTAAACAATCAAATTGTTTCATGTAGAAAGTGAACAAATGGAGTAAGCATGAAGATGGCACTTTGGTAGCAATGACAGATTAAACTGAGTGTGCCAAATTGTGTGACAGGAAACATCACTAGATCCAAGGCAAGACAGAAAGTAACAGGAGAAACAAAATCCCAGTGAAAGTGTCAACGAGCAGAGACTATTTGCATGGCTAGAAGATGCTCAGTTCTTGGGAATTTACAGCAAAGGAATGAACAAAGAAAAAAAAAAAAAAAGGGGGGGGGTTTCCCTGGATTTAAAAACTTAACTTCTGAGACTCAGTTTTTCTAAATAGTACCTCAATCTTTCATTTTCTAATACATGTATGTATAACTACTACACCTAAAAATGAACAAGCAAGCAAAAAGAGTGCTTCTGAGCAGCAAGGAGAAGTGCATTTTATAGCATTATTGTGTTTGCACTCATGGGAAATGTAGAGATGCTACAGTGATTGCAGTGCTGGGTGGAAAAGGGCATTTATTCTTAAATCAAGAGAGTCACCTGTCCTTGACCCTCTTTTTCCAGGAAATCAATATTGTGCCTGGCATTACTCATTCCACACGATTTTTAGCTAGCTTTGACATCTAGTTATTGTCAGCTCATATTTAAGTCCTTCATTCACTAGTCCCAGCTTTCCCTAGGATTTTCTACAAAACCTTTTTTCTTTGTTCTGTGCTTTCTTATAATGAAAATTGTTTGCTGTTTCACCAGGTGGCTTTCCAACAGCTCTTGTGAAAGAACAAAAGGTGGCTTATCTCCTTATTGACAGTATTACCTCGACTTCAACATGTTTCCAAACTGCTGTCCTATGTTTTCTGTATGTTTTTGATTACAGCTCTTGCTCCTTTGAAAGAGGGAGGTTTGCTTCCCTTCCCCCTGAGGGCTGTCCTGTTTCCCCAAAGCTTTTATTCTCTTCTCCCCTTGCTATCTTGGTATTGACAGGATTTCATTACTGAAGATTCATTCAGACACTTTTTAATGATGCTATCTTTCTGTCTCAGAAAGGTGTTTCAAAGATTAGGGCTATATCTATGCAGGTGTTTCAGAGCAGGGTGACTGAGGGCTAGGAACATCAAGGTCCTTATTTTCTTAGTAACTGTACTTGTCTGTTAATTTTCTTCTAAGTAACTGCTCTTTCTGCAACTAACAGCATACTTTTCAGTCAGTGTCTGCTTCTAGGACTGACAATGCTTGATGTTTATAGTTGGAATGGAATACATGCTGGAAAATAGAATCCAGAAAGGCTCTTGATTATACTTATTCCTACAGAAACTAAGGTCACTGCTTTGTCCTGGTAAACTTCTTGTGCACCAGAAACAAAAAGGAGGAAAAGGGGTCACACCTGTGACCTTCCAGGAGGTAGAACATATCAGACAGGTGACCCAAACTGACCAAACAAAGTATTCTATCCCATAGGTGTCATACTGTGTATAAATCTGAGGGATCATGAAGGTCAAGATCTCCTTGTCCATGGCCTGGGAGGACTTTGTCCTTCTGGCTTCAATCCTGATCCATGGATTCCTGAAAACATAGGTTCCTGCATCTGGCTCCTGTCTGCCTCTGACTCCAGAAGCCCAGTCTGGGACATTCCCAGAGCCTGCCCTGCAGCCTTGGTGGTGATGTGAGTGTTATTGGGTAGCAGGGGGAGGGCATTAGTGGTTTGGTGTGTATTTGTACATACTTATATATACTTCATTATTTTATTCAGGTTGCCCAGGGAGGCTGAGAATGCCTCCTTCCTGGAAGAATTCAAGGCCAAGTAGGATGGGACCTTGAGCAACCTGGTCTAGTGGGAGGTGTCCCTGCCCATGCAGGGGGGTTGGAACGAGATGATCTTTAATGTCCCTTCCAACACAAACCTTGTTGTGATTCTATTATTTTCTTTGTATCTTTTTGGTTGCCATTAAAGCTGTGTAGTTTAGTTCTCAGCTCTTAAGTCTCTCTCCCTTATTCTCTTTCCTTGCCTTTGCTGGGAAGAGGGGTTAATAGAGAGCACCTGTCATCCTTTTAATGACTGCTCTGTTAGTAAGTGATATGCCTGAACTGCCAGGAGAGCAAGGACAGACTGGAGGGGCAGGAGGTGTGTGCGTGTGTGTGTGCCTGCTTTGTCTCCCCTCATCTCTTTCCTTTTAGAAGTATTTTCTTGTCATACTTCCTCAGAGGCAAAGTTGATGTCCTCATTAAACACACAGCTACCACAGGATGATGTTTCCTAGGCAACATTCCTATGGAAAAGATGATTACTGACCATTCTCACCTTGCTTTGGTGAAGTCAAGCAGTAACTTCATTTATTATTCTTCAAGGTGTGGCGGTCACTTTGCAGGTGAAAAAGAAGACAAGCTATTTAAGAGGCAGCCACAAGCTGGTCTTTATGCTTCAGACAGCACCATTGGCAAAGTGCTCCATAGGCTCATAATCATTCCTTTAAAATTAGGATCTGCTGATAGATCTAGGTGTTCTACAGTTGAATGAACCATAACTAGTCTTCTTATTAAAACCAGTCTATGTCAGCAGCCCTAGATGGAGGTGATGATAGACTTCAAGCTCTGTTGCAGGAGGTTTGTGCTGGTCTCTGAGGTTAAAGTAACATATATTGTGCAGTGCTGCATGCATTCAAATGCCAAGGGCTGTTATTGAAGTGCTTCCCTTTCCATCATGTCTGTCACTAGGGCATTGTGAAATTCACATTTCTGTAAGCTAATTGAACCCTGCCTCCCTGATAAGCATGGCTTTAACTTCGCTTTGGTTTGGGTTTTTTTGTGGATTTTTAAAATTTGTTTTTCTTTTGAGAAGAAGGAGGATGGAAATAGCAAAGAAAGCTTTAGACACTGACATTGTCAAGCCCAGGAGAGAAAAGCAAAACCTTTCCAGCAACAGGTGTCAGCTAAATGAATGGTGACCAAGGCAGTTAGTTAATACACTGGTCCTGCTCTGCCTGGTCTGTTTTTGTCTTCTCAGATTCTTAACTTGACAGACTGTTGATTGCCCACTTTTTCTCAAGAGACAGGACTAAAGCCTGCCAGAGAAACTTGCTGTGTCTATTCTTAGCCTCCAGATCTACTGCAGGAGAGGTGAGGTAGGATTCCTCTGCTAGGAAAGACAAAAAAGGTCCAGCTGCCTGCAGGCTGATAAAAGCAAAACTGCAATTTCTATTGATTCTTCAGTTTCATGTATGTGGTGTTGGACTGCCTCAGCTCCCTGTCACTGTGAAATCTGGTTTATATTAGCAAAGCTCACGCTGTGGGGAGTAGCAGTAGGTAAGGGAAGAGCTGCCACCACTTTCTTATTAGATCACTCCTAAGCAAGAAATAACTCTCTCCTCACAATGACAGCAATCATATGCCAGAAGCATACCAAAGAATAAACTAGGTGGCATGTTTTAGGTGGTTCAGACATGGACATGACACTAAACTGAGATTTTAATTTTATGCTAAGGAGGCAGGAATTCTATCTTTTTTTACTATATCTTGAACAAGCTATGAGGGAATGTGAGCTGCAGAGGGCAAAGTGCTGGCCATAAGCAATCCCCAAGGGATTTTCTGTGCCGGCTTCCCTAGGCTAGCAGCATTTACCATCACTGTAAAATTATGCAACTGGCACTAAAGCAGAGTAGATCCAGGGACTGATGGTGCAATTACATGTTCTTGCATGAGGAAACTTGTGGGCCTCCTACACAGAACACGAGACAATATAGTTGCCCTCTTGGGTCTTGCCTATGACCCTATGCATTCAACAATCAGGAGAAAAAACTCCCTCCTCTCCATGCTCCCAGAGGGCTGATGCTGGTCACACATGAATGAAGGCAGCTATTTCACACTTGGGTTGCAGAGGGCACAGCATAAGTACAGGAGGAGGATGGAGGGGAGTGAACAGGGGAAGGAGAAGGAGGACGAAGGAAAACTGTGTGGTGGGACCTCAATCTGTCCTTGAATCATTTACAACACTGTGTGGATCTAAATGCAATTCACTGAAGCTGATTTACTTGGGGTTTTTTTGTTTGTTTGTTTTTTTGTCAAAGAAATATTGGAGATTTTATTACATTTTTAGTTTTTCCAGAGTTCTTACGTCCTTTTGTCCTCTTTCTTTGGCTCAGTGTATTTTGAGACTGCCTAGTTTATCTCCCAGCCCTAGGAAATCCCGTAAGGCTCCCTCCCAATGCCACTTAAAGTTTCAAGGTTACTTGTTAGATACGTTGGAAAAGCATAAACTAAATTCATTTATCAATGACCACCCCAGGCATACCTAGCAGATAAGCCCAGTGTAGATTTTTACAATATACACCTACTTCAGCTCACGCATGCTGTCCCTGAATCTGTTGTATGGATCTTTAGGCTAGTATGATCCTAAAATTTACCCTAAAAATCATCTCAGGAAGTGATGAGGATAATTGTTCATGCCTCTCAGTAAGCATGATAACAAAATACAATGTTTGTGTGAAACCAGAGAGATGCAAATCAGGCCGAGTGAGTGAAAACTGCCTGCTAGGTATTATATTTAGATACCTAGATTTTTAGACTTTCAGGTCAGGTTCTTAAAACTTTCCAGAAAGAAAGAGAAACAGTGTTCAAGTCATGTTGAGGAAACAAGTTTTGAATCATATAATCTAAAAAGATTTCCTACAATTACATTTGAGAAAAAAATTATATTTGGAGAGGTGGAAGAACATTATTTGATAATCAAGCAAAGGCAGCAAATGTATGCAGATGCATAGTTTTATCCTTTTTCTGCTTTTATCCTTTTTTCAATCTTAGAGAAAGGTCCTCTGGGGTACAGAAGCCCTGAATGAAGATTTTTAAGCAGGTTATGGTCACTGTCTTGAGAACTGGTCACGGAACTGCTTCTCTCACACTTTGGTACAGGAAAAATAGCTTAGGGGTGGTAAAGTCACTGGCACATATTTGACATGGGTGGCACTAGGAAGGCTGATGGTTTTCTGCTTCTCAGGACCCATCTTACCCTCCCTGCAGAGGCTGGCATCCCTGCCTGTGCCAGGCACACCCTGACTGGGATGTGTATCTGTCCCTGCAGTGCTGTACTCAGCCTAATGTATCAAAGGCAGCTCACATTAATTTTAATTCCTGTGACTATGCCAAGCTGTAAATTGAGGTGGTTCATGAATCATTCAGCTGGGGAGGCAGCTTCCAGAAGAGAGACAAGGCAGATGGTTGTGGCAGCTAAACCTTTCCAGCTGTCCCAGGTTTAGCTGACCCCTCTGGAGCAGCATCCTGACTTACTCTGCCTACTGCAGTCCCTCACAGACAAAACTCTCCCTGAAGCTTGTTCAGCTTTCCTCCTCCCAGGAACTACTCAGAGCTGTCAGCTCACCCATATTTGTCCCTTACCAGCTCCAGATGAAATGAGAAAGGAAAGCCAAATAGCTTCAGCTGTAGCTTGCTGGTAAGAAAGCCCTACTTGGATTGCAAGGGAGGAGAGCTTGTCTCATCACCTCAGGCAGTAATTCAGAGGGACAGAGACAAGCATGGGTAGGGCACAAGCAGATGAGTTTTCCCTGGGAAACCTGGACAGGGCAATATTAACAGCAGATTGCCCGAGAAAATGATGAGAAAGGTGTGGTCCCTCACTTTCTTAGGCAAAGAGCAGTGTACAGAAAAATCATAATGCTTTTGGAGGCAGGAGAAAATGAGAGCTACAGATGGGATGATGTCTCATTATATTGTGTGGCTCACAAGCTGGCTCCTTGACTCTGCAAAGCAGCAGTTCTCATCTGCCTTATGAAGACTTAATCTTTAAGAACCCCCTCTAAATGCCACCCCCTCTCATTTCTCTGTAGCTCAAATAAAGGGCCCTCTGTTTCCCTCTGTACCTGAGAGCAGGAGGGCAGCTTCTCAACAGGCTGTGATGTGCCGTGCATGACAGTTCAGGCTGGGTTCTTGGGAGCCCTCCTGCTCCTCAGGTAACTCAGTCCTTGCCTGTCCCCTAATCCCTGAGAGGTGAAGTACAGACACCCACACAGCCACAGCTCTGGGAAAGGTTTTCACCTTGAGGGGACCAAGAAGAGGTACCGTGGTCCAGCTTTCTGGTAATTGCCTGATGCTCATTAGCCCAGGGTTGTCCCTGGGCTCTTTTTGGTCTCCTAAGGTTGAAAAAAGACATGAGGCACAGGTAGGTACTCAAGGAGTGCTCCAAAATGAGCCTGGCAATGACATGCTAATTCTGAATCAGCTCTGCAGAATACCAGGAGTCTTTAAAATCAGTCAACTGGAAAGCTGAGGGAAGCCTCAGGATTTACTTAATTTGCATTGTATCAGTTTTATAAATACCTCAGAAGGGATATAGCCAGAAATGTTGTTTCTTTCATCAGATAGCACTGGCTTTGCATAGTAATGAGCAAAAAGGGAAAGAAAGGAGGAAACAGTGCTCTACAGTTGCATTATGTCTCCTGCAGTTCAACTGAACACCTCCCTGTTTTGAGCTCATGAACATTTACTGTGATTATATTTAATGGGCTTTTGGTAACTCTTCTCAGTCAAAAGATATTTTCAGCACATATGGGTTTCCAAATATAGTGAAACCAATTTACTTTGAAAAGCAATATATCTGCTAAAGGGCAGTTTTATTTTCCTTTAGGTAATGCCCATCTTTTATGCACAGCAGGATCCTGAAATACAAAGCCCAACAGTTGGGGGCAGGGAGAGGCAGCACTGTAAAACTAGTTAAAAACTCGGTGACATATTTTAAACTCTCAGAGGATTCTGACCTCAAACCTTTTATAGTAGCTATTCCCAGCTATTCAAGCTCCTGCCAGCACTTAAGCAAGAATGAGCAATCACTGTTTTACTAGCCGTATGTCCATTAAAAAAAATTGCTTATAGTTTGAAGGATCATTTGTAGGCATTTTACTGAGAGCATATTCAGTGGTGAGTAAAGAAAAGCAGGTCTGCCAAGAGATCTGCTTAGTAAAATGGTGAGACCTCTCCTGTCACACTTTGTGCACTGCCCCATCCATCCCTGCCTGCCCCACAACTTCAAGCTCTATCCTCATGAAGATAAGAAGGGGTTTTTTTCCTCTTGCGCTGAAACTTGGGGAGCTAAAGCCAAAGCCTGAAGTTCAGAGACATCTGGTGTCCAGGTGCCATGTCTGACCAGCTGAGGACACCAGGAGCCAAAAACCTACAGTCTGAGAGGGAAGTTGCCAAGCGTTTGCTGGTGCAAAACACCAGCAATGAGATCTTGCTGACAGGGTGTAATAACTAAATGTAACTGTGGTATGTTAAATGTCAGAATGTAAACTACGTGCCTGGAATCTGGCTGTAAGCAGTGGGGAGTCAGGTTCCAGTTCAGCTCCAAAGCCTTACCTCCTGTTGCCATTTGAAACGCCAAAGCATAGTTAAGACACCCCTGCAGGGCTGGCTGATGTGATGTGGAGCTTAAGACAGCCTCCTGGAGGGAGGTAGAACACCAAAATAATGCTGCATTTAAGCAACAGGACCTTATGCCTGCTCAATCCAGTTGGCAGAGTCAAGGGAGTTCACTTACAACAGATGCCAACATTTGGCCTGGTCAATAGCTCTCCTTGCTTAATTAACTGTATTGACAATATAGTCCACTGACCTTAATGGGATGGCCACCAGGTTCTTATGTAGGCAACTACATTTTGGCATGTTACATTGGAGCTAAATGTCTACAGTAACCCCAAAAACAGTAACTCGCCTCTGGAGTGTAGGCGCTTCCACCAACATGGGAGCTGAGTGCATGTCCTCTGCAGGAGGTAGTTATAAAACTGAATTAAATTCAGTCTCTCTGAACATCTGGTGAGGCCAGTAAAAGTGCTCTTCAGCTTCAAGTCCTTTGCAATGCACAACCAAGCACGGAAAGGTCATGGGACCTTTCAGACCTTACAGTCTGCTGTAGCTCAGCATGGTTAGCAAGCCCATGAGAAAAAGAAACTGGTTCCTGATCCTGAATTGTGGGGTTTGGGCTGTGGTTTTGGATTTTTTTTAGTTTGGTTGGTTAGGATTTTGTTCATTTTGCAGAGAAGGGGGGCAGTTTTAAATTGCAAAAAGGCATCATCAGTCCATGTAATTGGAAGCAATGTCCGACTCGCTTTCTCTCCAAGTGACTGAGTAAATCCCAGGGCTAGAGAGCTTAGAACCCACTTGCCTGCATTTATCCTCTGTCATTGATAGCCCTAGCTTCATCATACTGCAGAGGAAAAAGAAGCTTTAGAGGCTACTCTTTTCCTGGCCTCACTGCAACCTGGTCACATCAGTCTCACAGTTACAGTGAGGAGGAAAAATTGCAGGAAGAACTATACTGTGGAAGTATCCCTGTTTGAAGAGACTATCAGGATAGGGGGGACACATATTCCCTGAGCAAGATGCATCAGCAGTGCCCTAGTCCATAAGAAGACATGATATTCACTGGTACAAATACAGCACAATGTGGAAACAGGACCCACGGAGTAATACTGCACTGAAATAATATCCTGTGGGGTATTCAAATATTTAAATTATTATATTCTGAAAACTTCTCTATAGGAGACAAACTACATATGTTTCTTTCAGAACATTAAAAAGCTGTTAAATTTCAGTAACAACTCTATGTCTTTTGCAGCATTTGGACCTGTCCTCATTGTTCGAGAAAGGTATTTTATTGCTTATTCAATAGCTGCCAAAATAAATCAGGCTCAATATATTAACAAGAGGTTCAAAGTAAGTTAAATATCAATAGATTAATAAAATACGATGGATCATGATTTCTGGCTAACATGGATATTTGTAATTTTGTTGCACGCTTTAATAAACAGCCCTCAAATTAATTTGTGGGGAAGGTGCAAATTCTGTATGCACACTTTCTGCCCTCCCTCCCTGCCCCTCTCCAAAAAGCATTATGAGCTGCTATTGTGTGGTGGTGAGCCCCTCTGCATATGGAAGCAAGTGCTCCCTAGTTATCACACAGACTGACATTCAGCAGCTCTGCTGATATGTAGATAATGTCAGCCTGGAAAGGTGGCAGGCAGCATCTTGTCCAGCCTTCCTTGTGGTAAGGAAAGATAAGCATCTCCAGCTGTCAGAAATCTCCTTCCTTCTCTATGCAAAACATACAACCCATTTGTGGCAGCTGAGAACGAGAGATATGCCCTTGGTTTAACGTACTTTGCAGTTAATCCTCTTCAAAGTGTATTCTAAAGCCAAATGCAGTAACTCAGTATATTAAGGGATTTGGTCAGTGACCATATTTTAATGGCCATCAGATTGATGGTGCCCCTCTTTATTTTGTCATTATCTTGTGACACTCCTGTATGCATTGCACATGAAAGCAAAAGGGAGGAGGGAATTTAATAAATCCAGGGACCTGAAAGAAATGCAGCCCTGGCCAGGAGAAAAATGTTCACCATTTCATTAATTCTTGTATCATTACCTGTCTCAATTTGCAGAAACAAGCTGTTTATAATCGTAATGAAGAGACTGATGTATGATGGTTCATATTTTAAGTGCTTTAAATGGCACATGATGATATAAGCTCTAACTATTGTACTCTCCCTAAACAGTGGCCAGACATAATGTGATGATACAGGGTGTCGCAAATCTAGCAAAAAATACCCTGGGCACAGGTACTATGAGAGAAACCATTTTGATACTCCAAGGAAACATTTTTAATGCTGGTTTATGTAATTGCACTGGGTGTGCCTGTGTCTGCCTCTGAAACCTGTTCAGTCAGTAGCCTGTTTCAACCAACTCTTGAGGAGCTTCCAATGATACCCTGCTCCCACCAACTCCATCAATCCTGGCTGTCTGAGTAGGGTTACTAGAGACCTGTTTAATACCCTCATGAGGGAAGAAGAGGAAATTAAAAAAAAAAAAAGGAAGAGAAACCACAGAGGAAAAAGGAGAAAAAAGTTATTATCTTACTAGATATCAGCACACTTGCAGCTGGGCACTGACCTTGAGGTATTCATGGCTTGCTTTGCCCCAGCACCAGGCACCTTGTAACCCCTACAGCCCATGCAGAGTAGGTTAAAAGCAGCGGCTGGACTGTAAACCCCACCAAGCAGAGTTAACACCATGAACACACCTGGATCTACTGCTCTGGGATTCCCTGTGCTCCCCTCTGGTGCATGGGCCTTCATGGACTGCGGAGAACAAATCCATGGAAAGTCAGGAAGCTAGAAGGAAGCTAGTTGACTTCCCCATTTAGGAGATGATTACTTTTTAGCCACTACAACAGCTTGACACTGGTGTTTTCTGAGTTCAATCAGGCTACAAGCATGGGACTCTAAGTAGGTCTCATTCCCCACCTCCCATATTCCTATGTGTCAGTGAGAAGGGAATACTATCAATTCCTTGGAGCAGAGGGAGGGACAGATCCAAATCTCCCACATCCTGGAGAGGGCTTTAGCTGCTGAGTTATTACACAGCAGGACAAGCACCTGCCTGCTTTTTCAAAAGTAAAGCTGCATGACTCTAGAGTCTGTTTTGCATCCGTCTCGATGGGTTTTGGTTTGACAGAACTAAAACCAACAAAGGGACAACTTTTAGTATCTTCTCATGTCCACATTCTGCACAGACTACCTTTGGTAACTCTGCTCTTGGCACTTTGGTCCCTCAGATCCTTTCTGTCATGCCTTACCCATCCAGTGCACTGCACAAAAGACTCAGACACCACACTTGGATGACATTAACTCCTCCACCAAGGGGTGTCTGATGCTCACTGCCCTGTGCTAACACAGCCCTGTCTGTGAGGTAGCACTCCTGCACATAAAGAACCACATTCCCAGGCCTGCAGGCTGGTCAAGGTGGCAAGATGCTTCTGGAGACTTCAAGTTCAACCCCTTGTGCTCTGTGTGGGTCTGACCAGGGCTCAGTCACCTCCTTTGACCTGCTGGTGACACTCTGCCTAAGGTAGTCCAGGCTGTTATTGGCTTTCTTTGCAGCTGGGGTGCATGTTCAACGTAGTGTCCACCAGGACCGCTTCATTCTTCCCTGCAAAGCTGCTTCCAAGCCAGTAAGCCCCAGGCATCTACTGGTGCATGGGATTACTCCTCCTCAGGTGCAGGACTTTTCACTTCTCCTCGTTGAATTTCATCAGGCTCCTCTCAGCCCATTTCTCCAGCCTGGGGAGGTTCCTCTGGATGGCAGAACGAACCTCTGATGCCTCCTCCCAGTTCTACACTTATCCTGTCTCCCAGCCAAGGCACTGCTGTGGGATAACACTGGGATTCAGTGTGAGCTGATCGCATTGCTTCAGCACCTCCAGCTGAGGCTGGGGGGTGTGGGTACCAAGAGGCCAGAGCAGGAATCTATTTGCTACTCTAAAAGTAAATTTGCAGTTCTAGATAATTTACAGATGAACACCCAAGATCTGAAATGCGCTCAGGTGTGGAAGCTCAGAGATTGTGCCCTAGGTCTATGTTATGCAACTCAACTTAAACTATTAATATCTGCTTTGCAACTACACATCTGAAACCATACTTCAGCTGAACTAACTGCTGTGCATGACATAACCAGTATTTTACTGTGAGAGATGCTAGATACAGCAGAAACCACATTTCTACTTTCAACACAAGTGCTTGCCTCCCCCATCCTTATGTTTGCTCAGGCCCAACAATAAGTCATCTGTCTTGCATTGCCTTTTCTACTGGCAGCCACCAAAAATCAGAATGGAAAAAAAAAAAGGGGGGGGAAAAAACCTTAGAGTCTGAGAATTTTAGTGCAGTGCTACTAGAAATATGCGTATATTTTTAAGGAAGGTACACTTGGCTAAGTTCAAGCAACCAAAAAGGAAGGTAAATGAAAACATGGTTATTTTGCTGGCATTGTGACTGCCTGTTTTACCTTTCCACAAGCAATAACAGGTTCTAAAATATTTATTGCCTGAACACGTAGGATTTCAAATGTACTTTTACTGCAGGTGGAACAGACGGAAATAATGGCAAATAAACACGATTGCAAATGCACATGGGGAAAAGGTAGGGAGGATGCAGAGTCTACACCAACACCTGTGTCAGCCTGGCTGCTCACAGCTCAGAGGGCAGGACCCTGCTCTCTAGGTATAATGGAGGTCTATAAATAGCAGCATCATTATATAAACCAGCAGCAGCCTCATTCCCTTTCTAAATATAGGCTGTGCAGCAAAGGACAGGCTGGCAATGTGTTGCTGCTGATACCAATTAATAGCATGACTCACACTGCCTGGCTAATAAAAATGAAATGTGTGCCTTGGAGGTGCTGCATTGGGTAGGGTATACTTATAGGAAGGGGAAAAAAAAAACCCAAACCATATTAGATTTGGTTTCATAACCAGTGGAGGAGAAATAAAAAACTAAGTGATTTCCTCATGCAGGGCAATTTTTTTATTATGTTTCTTTAATCATAATGACTTCGAAGATATGTGAAGCTGCCATTAATGAAAAGTTTAATGTCTTGTTTTCTGTTTATAAAAGATGATGATTGCCTTCAAGTAATTACAGCAAAGTCATTTGGGTGCTTAAAATGATTTCACATTTCCTAGGTTAACCTGGCTAGCATGCACAGGGTGGCAGTTCGAAGGTGGCTCATATTCACTCAGGATGTGTGTGCAGAAGTCCCATTGCCAAGCAGGGTCGCAGAGGTGGGGAACAGTTTTCTGTAACACATAAATACTCTTTACATACAGAGCTCTGAGATAAGTGTAGGAAACTGTATCATACTCACTTATGACCATATCCTAAATAGTATACCATGTATACCACCTGTGTGCTCCCTCATATCCCCTCTCTGCAATCAATATCACCATTTCACACCCAGGGACATTACATCCACCTTTTTGTACTTCTCGTGAGGGTGCTGTCTCTGATGAAGCCCTTGCTGATGTCTCTAGTTCATTCCTCGGGGAAGGTGAATGTCTCTAAGCTGTGAATTTAACTTTGATGGAAAGTGCTGTAGTGGGGGTCCCCTCAAAGCTCAGGACATTTTTTTTTCTTTGCTCAGGAGAGAAAAAGACAGCTTCCTGCAGGAGGAGTGCAGCATCGTTTTGTGCCACCATCTCCACCGATTTGTCCACTCCCATGTCTTTAGAAACAGTTTGGTTGTCTTCCAGAGGCCTTGTTGTGCAGTAAAGCATCTCTCAACAGGAGTAAAGGTCTTGAATTGATGTAACACCTGTAACTAGAAAGAAATTGCTTGGGGAATTGAAGTAGCTCTCTCCACCTTTTGCATTAGCTAGGGATGTAGTGGGGGGAGCTGAGCTCAGGTCTTCTGTTTCTGTGGAGCAGTAAGGGCTCTCAGGCTTCCCTGTGCAGCTGCTGCAGCTGGGGTTGTGTGCCCAACTGCAGTCAGGCAGGCAGGAGCAGTGCCCTGGGCCACCTTGCTTTCCCCCCTTGCACAGACATGGCTTCAGGGCACCCCTTTGCACTGCCCTTTCTCGCTGTCTAAGGCTGAGGAGCGATTTATGAAAACATCTGTCTAGCCCAGTTATAACCCAGAAGCAAAACTATACCAGCCCCAAGGACTCTGCATAGGTGTCCATGGAGAAGTCTGTTGGAGATGCTGGGAAATCCCCAGCAGCAGAGATCCCCATGTACCTGAATGTAGCTGGCAAAGGTCCAGATATGAAATAAGGGTAACCCCTCAGCAGGTCAGGAATCCCAATACCCCTCACTGCCAGTCTCTTACCTCCCTTACCTCCCCTTCCAGAGGGTGTCCCCACAGCCTGGCCCTCCCCAGCACCTGTGTGGAGAGACAACAGAGCCCTGGCTTTACTCAGCCTCTGGGGCAAATATTGCTGTGTGATGCTCAGTGCTTTCAAGCTCATCTCCTCTGAATTCACCTGTGTGGTACTTTGCACCATCATTTGATTTCATTTTTATGTTAAGAGGTGAATGGACAGACCCCTTGGTACCTGATGTCAAGTCAGGAAAGTGTCAGGAAAGACGTGAGCTCTGGCTAATGCGGTGGTTTGGGATACCTCTGCACCCTGACAGAGATCTACTCCAGCCTGGAGGCTTCTTCATGTCCTTGGGCAAGTGAGGTGGTGCATTCTCACCACTGGGACAGATGTTCCTGTGACATGAGGCTGAGGTTTCGTAGCTGTGAGGCCACAGAAGCATTCAATGACATGATCTGACACTTGAGCCTTGACTTCCTTCTCTGATATTTTTTACCCACTGCCTCTTCAAATTCCAGCCCTACAGTTCAAGAGTGAATCAACCATTTCCTCACAGCACTGCATGGTATTTTGATGAGGAAAATCTAATTAGGTTAGCAAGCACCAGAGAAGAGGGAGTGTTATGTTCTTTTTTGCACAACTTCTCTGATTTTTCCCAGCCTCTTGATTCAAGCAGGTAGGTGTTCGATTGGCACCTCCAGCACCCACAGTGTCAGTAATTCCTAATTTAAATGATTTAGCTAAGTTTACCACCAAAACAACATTTTTTTCTTCTTTTTCCTCAGGGTGTAGAGCTCTGCTCCAGCTGCTTCCCTTTGACAGATTTACGGTAATAAAAATAAAATAAAATAAACCCTTACTTTTGCTTTCAAACCCAAATCTTTTGTGACAGATTAGACATGGAGGGATAACCTACCCAGCTGGAGGAGTCAGGTATTTATCTGCAGGAGTGCACCGCAGTATTCAGTGGAGATGTGGTACCAGCAGCTTGATCTTGATCACATGAATAACCTTAAAACCTTTAAAACCCAGGAAAATGCTAAAGAGATGCTCGAAGGGAACTCGCACAGAAGTGACAAGTCTTATTCATCAGGAAGGTTTCTGCACTGAAATCCTCAACTCTGCTACACAGCCCTTGCCATCCCCACCACTTCTGAGCATCTGTGCCTGAGGCTTTGCAGCAGGGTACCAGCAGCCAGCCCATGGCTGCCCCAAGCCCCACCAGGATGATTCCAGTCACAAAAATATAATTCTTGGGAGCTTCCAAGTCTAAGAACTTTCATGAACACAAAAGCTGCTGTATGCTGAAGAAGATTCAGACACAAAAAGTAAATCTAGGCCCTGAGAGTACATTCTGATGAAAAGTCACTTATGTTAATATTTGCAGTCAAGCAACATCTTACATTGGTGACATTTCCACACGGGACAGCGGGAGGGTGCTGTACCTGGGTATTTCTATCAGGTTTAAATGGGCCTGAAGAGACATCTAGGCAGAAAATGGCTCCCCTCTAGACCCCACTGTGTGTATTGATCTGTAAGGCATTTTTAGAGCACACAAAAGGCACACAAAAAAAAGAGTCTGATGACCACAAGATTATTCTCTGCTCCAATCTCTGCCACAAAAAGCTTGTAGCTTCCTCACCACCGGACTCATGCCAAGGCAAACCCACTGCCCCGTGCAGAGTGATTCACAGGCAGGATTTAAAACTCACCCAGCGTTGGCATTTCCCTGGTAGCAGGCTCTGGGGAGCTGGGTTCCAAGCCTGCCGTGGCTGCAGGCAGCACCTGTCCTCTTGATCCTCTTGATGGCTTTTGTACTCCCCTCCTCCCTGTCTGTAAAACTGCCAGCCACCTGCCACCACACCTCCTTGGTGAGACCTCTGTGTCTATTTTACAGTCTCTTCCCTGATTAATTATTTTGGAATGACTAACAAATCATTAAAACCCAGGCCTTTCATTGATAATCTGCAAATGGGAGCAACGGTTCAATCCTTGGAATTGATCACTTGTTACAGCCACTTCCCCATGATTACAAAAAACATAGCACTTGATGCTTGGATCATGAAGGTTAAAACTGTATCCAGGAAGAAAATGTGCCTCCCTGTGGCATGCTGCTGAGGCAACTTGTCTTTTACAAAACAGCTGTAGGAGGAAAGGAACAGAAGCAATATGCTGCCTAAAAATAATGTACTTATGCTCCTGTGGAGAACAGAAAGATCTTCCTTTATTAGCTGCAAGAAAAAAGGGTAAGATGTAGGACAGCATGGTGATTCAAGCCATGTATGGACTGGAACTTGCTGCATCTTCCAAGTTAATACACAAAGAGCCAGACCAAAGTAAAACATCTACAAAACATCTACAAAATTAACAACATTGCTGACTTAATAAAAACTAATATACCAAAGCTGGGAACTGAACATCCAGCCTGTCTATCTCTCTGCAGAGGCCTTGGCTGGGGCCATAAATGTCTGCAGAACCCCTCCAGGTGTGAAAGCCTCTCCCATCCCATCCACTGCTTTTGGCAAGATGTGCCATGACATTGCTTGATCCAGAGAAGCCCGGAGCAGGGAGGGGTATAATATAGCAAGTAGACAGGATACAGTTAGGCTTCTCCTTCCTGTGGCCCCAGATCTCTGACAGAGTATCTGACTGAGCAATGGAGTAGAAGAAAAGTAGTGGCAAAGTCTGGAAGAAAATCAGTCAGGGGAAACAAAGAGCAGAGCTGGTTCTGAAGATGTCTGGAAGGCTCTGGGAGATTGCAGTCAATGTGACACTTCCAAAACACGTTACCTGTGTAATGTAAGCAGGTCAAAGTGTCTTCATAAGCTCTCTGTCCTGTGCAGTCAGTCCCTCATGCTGCAGTGCTGGCAGCATCCTGCCAGGGGCCACAGCACCTCCTGCACCTTCCTGCTGATGCCTCTCACCACTGAACCCCTGCCACTGCCACATCCCTGCAGTGGGACAGACTGCACCACTGCTCACACTTAATAATTACACCCAATTTGCACTTCTATACATTTCTGCTTTCTGCCTTTTCTCTTCTTCCTATGCTGTAACAACTGCAAACCAGCCACCCTTCACCCAGCATGTCCCCCTAGCCTAGGAAACTCCCCTCCACAATCCCAGTGCCAGTAGGGTAGCAAATGGTGCTAGCCAGGAGTGAGACTAAGTGATACTATGCAATTCAAAGAAAACCTTTGAACATCAGATTTTCTTTCTGTGCTTCAAAATGGAATTTCTCAAATTTTTGGCAAAGAAAATCCACCACCCTTCACTTTGTATAGCTGAAATTCATGCAGCAGAGACCATGTGCTAAAATATTCTAATGAGGCAAGCAACCTTGGAAAGGTAAAAGTTGAGAATTTTAATCTTCATGAGTAAAATGCCATCATAGTTAATTGGATTGTTAGAATTATTTAAAATGCGATGTATATTAATCCCAAAGTAACTCTATATGGCTCACTTTGCAGCTATCTTCTGTATTGAAGCCCCTGCTAAAAAAATAGGGTTTATTTTGTTATAGTAAGACCAAAAAAAGCAGAAGCTTTTGTCTACATTTGCTGTTTGAATATACAAGTGCTGTACAAATAACATGATGTAAGATGGTCCTACACTGTGCAGACTATACCTTGAAGAGACAAGAAAAAAAGGAATAGTTAGGAAAAGAATTAGTATCTTTATTATATAGCTAAGGAACAGAGGCACTGAGTGATTAGCTGTCTTGCTCATAATACCACAGGAAGGCTATAGTTGACCCTAATAGGGTCTGCTTGTCCCAGCCAATATGTTCTCACTACACTGACATCTTTCTTCACTGATGTAAATGGCTTATTTTAAAAGTAGATTTTCATTGGCATCAGCTGACACTCAAGTTCTCATGGATGAATCATATATTGAAGCTCAGTACCCCTTCTTCTGCCACAGATGACTGTCGTGAACAGCTGTGGTTGTAGGCACTCTAGCCCTACAATATAAGAAATAAATTCATTTTAGTTAAAAAAAAAAAAGCAAAGTAAAACAAAAAACAACACTTAGGCATCTGGACCTAAGGAGAGTATTAAGAAAAGACCCTCACAACATTAACACCGTGTGTACATTTAGTGTCAGGTAGCCTTGTCATACAACTAGTCAGAAGTTCACAATGTATAAAGAGCTTATTGTATGTTGCTCTCATGGATGTGGCCAGAGCTCTCACTGCATGTTCAATTAAATTGAGCAAAATCTCTATAATAACAGACTGTAGCAGGATAAATCTTCCTCTTTGCCAGCTGCTTTGTTTACTTTGCTGACATTTCTAGCACTTATGTATTTTATTGGAATATTTAATTGGAAATGTGACATTGGGTCCAGGGGTTACAAATAAAGTCATGGTGCATGAGTTATATATATATATTTATTTTTTTTCCTAAGTTGTATCCAGGCATTTAAATTATGATTTAATTATGATTTAACTAAATTGAGAGGAAGAGAAGAAAGTGTGAATCACTGGATTCTTATGAGCAGCCTCTAAAGAAAAGAGTGATGGCTGGAGACTAAGAAGCAGTGGAAGAGAAGACCTGATGGTCCAGGTGATGTATGTACCTGTAAGCCACCATGAAGAGGAAAGCGATCACATTGTTGCAGCTCCCTGGGAACTGACCCAGAAATACCAATACTCAGACATGTTGTTGTGTGTGGACAGCTTTTCCACCTGGAAAATATCTCTCCCTGAGATTTCCTGCCCTCTACAGCCCCTTCATACACATGCTGCTAGCAACTGCTGCTCTTCTGAGGACTGAGTGCCAAATCATGGCTAAGTTAGTGTCAAGGCTGTGGCTTTTCCTTGGTGCCAGGTTTTCCTATTGGGTTTTGCCCTCAGTGTGCTTATAAACTGCAGCAGCTGTGCCTGCTGTTGATGCCTCACAGTTGACTGATAGCAGCTGGGCATGGCAATGGTCTCTTCTCTCCCCTTTTACCCAACATTTACTATCTCACATTAGCTAGCTACTTATTTGTGAAATAAAATTAATGGTCCAGGTGCTATCTATTTCAAGTCTTACCCAGACAGATGGTTTTGGCAGCAGTTAATCTGAACATCAGTGGTTCTTTTAACCAGTTTTCAGCTTCTAATCCTCACCAGGAGGAGCTGAGCCACCATAGTCTTGGTATAAATATACCTTGCTCCCATACGGATTGACAGCTAGAGGCCTCCATCAGGTAAAAAGGCAGTTCTTCAGCCCAGAGAGACTACAGCTATGGAGTCAGCAAATAGGCAAAAGTGATAGATGAAACAAATCTAGAGAGGACAAAGACAAGCCAAAGTGAGTGGAGAACTCATAAGTTCTTCAATTTTCCAAGCACCTCTGAGAGCTAGCTGTGTCCTCTTTGCCTCACTCGTCACACTGCAAGCAGTGATTTTAGAGGCACCACTTATGTTTAAAATATTGTTCAGACAAGAAAGGGTGTCATATTCTTGTCCTCATTTTCCCAGCCAATCTACTATTTGCAGCAGTTACGTATGCTTTCATGACATTGCTTTTCTTCTTCCTCTCTTACTTACTAGTCATAATTGTACATAAATCTTCATCACAGAAGTTTGCTGCTCTTGTGAGACCACTTTCCACAATTTAAAGATCTGAGAAGTACATTACATTGCTAGTCAAAAGGGCAGGAGGTTTGAGATTTCTGACTTAATTTGAGCTATTCTGTGCTTGTGTTGTACAATGATGCCAAAAGTGAAGTGTGGGCAGACACTGGTTTTATAGTGCATGAAGGTCTTCAGGCCCTCTTCCCAACAGCACAGCAGTAATTCACTTACTGTACCATGCAGAGAATGATGTCATGTGCCAAACCTGTGGAAGAAAACCAAAACGTAGTTAATAAGGAAATATCTTTTCTCTGTGTGTCAAGGCTGTATGGTGCCTTGATTTTCCAAAGAAGTCAAAAGTAATATGTATCCCTTCAGCATTTTGAAATTTGGGGTCTGCTGGTACTTCTTTGTAAGAGTGGCAAACCAGCTACTTTCAAGGCTTGTAGGACATCCTTCTCCTGTTTCAATCCACGTTGCTTCATTATTCCTCATGGAGAAAGAATGGTGTCTGGGGGAGTTGGGCAACTGGAAAGAGATCAGATGGCAGGATGTCTCCAAGTAACTACACCATAAAAAACAGTCAACTGTTCACATGTTACATAAGGCACATTTGGAGGGGAACACAGTGATCTTGTAGTAGGAGGGTAGTGCAGTTCCTTACAAGGTAATGTTGATGACAGGGACAAAAACTTCATGCCAAAGCTTCTCATCTTCAGATTTAATTTGGAATCCCCATGGTACCTGAGTCTTTCCTTTTTCTAATACATGCTAATGCTTGGACTAAACTATGGTGCCTGGGTCTCTGCTAGAATAAAGCTAATGAAGATTTTGAAGCTAGAGTTCCCTGCATGGGCAGTTTGCCATCTGCCTTTGCAGACTACTGCCACTTTAGATCAGATTGTCAGAAGGGAGTGTATATAAAATTTAATTGTAGCTAAAGCAGAAAATCATCTACTTGCTCTTCCAGATGTCCTGTGCATTGGATGAGTGGACTCCAGATTTCAGTGCATTTTGAAAGGGTGCAAATTCAAGGTTATACTTTGGAATATGTGTTCATTCTTTAAATATTTTTCTCTTTTCCATCTAGGTGCCATGCCAGGTCCCATAAACCTCTTAATATTCTAGCTTTACCACACAGCTTTTACAAACAAGGTCATACAGAACAGATGAAAAAACATATAATTAATAATTATCAAGACCTGCTGCTGTGTGGGCTGCAAGTCCCTGCTCAGAAATTAAAACCAAATTGTTTCAGTCTTTTAAAAAGGTAGTTAAAATATCCACTGTGCTTCAATTAACTCCTCTGAGAGCATACACCAGCTCCATTAACTCCCTGTGTGTATTTTGATGCATGCTAGCACGTACCACACACCTCAAATCACAGCAGCTGGGTTCCATTGCACTTGATTCACTCCCTAAAACATCTTTCTAGTTCCCTGTGCCTTGTCTTTTTCATCACCCCTGCGTAAATCCAAGCTGATCTGGGACAAATGAATAGCTTATTAGGGAAAGCAAGTAAAAAAGGGAAAAGGTTTCAGGCAAGTAACTGCAAAAAAAATACGGCAATCCTAATCCCTTCAGGAATTCTGCAGGTTTGTCTCAGTCCCTGGAAAAATGAAGAGGAACTACCAAGTGATGTAAAACCCTACCTGGGGTATTCCTGACCCTGACCCTGACTGATTGGAACAGTAAGAATATGGTGGCATTCATTATCAGAGTCTGAAAGTCAGTAAGTGAATTGTTAAGGACACACAGATTTGAAGACTAGGAGGCACAAGTAGGTTTCCTAATCTGAATTTGTGCACAGTCTTGGATACTGAATTTGTCCCATATTCCTCTGGGAAATGCAGTGGTTTATTATCCTGTAAAGAATCCTTGTCTTGACAAAAGTCTTTATATAACAATTCAAGACTTGTTAATTTACTAGTGACCAAAAAAAATTTACTTTGGGTTTGGAAACTTGAAAAAATTGAGTATAGATCCCCATACCACTCTATGATTCTATGATTCTGTAAAAAGGGACCAACACACTCCTAGAGCAGTGCTCCATGGGAAGGTCTTTCCTCTTCATGAAATCTGTCTCAGGTTTTGTATATTCCCTCTATAAGCATTGTGCTTGTCCTTTGCCCAGAGGCAAAGTCTGTGATTAGTCAAATACTATTCGAAGGAATCTATTTTCCCATAGTAAGAGAATAAATTAGTGACTCTTAAATTGTGATAGAAACACTTTCACCTAGAAAATAATTAATGTTTTTCTTATAAGTAATAAAAGGGAATGAGAATAAGAGCATTTATCCCATAAATAAAAAGTAAGATTTTATCCAAACATCTGTCACTGAACTAAATGTTTCTGCAACCCAAATCCATTTGTTAATTGTCTCCTCTCTGCCTGGAATGCAGCTGTTTAAGTAATTTCTGAAGCAGCATCTCTGTCATTGACAGACATCTGTGCAGGATCAGTGATGTGCTGAAAATATTCTATTTATAGAGAGGCAATCACCCCTTTCTCTTCTTCCCTCCTTCCACCTACAGCTCTTTGCAGTAGTGCCAAGGGAGTCTTAGTCCTGGTATTAATTTCTTTTCAGCTGAAATGCACCCATAAACTATAGTCAAGAACAAGTGAGTAAAGGAAAGTGAAGACAATATTTATGCTGAGAAATATTTTTAGATACTGACCATGGAGATTTCCTAATGTTAAAAAAGGGCAGGATTTACTGAAATAGAAGGAACAGAAAAATAGCATTTAACAAGTAGCATACCATCTATTATTTACCACAGCAGTCTTTGGGTGAAGGCTCAAATAAAATATATGACACTGAAGATGAAATAAAAAGGGTTTGTAATTATTATGAAAACTTTTATATTTTCTTCATGAAAATTTTACTGAAATATAGTCTTTACCTAAAACAATCTTGCTGAAAAAATTCTTCAGTTCTTTACAAATGCTCAGGCTTTTAAAAGAAAAAAAAAAAACTGTATAATATTTCACAGATGCAAAGCATTTTTTGAAGAGACCATTCTACTTAATTATCTGTGGCTTTCTGTGAAGCTACGGTGCTCCCATTCCACGGTAAGTATTCTGCATCATAATTTTATCACACAGTATTTCTTGTGTTCCAGCCCCAGAACAGCTGGATTAGCTTCGGATAATCCTTAGAAAATGGAAAGGGAAAGCCCCTGAGAAACTTTGTAATGAAACATATACTAATTATAGTGTTATTTAAGAGTAAAATGTTTCAAAGTGTACTTTATTTTACTGTTTGAGAGACTATTCAAATATTAATGTTCATATTTTATTCACTCATGAAGAAAATGAGTTATTACTCTAATAGGAGACATACACAGCAGGGCAGAAAATTCTGTCATGACACACTTTATCACCCACTCTCATCCACAGAAGAATGAGTTGTGAATTTGGAGGCATTCTAGCTGGTAACTGTTCTGTTTCCAAGAAACTGGTTCTCAACAGCAGGTTTTACATAGGGAATGTTTAAGTAAAAAATCTCCAATGAAATGTCCTTAACAGCAAACAAATCACTGCACAGGTCCAATACGAAGGGAAGTTAAATGGGTTTCTGCTTACCATTTTCTTCTGAGTAGTATTTTTACAAAACTTTCTGCATTTCCTGAAATAAAAAAAATCCCATACTCTGGCTTTCACCTCCCTGGTCAAAAAAACAAATGATCCTAGGACGACTTTGTGGAAATCAGGGTAAGTTGGTATAACACAGGGGTTCTTATGGCTTCTTGAGCTTCATCCAAGGACAGTGCACAAAATAGCCAATCATGTAACAGTTCAACAACTTAATTTGCATCTGTGTTATTATATGCAAATTTTTCATATGCACAGTCTATGCCAACAGCCACAGATTTCATTAGAAAAGATGTCTAAACAATACGAGAAATTTTCAATGATCAAAAGATATAGTTGGTATTTGTAAACACATATTCTACAACATATCTTAGCTCAGTTAATATAGGGGTTACTCTTAGTGTCATCCATAACCATAGAATGCTAACTGAAATGCACATGCTCTACAGTTATCTGGAAACCTTTCTGCAGTATGGGTGGGGTGATCTGTTAGGTTTTCCTTACCCAGGGATGATGCCACAATGTTTAAAAATATTCTCTATGGAACCACTTTGCAAGTCACGTTACATTACAGGCAGTATCACAACTGACTTTCCTGTAGACTCCCTCCTTGACAGTCATGTCAAATGTGAATAGTCATATCTCATAGATAGTCATATCTCATGTGAATAAGCAGGGTCACTTCTGCTACTACTTCTGATCAGCAAAACCTTTGAATTAGGCTTGCATTGCTAATTCCTCCAAGACCCTACATAAACCCACAAAAGGAAGTGATTTGGCTTTGGAACCCTGATAATCTGCTCAGCAGAATGACCTTTTTCTCTCAACCTATTATGTAGAAGAGCCCAGAGGGACTTCTTGAATGTAATGGAGCACTAAAGAGTTTAGGCACAACTTTGCAAAGTCCATAGAGAAACCCTGACAACTGCACTGGTAACAACTGCTCCTGAGAGAGACAAATGTAGTCTAACCAAACACCTACAAATTTAGAAACCCACACAGCACAGCACAACACATCACAGAAGCAGTCCTGAGTCCCAAAGTGATGCTGTCCCAGCAGAAAGTGTTCCAGAAAAACATCTAGCAGAGAATAGCTTGAGGCTAAACAAACTTCTTGCTATTTTGCTTCCCTACCTCAAGCTTTTCCTTCCACTGGAGGTTTTTACAGCCACTGTGTTTGTCAGTGACAGACACAGACAAAATGCAAGGCGGTCAGGATGAAGATTAGTGGAAAACTGGTCAAGGGGTTCTGCCTGGATTCAGTCAAGTCCTTTGCACCTTGAAGCGTGACAGCTTAAATTTTTAAAAGCACTTATGTAAAAGGGAGACTGCATTCATGTTCCCTGCAACAGCAGGTAACTCTGGCCAGGAAGGCGTCTTCCTGCTGGGGAGCAGACAGAACGTCCTTTAAAGGAGCACCTTGACTGCCCATGAAGATCTGCTCCACAGTTGGCCAGGAAGTGCAACACCACTCCTTAAGTCAACCCCATCCGCTCACGATGTGGGATAAATAATCCAGTTTAATTCATTGTCCATGTGTGTGGCTCTCTCTAGACTTCATATCTTTCATCCTAAATGTTGAGGCCACAAGTGTATTTGAAAGCCAGGGGCAAATAAATGAATTTACTGTCTCCCTTTGTTTTAAAGCTTCTGCCAATTTTACTTTATTTCACCAGCAACCCTAGGGAGAAGTTTACCGGCTGACCTTTCCTAAATGTGTTGTTACATGTCTGGAAATGAATTACTAGAGATATCTGTTTGGTTTTTGGTTTTCTTTTTTCTTTTTTCTTTTTTTTCTTTTTTTCTTTTTTTCTTTTTTTTTTTTTTCCATAGCACTTTGAAACATGGGGGCTGGAGAGAAATAAGTGATGCAGGTTTGCTGTGGTCCCATAAATGTAACTGGGTTGCAGTTTATGACTCAGCTTGTGCAAAGTAGATTGTATGGTCTCGAGATACTCAGTAATTTCTGGCTGATATAAATTGTGATGCTTACTGTGCCATTAGCAAAGCTGTTACCTCTGTCGTGAGAACACAGGATCAATATATGTCAGCAGAGACAGAAATATTACTGTGAATTTGACAATACAAATGGGTTTGTGGAGAAGAATTCTAGGATGCCATTTGACACAGTCCTTTGGGAATTTTGAAAATAGCAACTTTATTAATGACAATCCTAAAGTCAGGTAGCTACGTCCTTTACAATCATTGGATAGGTAATAATATCCAGAGTGCGTTAGTGCCCTCCCTCAAAAATGAATTTTGCAACTTGCAATGTATCTGTTTACTTTAAATACTAGCTGGAATGTGATGCTGGCAGCCATTTTCTAGGTAATAATTAAAAATATGTATGTAGTTAAATGTGTAACAGATTTAGTAGAACAGGGAAGGGATTGTAACACAAGGGATCAGGAACAAATGCGCAAATATATACGAAACCCAATCTTGATGATCGTTGATATAAGTGTCCAAAGGTCCCTTGAGCAGAGTCACCTCAGGAAAAGGGTTCAGAGCTCTTCCCAGCACCTGACGGACTCCAATCCTGATGAGCATGTGGTAAGCTGATTACAAAGGGCAGGAGTTTCTCTTCAAGACCTCCAAGCACAGCAATGCAGCAAGGAAGACAGAAAGGGGTGAGACTTCCCATCCTCCTGTCTTTTATAGGGTATGGCAGAAAATGGGAGGAAAGACAGACCCTGCTCTTCTGCCCTTCCCAGATCCCTCAGGGTCTTAAAAACCCTTGTTTTAAGTCCTTGTATTGAAACCACAAAATTAGACTGTACCCTCTCAAATCATAGCGCATGTGCTCCAGGTTCATGACCATCCTGGTGACTGGAGTTGGACTTGTTCCAGGAATTTTCTGTCTTTCTTGTAACGCTGAAAATTGGATGCAGAACTTTCAGTGTAGCCTCACAAGCGGCCCAAAGAATTGTCACTTCCCTAGACCTGTTGGCTGTGATTTTGCTAAAACAGTGCAGGAGAAGATTGGCCTCCTTTTTCATAACCACACACAGCTCATTGATACTCACCTTGTATCAACAAGATCCCTAGCTCCTTTTCTGCAAGGCCTTCTGATAACTGCTAGCACTCCACCCCTGACACTGTTGCTGGGATTCTCTTTTCCCAGGTGCAGGACTTTGCACTTCCCTTTGTTGAACTTCATGAAGGTCCTATCAATGCACTGCTCCAGTCTGGCAAGATCTCCCTAAACCCAACTTGGTGTCAAGAGTTCTCACTGTCCCATCAACCAGGCAATTAAAAAAAGACATTTAACAGTCCTGTCCCAAGTAGCAATCCCTGAAGACCGTCACTACTGACCACCAACTAGATGCACATGGTACTATCAATTGCCATCCTTTAGGACCAGTAGTCCAGACTATTTTCCATTCACCTTGTTGCTTATTGGCCACCTAGCCAAACTGTATCTCACCAATTTGGCTATCAGGAGACTAAATGGAACCACACCAAAGGCTTTGCTGAAATCAAAATATACATCAGTCACTACTCCCTCCTAGTTAAGTCATCTGTCTCACCACAGAAGACGATTTGTTCTGTCAGGCACCGTATGCTGATGGTAACTCCATGCTGGCTGTTTGCAGTCACCACTCTGACATTCAAGTACCTGGACAGGACCTCCAAGAGTACTTACTCCAATCATTTTTGCCTTTCCAAAGCTGCTATAGAGCAGCTACCTGGTGATGTTGGCCTGCTCCCCCAGTGTTCCTGGAGACAGCCCATCTGGTTCATCTGGCTTATACATGTCCAACTTGCTTAAGTGCTCCCTTAAGTGCTCTTGTCATCCTCACCTCTGGGTATTGCTGTACTCCCCAGCCTCTGCAGTGGGATTCAAGGGCATGAGAGATCTAAAAGCAATCTTTGACAGCAAAAAAAAAGGTAAAAAAGTACAAACTACTTTGGCTTTTCTGTGTTCTGTGTCTCTTGATCTCCAGTTCCACTTAGCAGCAGGCTCATACTTTCTTTAGTTTTCCTTTTGCAATTCTGTTGTAGAAGCCCTTCTTGTTGTCCTTCATGTCCCTTGCTAATTTAAACTTCAGCTGCTCTTCTAGTATCTCTGTGTTTTCTTACATTACAGTAAATTAGTTAAATTCATCCCATTGGTACAAAATAAAACTCTAAGGAAGAGCTCACTGGAGCCATTTACACAAGGGAATAAGCCAAATGCCTCTAAATCTTTCAAGACTTGGAAGCAGCACCCAGATGGAGAGGGATAATTTCCAGATGTCAGCCCTCCATGGAAGATTTCAAATCCTCGAAGAAAACAACATTTTATAAGAGACATCAGAGAGAGAGAAAAATCATTGTTCTGTTTCATTACTGTGCATCTCAAATCCTTTCCCAAACTCTTAACTCATGCTCTCTATTTTTATCTCAGAATGCACATTAATTACCAATTGTATTTTAACATTCTGCCAACACATTATATCTATTTTTACTTGGAAAACTTTTGGGTTTTTTCCCATGGGGCATTAAGATAAGCACTTTATTAATTAAGCTGTGTGGAATTGAATCCAATGATTGGGAGTGTTACCACTTCTGTCAAGTGTGAGACATCATTGTTTGGAAAGATGAAAGACAGCTCTGGAAAAAATAAATTTAAAAGTCCATGGTTGAGCACTCACTCAGGGGACAAAGTACTGTGTCCTTCAAACCAGTGCTCCCTAAGGCTTTCATAGAAGAACCTTGGTGCAAAAAAAATTTTGGAAAACAATAAGGGTTATATTCCCATTTCCCTTCACAATGAAAAATGACTATGTTTTCCAACATGTAATTATAAAAACCCTAGTTAAAGATAAAAAGTGTTCTTGATCTTTCCTTTAAAGAGTCTGTTTTTTTGCCAGGCACTAATCTTCATACTTCATGTGAATTAAGCTGTAGCTCATAAAGAGTTCAACATTTTCCCTGTCTTTGCTACCAGAAATTTGAGGCATTTTCTCATGAAATACATCAGGTGTGAAAATGGCAGGAAGAGAAAACATTGATTGTGGATGGAGGTGCTCTCTGGACTCATGGCTTTTTTTCAAGTGACTTTTGTCACTGAGGTTGTCACTGTAAAACTGAGAGAAGAACTGATCCCAGCTATCTTGCCAAAATTATCTCCTGTTGCCTTTGATGGCAGATGCTTTATCTCTTTTTCTTTCTATCTTTTTGCAGCAGTGCTGCATGAGGTAAAACTTCCAGTTTTGCTTCATTTTCTACTAAAACAAAGCTCACCCCTAGCCACAAATTTACACCTGGGTCTTGCTGTATTAATTCCCAGAGCCAGCCTGACCGCTTCCTCAGCTCCTGACTTCAGGCACACTGTTCTTTCCATGTTAGGGACCTGGGGCAGCAGGTCTCTAGCTGTATTCCAACTTCATATGGCAAAAGAGTACAGTGCTTAGAATGATGCTCATTTATGCATCATCACTGTCATCAAATGCCCCTATGAAAGACTCTTCCAGCATGATATGATTGTTACTGTCTTCATTTCCCACAATATAGCATGTTTCTTTAGCTCTTACAGCCTCCTCCCACATCAGCTTGAAAATCACCTTTCTATTTCTCACTTAGTGTGCCATTTTTGTCTGATTCTCTCCTGGTTAATATCTGTGTAACCACCTCAGTCAAAGACCGGGAGCTTTGCCTAGCAAATGAAAAGGCTTTCATCAAAGGTTCATTTTAGATCTCCCTGCATTCTTACTGCATATTTTATCCTCAGTCCTGCTCAGGACTTGCTTTCTTAACCCTTCCTTCTTTTGTCTAACTTGCAAAAACAGATTTAAACCCTCACTTTTAACTATTTATGAGTTTTATTGTAGATTCACATCTCTGTTGTGCTGCACCTAAAATTGTACCACTTGTGTATCATTCTGATGAGAAGGGATCTTCCAGTTCCTTTACTACACAATCATAGCTAAGTCCTACCAGAATTAACTGAAACTTATTTTTAAAATTACATGTATCAAACCAAACTATCTTCAGGACTAAATGTTCCTTCTAAATAAATGTAATTTTTTTTATAACCACTCTCTGCACAAGCAGAGCCAAGTAAATCTTGGGCGTTCTTCAGGTGCTGACTGAACTCTTGGAAAATTCAACATCGATAAGGAGACATTAGGTGCAAATGCTTCTGTTCTTTCATTTGGGGCCTATCCCACTATATTCTTCACATCGAGGATATTTCACTCATTTATCTCTCTCCAGATAAAACATCCCTCATGCATTCCCTCTCTCTTGCCAGCTGGTTAGCAGCTGGGTGCTTTGGTTCTGCTGTATCTGCTTCCAGTGACCCAGCTGTGGTATGGGGGTTGGCAGAAGGTGAGCAATATGCCTGTGGTCTCCATGCTGGTGAAGGTTTATCCCTACCCAGCTAAGCATTCCTCTTTGGAACTCCCTGTGCTTTATGCAATGTAAACGGTTGAACAATATCACAAACACCAGCCCACTAGAAGTTGGTCTCTGAAAACTTTTGATGCTGTGGCGGGGATGAAAAAAAGCATATATTTATTTCTGAAAAGACGTGGCTCCAAGTCATTTTGGTGGAAATGTTATTCACTTCAGAAGAACAAAAACCTGATTTTTTGGAGGCATCCAATTTGATAAATGAAATTATTTTCCAGAAGAACAGAAAAGACCCAAAAAGCCTTATTCTTTGGTTCATCAATTTTAGGTCCCTAAAGGAACATTATGAATATCAAATCTGAGCATTGGAATAAGAAAGGCCACAGGATTTTCCACTTTAATTCCTCCATTAAGCCCATACTATGCAGCTGAACAAAGGAACATTTTTTATACTGGAATCCTATTAAACCCAGGAGCAAATGCCACTTCTCCATCCATTTCCCCTTAGCTACATTTTGATTTTTTTTATTAGATAATCTTAAATATTGCAAAACGAATGTTTGACTTCCCATCAGAGCTGGACCAATCACACCTCCATTTGCTGTGACGAGCACAAGTTCTAAGACTGGGGAAGCATGTAAGAGAGAAGTCCTGCTGAGAAAAGACCCCCTCACTAGCCACTGAGCACAGGGAATACACTAGGGAACCATTATAATTGGCAGAAAAGATGATGTTAAACTTCGAGGTAGAGTTGTTCATCTAACACAGGGACAACTGGATTTCAGACAGAAGTCACCCATTTCTCTGTGTTTATGGTCAATATTCCTGCACCTATAAAAGCAGGGAGAGATCAAGGCTGGACCTGGGCAGCCCAAGGCAACATATGAAGTCCTGTATCCCTCAAGGTCTCTGTGATCTCTCTCCTGATGACAGGAAGAGGTGGCCCTTCTCAACAGTGTAGCTCCATGCTTGTCCCCTTTGCTGTGCCCGTACAGCCCAGCTTAAAGGGTGGCACTGGAGAGATGCTTCTTAACAGTGACAGCAGATACACAAGGAGCATGACAAGAACATCAGACCCCGCAGACTGCAGCAGAGCTGCTAATCCCACTTGAAAGAATGGATTCATGTCCAATTACAGGTTTTTTTCCAATCCACTGGGAAAGCCATTATACTGATGGCAATTGGATTGGTGCAGTCGTGGCAATCTTGAAAGCATTTAAGAATATCTCTGATTAAATGATATAGTGGGCAAAGACTGAAATTGCTTCCCTAGAAAAAGCCCAGCATGGCTAGTTTTTTTAATTAAAAGAGCTAATATGACACTGTTATTTATAAAATCACATGAAAGGGAGAAAAATAAAACTGAGGGATATGAGAGAGGGAAAATACCCTTTTGTTTTCTCTTCTGTCTGATTATCACCATACTATTTTAAAAAATTCCTTTGCTTCCCCATGTAATCAGGTTGATTAAAATCCTCTAAAGAAATAAAACAGCTGCACAGACCTCCAAAATCACACTTTTCTCTACTGTGCTGGCATTGTACTCTTTTCAACAGCTTTGATTTCAAATTATTCTTTTTTTCCCTTCATTGCCTCTGAAAGCCTATTACTGGATTTATTAAAACAAAGCCGAATAAGCGTGCTGAATATAGACACAGTGATTGCCTCAACACACATTGTTCTAGCAAGAAGCAATGTGCTGGTGGGTCTGGAGTGCTGGCTGTTGCTGACTGCAGAAGAAAGGAAAACCCAGCTGAAATAATGAGTGTTGACTAAAGGGAAGCTCTGTATTTTTGCCCTTCTTTCACATGTTGAAGAGATAAAATAATAATTATTATTATTATTCAGCTGAAGGCAGGCCATGGCATTTTACTTCAACTCAGGCTAGGAGGAGCAATGTTCCCTGTATTGTCTCTAAATGATCTGACAGCTTTCCACTGTCACAGCCAGGGATGGGGTAGTGCTGCTACCTGCTGCTGCTGCCAGATGTGCCTTCCAGTGGAATTTTCTGGCTGGGGTGGGTTGGGAAGGAGCCACACTCCTTCCTCCCCACTCCAACTTGGCCTTGTTTTTCTTGGCTGCAGGAGGGAGAGGGGATCAGGAGAAGCTGATGGGCAGGCTGGAGGCAGCGCACACCACACTCTGTGCGTAGGAATGATGCACACGTGTGCTGCTCATAGCATGACAGAACAGCTGGGGTTTGAAGAGACTGCTGGAGATCATCTGCTCCAACCTCACTGCTAAAGCAGGTTCACCCGGAGAAGATTTCACATCCAGGTAGAAGATGGCATCCAGATAGGTTTTCAATGTCATCAGAGAAGGATACTCAGAATAGCCTGTTCCAGTGCTCTGTCACCCTTGAGATAAAGAACTTTTTCCTATGGTCAGATGGAATATCTGATGTTCAAGCCTGTGCCCATTACATATGTGCACTCTGCACAGCACTGGCACAGAGGGGCTCCAGAAGGGCAGCTGCCACTGCTGCAGGGAACAGGAGCTGCTGATGAGAGCAGGGCAAAAAGTGGCCTAGAACCTGGCTGTGGAATGGCAGGGAGGGAGGGGAAACACGAGGACCCTGGCAGCTGGACACTGGTGGCACACTGGTGTGTGCACCACTCCTTCCATGTGTGAACCAAGGTGTGCCCAGCAGCTAAGAACAGATCTTTTTAGGCCAAGGCCTTTCCTCCTCCCCATTTCAAGGTTCTACACTGGGGTAGAGGCAATCCCATGCACGAATATAGGTTGGAAGGAGAAAGGATTGTGGACAGCCCTCAGGAGGGAGACTCAGGAGTGGTGGTGGACCAAAAGCTCAACATGAGCCATCAATGTGCACTTGCAGCCCAGAAAGCCAACCGGATTCTGAGCTGCATCAGAAGAAGCACAGACAGTCACGGGAGGTGATTCTCCCCTTCTACTCTGCTCTTGTGAGACCCCACCTGGAGCACTGTGTCCAGTTCTGGAGTCCCCAGCATAAGAAGGACACAGAGCTCCTGGAATGTGTCCAGAGGAGAGACACTAAAATGATCAGAGGGCTGGACCCTATGAAGACAGGCTGAGGAAGTTAAGGTTGTTCAGCCTGGAGAAAAGGAGGCTCTGAGGTGACCTTGTAGTGACTTTCCAGTCCCTGGAGGGGGCTATAAGAAAGCTGGGGTAGGGCTTTTTACAAAGGTGTGCAGTGAAAGGGCAAGGGGAAAGAGTTTAAAACTTGAAGAGGGGAGATTTAGGTTGAACATAAGGAAAAAAATATTTCCTGGGAGGGTGGTCAGACATTGGCACAATTCGCTCAGGGAAGCTGTGGCTGCCCCCTCCCTGGCAGTGTTAAGGCCAGGCTGGATGGGGCCTTGAGCAACCTGATCTAACGGGAGGTGTCCCTGCCCATGCAGGGGGGTTGGAACTAGATAATCTTTAAGGTCCCTTCCAGCCCAAACCATTCTATGATTCTATCCTCTGAGTACTTGAAAAGAGGGTGTAACCAGGGTGAGGTCTCTTCTTCCTTGTAACAAGCACAAGAGGAAATGGACTCCAGTTGCATCAGGAGAGATTTAGATTAGGTATTTGAAGAAGTGTTTTCATTTAAAGGGTTATTAAACACTGGTATAGCCTGCACAGGTGGCTCTGCCCTTGCCACTGCACTGGCAGTCTGGTAACATGAAATTTTTGGCTCATCAAAGACATAAAATGTCTCTGTGGCATAAATAGGCCTACACTTAGTTCCATAGGACATACCCATAAAGTGACAAAGTAACTTTTAAAGTGTTTAATGAGCTGACAATGCAAAACTTGCTAGATAAGAGTAAACAGAGTCGATTCTATGCAAACGTCTGAGGACAGGGCAGCTTTTGAAAATCCCAAATGCCAGAACTTTTTGTGACTAGAAGAAAACATGTCCCATATATTTTTAAATCAATAAAGGCTATCTGTAGTTATCCAGAAGCAGTAATGTGCTGGCCTCACAGATGTAAAGCAATTAAGTCAGTGAGTAAGAGTTTACCCTGATACTCTTTTTTTTTACTAATTCATATTTCTTGCATTTTTATATGCTATTACATAGCATAGACTTACAGACTTCCTGTGCTGTGCCCATATATATGTATGTTCTCTTTTATAGCAGTTCTTGTACTAATGCTTTGTAGAATCTTTTAATTATTTACAACACCATAGAAAATAATTTCTAATTTCTCTTTATTGTCTTATTCAGAGATCATTCTGTATGTTTTTCTCCTCTCCCCAGTGCAATCCACTGATGCCCCACTCTAGGAGAATGACATGAAAGCGTACACGTTAAGTATCTGATTAAGAGCAGCCCTATTCCACAAAAACTGTGGGTGGTTTTAAGATACAGTGGTACCGCATTGTTTTGCAGCATGGATCTACAAATCCTCCAATTTTTTTTCTTTAAAATGCCAGGATATGGAGGTTGATTGCTTCTCTAACTGCTTTGTGTGTTTGGGAGAAAAGAATGGAAAAGATGCATAAAGCTAGAAGTCAGAACTAGGGTTCTGGAAGTTCTGGACACCCTGAAAAAGGCAGATACCCCTTCCAGCCCCTGGAGCTCTGAGAAGGCATGGTGCTGGCACCCTCACAGAAGACTGGGCTTTAACACCCACACAGTCCCCAAGGAGTCACAAAGGCAGTTGGGTGACCTATGCTCAGGTTTTTTCTCCCAGCAGAAAAGATCTGGCACGTTTGCCAACCATTCTCCTGGAAAAATTCAGCACACGTATCTTCTACAAGAGCATCTTTTTAATTGCCTATTATGACACAATATATTCATATTTCCATATTTGTTGTGTTTGAGAAGATAATATTTGTGTGCGTGTGTGATTTTACTCTAATACTTTCCTTGTTTTGAAGTCAGAAGATGCAACATCATATTTTTTTCAGATTCCTATGCTGAAATCTCTGCTACCCACATTTCAGGAGATGAATATGCATCATCTGTATAAACCAAGCAACACTGTCATTGGTCACAGCAGCACCACTATATTAAATAAACTTTGTGGCATAGAAAGTTTTAAAATCCCTTTTGAAGGCTTTCCACAAGCTTTATTAAACAGGTCACCTTTTCACCAGTTAAACAGTAGATATGGTTGTGATTAAATTTTTAGAGACATTCTTTAAAATCTGCACCTGCATTCACACCTGCACTTAACATATAGATCTATGTACGTATACAGGTTTGTATGAAAAGCTGTTTCAGCTGCAGTACTGACGGATGATTAAAATTATATCTCTTTGATCACGAATTAGTGTAACAACATTATCTTGATTCTCAGTAACTTCCAACTTTGATGTTATATTTAATAAAACATAATGCTGTGTTGGAGAATCTCTAAGGAGTCTTTAATTTCTTTTCTGTTTTTTTAAATACACATTACATTTTAAATGGAATTAAATTGTCTGATTAGTGACCAGTCTCTTGCAGAATGAGATAAACCATTAATTCCTCAGGGCAATCTATAGCCATTGTTAAAGCATCTTTCCAAGATGAAGGCAAGCTCAGCAAACCCCATGAGAGTTAAGTAAAATATTTTCCTCATGCTGAGGCTGGCTGCATGCTCCAGCCCCAACCGTTGCTTTGTTAATTCATCTTACTCCACATAAACCTTTGCTCTTGCCCATAGAAATGTTGGTAAGGCTGTGCTGTGAAGTGGTTGACAGAACAAATTTGAGTTTTTGAAGACAAAATCTCCCTCCCACCCCAAGCCCAAGAGCTGTGTGGAGAGTTTCCTGCAGAAAGATATGGGTTCTGGCAGGCTGTGTTGCCACAGAGCATCTTTCAAATGATAGAGTAAGGCAAGCTTCAGTCATTATCCCAACCAGGTACAACTGCTCCTCTCTGCTCACAGGCTTCATGCTGCCTTGAGGTGGGCCACAAGTGCTGCTCACAGGCACCCTTCTTGGGTCATAGCCCAAGAATTAGGGCACTCAGCCCAGAAGAACTAAGCTGGTATTGTATATGGCCTTGGCACTGTCCCTGTGCCTGACCAGCCCTGGAACAAATGCTCAGTCAGACTCAAGAAGTAGACAGTGAGGAAGAGCAGCAAAGCTCGCTGTTACACCGCAGCCTGGAAATCAGAGAAACTGCTCCTTTGTGCTGGCTGGCACAGTGCTAGGGTTATCCTATTAAAAACATTCCTGGAAAATTATTTCAAGTGATGGAAAAGCAGGTGAGGCTACAAAGAGTGGGTCGAGACAGGTCCAAGCAGGCTAGAGGAGAATAGTGAGGCTGATGGGCAGCAGGATCTTGTCCCTCCCTTTCCTGTGCTCCAGTTGCTCCTAGCTGGGGCAGCTCTGCCACCTGGTCTTCTGCAATTTCTGCAGCCTCCAGCCCTCCTTTACAGTAGGTTGTCCTATGTTCATTTTAATTGCCTCCAGCAATTAGTGGGGACAAGTGGAACTTGATAAACTCTGGTTGAAGATGGCTAGAGGTGTCTCTGAGGGAGGAGGTCCTTCTTAGGCTGTGAAGCAGCAATAGTAGCCTTGAGAAGCTGGGGCCATGTCATTATGCTCTTTATTACATTTTATAAAGACTATATATTACAAAAGTAACTGTAGAGTTGGACAGAGACAGGTAAATCAGCTTTTGCCATACTGCAAGCATAGGAAAAATTTGCATCACTTTGGCTTTTATTGGCTAACACAATTGTCTTAAAACAATCAATGTTTTATGCAAGAAGAAAAAAAGGAAAAGCTCAACATAACGACTAGCAAAATAAAAATCCAGATTAAAAGGACATAAACACAAAAGACCTTTTAATTCATTATAGTTCTGCCTCTGGAGCTGTCAGTCTTTTAATATTTCTTTGGAGACATACGTGTGTATATATATATTTAAACATTGCTGTGACATACACTTCTAAGCATGTAATTTGTTGAATAGTACTCAACAAAACATTATACATAGACCACCTGGTTATTTTATAAATAATTCAAACATTTAGTGTCATAGCATGATAGAGAGTCAGAGAGCTACTTGTGTATAAAGCTCTTTTACAATGTGATCACCAGAAATAGTGTACCAGGTGGTGTTCTGGTATTTTGGGGCAGAGAAGGGGAGAAGAAGTGAGGAGAGGGGATGGGAAGAAGAGGGGAAGGAGAGGAGAAGGAGAAGGAGAAGGAGAAGGAGAAGGAGAAGGAGAAGGAGAAGGAGAAGGAGAAGGAGAAGGAGAAGGAGAAGGAGAAGGAGAAGGAAAATGGGGAAGGGGAAAGAGATTTACCTATATTCAGGGAAGGGGACATGGGATAGGACTAGGAATTGTTTCCCTACATCTACACAGTAGAAAAACATCTCTTCAGATTTACACAGGTAAAAGTGTGTTGTTCAGAGGTGGTCCTTTCCCTCCTGATCACTGGAAGAGAAGCCAATAGGAAGAAATCTTTCACAATACACTTAAAGGAGAATGAATGTAGATGTAATTACTGGCAATTTAAAAAAAGTACCAGTTTAAAAGCTGTGGGAGAGGAACATGTATGGTGAAGGATCTCTTTGCATAGATGTAAAGTGAGTCTGACAGCAAGACAGCAAGGCATTGCTAGCACAGACCCAAGAGGCAAAATGTGAAAGCAAGGCAGGGCCAGGGAGTCTGATGAAATACAGGCAACGGGAAGAGTCCTCGCAAACCATCACTTTCTATGTGATCAAGCTTTAAGAACACATTTAATTATGCTTTGCTTTACTTTCCAACTGGTACCTAAATAGGTGACTCCAAAGTGAACCGTGACTCTGAAGCGAAGTGTAAATTGCATTATTGACTCTTTGGTTTGAGGTAAACAGCAGGCAAGTGAGGCAGGCTGGATCCTTCCATGGGCATATGCAAGACCTAAGCCCAAGGCTCTGAAAACCTGAGTCAATAGCAAGGATTCCCCAGACCAGGATACTAACAACAAATGTGCTGGTCAGCAGCAAGGACTTCTGGCTTTCCTGACAGCGTGTAGACCCCATCTCAGCTGCTTAACCAGGGTACAAAACCTGGTCATGCCCTTTTGTCCTCTCTTCCTCCTTCCTAGTGCATTGCCCCCAAACCCTCCATCTCCTTGCTTTCCCTCAGCCCAGGGAACCTGTCCCTCTGCCTGCTGTAGGAGGTGCCCTAGCAGGGTTGAGGCAGCTTTGCAGTGGTTCCTGTGCTGTTGGGAATATGCACACCACAGTTCACATAAAAGACCTGAGCCCTCCAAGGAGCAAGAGTGACATTTAAGGCAGCAATCATCTGGCATTTTAGAAGAAATCGCTTTCTAGGACAGAGAAACAATCCCATAATAAACAAAATGACAGAATCTACCCCACTGGGAAATAGCCATGAGAGAGGAGCTCTTACAGATGCATCTCTGATCTGAGAGATAAAACTAGAAAACTCAAAGCTGACTGTTGTGAAACTGACTTTGCATACTCTAATAAATTAGAAAGATAAGTGTTTCAGTTGATGTCCTGAGTTTTCTAAGGACAATGACCATATTGGTACCACCTCAAATGGGGCCAGGATGTCACCCCTGAACTTTGTGCTGTTGACCCAAAGCAGCCAACATCAAGTCATGTCAGTGCTCCTATTAGCACAGGAATGAATTCAGCACAGTACTCAATTTCTTAAGGAACTTTTTCTCTAGTAGGCAAACAGTATCACTCAATACCCATACCTGCTTGTTTAAGGTAAGTGCCTATGAAAACACTGCCATCTTAACAGTTTATGTGAAAAATACCTCCAGGGACAAAACTTAGTAGGGGAAATTCCAATGACAAACTGTAATCCATGGAACTTGGGAACAAAGCTGGCTTGAAGGAAACAAAACAAATTTTCCTCAAGGAAACTTTGAATTTTTCAAGGAAAAAATAAAACAAGTCCTGGACCCAAATCAATATTTTGTTTCTACAAAGCAGCAACAGTGCCTTCAGTTCAGGAGTGTCTGCTTCCTTCTCTCTGAAAGGTAGCTTTAGGGTCTCATTCTATAAATAATGTTTCTGTGATGTCCCTCCTTCTTTACAAAGACAAACTAACCATATTTGTAAAAACTGCTTCAGTTGAAACTTCCTCCATCTTGCTTGTTGGACAATACTTGACCAATCTTTGTAAAAAAAAAAAAAAGTTTTTCTTACTAACATTAGTATATAGATAAAGTGACATACATAGATTTGCAGTAATTAAATGAGTCTGAAGAAACTCTCTTCATCTGAAACATCTCCCCCCCCCAGAAATGAACTAATAACCAAAATACAAATAAATACCAGTTGAGTATGTCTCTTTCTGCTGGGGAAGAAAGAGCTGTTTTGTTTTCCTCCCCTTAGGAATAATTATGCGTTAAATTTTTTCTGCTACAATAAAAGATGGAGTTTTATGAATATTGCTAGAAGTCAAATTAAAAACTCAACTATGTTTATACTATATCTAAAAGTCCTCTAGTCATGAATTGCTCTTTTTTATCCAGACAAGTCAAATACTGCTGGCACTGTTTTTCAGTCACGCATTCTTAAAATCATAAGTCAACCTGCTCTGTCCAGAGCATGAAGACAATCATGCCCACTACTTACATTCCTCTGTAAGACCCAGACACTAAGAAATCCCTAAATTAAAACTGGCATAGTATTTTCAGGCTTAAAAACAAGTGTAGGTGAAGCTACCCACAGCTCAAGGTAAAAAATACCCCTTGGGAAAAAACCTGCTCATACGGTAAAGAGGAAAAAGTGCTGTGATGTTTCTGGGTATTGTGGGGCTGGGAATTCCCTCTTCAAGCCTCTGATTTTCACCATACATTGATTTTTACTGTAAGCTGTTCTCAAATTAGAAAAGGCCATGTTCTGACAAGTATCTGTCCTGTTTAGTTCTAGCAGATGGAAGCCATGAGGTGCTTTCTCAGCTTGAAACTGTTCCAAAACCTGAGGCACTAATCTGACATATTAAACCGAATTTATATAAAGTCATGTGTCTTTACATCATACAACATCATTTATTGCATTGCTAGGCAGTGACAGCTTAAGTTATGAAAGTGCTGTACCACACAGCAAATCAGAGCTGGCTTTATAGCAGGTCTTATGAATTACTTCATCCAGAAAGAATAAATTTTGTGGGGGAGCATTTTGTATAGTATCCCTGCAGAGCAATAGATTGAAAGTGGATTTTAGCATTTACCTCTTGCTCAACTCTAAATCAGGAATTAGAATTGATAATGGCAGTTATCCATCAACAGCCATGTAACTGAAGTAGCAGTTCTATGGATAAAAAGTTAGGGTTTTTTAAATTTTTTATTGTTTATTAAAGAAAATCTGTCCTGTTCTATTTCAAATGTTTCCAGGCTCTGTATAGAGAGTGATTAGACCCATGCAGGTTGTCAGCATGGATAAGGAAGATGCATTTGAAGTAACATCTTTCTAAATTGCAGAACATTTTTCTGAAACTTCAGCAATGGGCTTGAGCTCAGGTGCAGCAGTTGACATTGCCGACTTCTCTTGACAGAAGACCTGGAAAAATCTTCTACCAGAGCCGGCAGGATTCTGCCCCTCTGTTCATTGTTGTGTTTGCCGGGCAATTGAAAGCTTTGCGGAACTCTTCAAAGTTGCTCATGGCACCAATAACTCTGCAAAGAGAAAAGTGATTGGCACGTGGGTTGTCTTGTGTTAAACACAACAGGCCTGTAAGTGTTTCAGTGTCTTCGCCTCAGATTGAAATTCCAGGCTTCCCTGGTCATTTTTCTACAAATAAAACCAAAAATTCAGGAGAAGCCCTCCCATTTAAAGTTAATGCGAAGACAATCTTGTTTCACTCAGTGCTTTGAGAAGCACCTCAATTTGCTAAAAACTCAACAACAAACAATTGCACTTTCTGGGTTCTATGTCATTTAGAACAATTGTCTAACCTGACCCTTGGCAGCAAGGTGGCCTTGCACAGTGGAATCTTTTTTCCAGCACCTGCCAGGCTGCTCCAGTCCAGCGAGCAAGAGACTGGAAGTGATCTGATATGGCTCATACCAGCCAGATTCTTGCAAGAACACCCTCTGCCCCACTCATTGGGCCAGCTCAGCCTAGCACCTGAGAGCACCAAAACTCCTCTGTTGTATTTGGAAATAGATTTTCTTAGGCTCTGACCAGCTCTCAGGCTCTCCTGCTTCTATCACAGATGGTGTGATACTGAAAAAGCAGTGCATCCCTGCCTCACAGGAGCTAGACAAGGTGTCTCCAGCCCAGACTGGCACCTTCAGGCACAGGGAAAGATCTCACACTTGTTATGCAGTCATCCTTGCCTCCAGCTTTCATGTTGGTATTATTTCATGCTGTCAGAAATTACTATTTTACCACTACTAGATTGGGATTGTGTTGTTGTGCTGACTTTTCTTAGGCTTTTAAGCATCTTGGAATTTAGAAACCTGAAATTTGCAATGGTATTAAAGTAAACAGCATCCTGAGTTAAAAGCAGAAAAGTATCTACTGAGATATTAATTGCATGCCTTTCCAACCTCTTTGTTTTGCAGTGGGAAGTAATTTTTCTCCATTGCAGACAGTCAGCTTCTCAGAGTAACTCAGCATGGTAGAACACATTCTTATTACAATGATTAGACTTTCCCTGGGTAAGAAGATTTGCAGTAAGCTGGCACAAAGATGTCTAAAGGTCAATTTTGTAAGGCGAATTACAAAATTAGGTTAGGTTTCAAATAAGATATACAGCTTCAATGTAAAAACATTGCAAATGCATATTCAGGGAGTGGAACTGCAAGAACTGGTCTTGCAGAACTGCTGCTGAAGTTGGTAGGACTTCTGTCTGCCACAGCAAGCACCTCTCTCTGAAACCAGCATTCATAAATAGTGAAGATAGCCACTGAAAGGTCTTAATGTGTCCACATGTGATTTTTCTTCCCATGGTTTGATATTGCCACATTTTAACTGTGGAATCAGAGTGAGCTGTCTGGATTTCATCCTGCTGAACAACAGCAGAGATACCTTCCCCTGAGTGGGTCATCCTGAGCTCCATAGGCATAGAAATATGTACTTGCAGAGTCTAAGTAATCCAAGTTTATTGCTTAGTGAAAGATTATAAATACATACACTTTCAAAAAATATGGTTTTGACTGGGCAGAGAACCTGGGATGACTAGTGCAGATGCACACACCTGTGCCCAGGATATATATTGCTCATTTCTATAACCTTTTAGAGTTACTTTTCATAATTACTTTTTAAAAAGCTGTTTGGGCATTTTTTATAGTAAAGGCTATGCTGCTGTTATAATGGTCTTGGGACATAAATGAATCAAAGTTAGAGGAAATAGATAATATAATTTTGTAGCCCAGTTGATACAATTTAAAGAACAGACAGCTATCACAGTTTCTCTTCAGGTCTAAAAAGAAGCCTGTTATGAATATTCCACATAAAAACTAAGAAAAATTTTGTCTGTATTTCCTAGACTGCAAATTAATCTTCTCTAGAATTTTCTTCCTTAGCCTGATTACCTCATGAGTATTCCTCATGAATCCTCTATTCCCAGGCTTCCCTGTATATTTTGTGATTTGCACCATCTCATGGGAATGTAGCTCTGTAATTATTCAGAATATATAAATATAAGTAAATAAATATGAAGACTATAAAAGGCAAGAGATGGTTATTTTACCAAAACCTTAACAAGGATGGGAATTACAAAAATATATATCTCTGTAGGCTGAAAACCAACCTTATAATCCTGCCCATTGTCAAGATGCATTTCCAATTGTTTAAAGGCATGCAGATTTATACACTGTTCTAATTTTCCTTTAGCTAGCTGGTGGAACAGGTATTGCAAAGCTACAGCACTGCAGGTTTCAGTGCTGATTGTAGAAGTCTAGTAAGACCAAGCATTCACGTGTGCAATGCTAGCTTACATTGAATTTGTGTCATCGTGGTTCCAGTTCCATTATTTCTTAATTCATTCTGGTTATGAGTAGCCCAAGGTGTGGTATGCATGCCATTTTTATATCTTCAGCTTTGGAGTGTCTGTGTTGAGGGAACATGTCAGAGTACCTATGAAGCAGCCTCACAACTCTCCTCTGAAGGGAGTAGTGCTATTTCTACTTTATACAGAGAGAACTGAGGCAAAGGGGGCTTATCACCTAAATTTAGCCATGGAGAAGGTAGGATTCCAGCTCCCTCTTTAGTCAACAGAAAGTGGTAAGAGTTCCCAGATGGCAACTAATCCTGTGTATTGGAGACAACTCCACCATGAATCTGCTCGTGGAGTTAACATCCTTCTGCCAAATAGAGAGCTAATGTTGCACTTGGCTGAGTACAAACACGATTCTTCTTTAAGTAAATACAAATGATATCATTCCCAACAAAAAAACCCTTGGTCTTAGTCACAGAAACTCTGTGAAGAAGCAGAGAAATAAACTCTGCTCAAACCTTCCTCCTTTTCCTGCCTTTCCTTCTTGAGGTTCAGGGGTGTCTGTGGTTATGAAAACCTGTGGGAGGCCTTTTGGGCAAGGACCCAGACATGCTGTTACAGCTGGACTACTTCAGCTCCTTCAAGCCAAGTGTCTCTTGAAGGGTAATTAAGCATTCAGTCTTGAGCTGAACTTACAGGACATGCTTTGCATTGCATTATCAATATAATTCAAGGAACTCACTTTAAAACTTGTAATGAACTCGGGCAGATTAAATCAAGGACCTTTCTAATATTCATTGTTTTCTAACACAGAATTACAAACTAAAAATAGTGATAGGTTAGACATTTCAGATACTCAGGCCATGATTATAGGTCATGGGGATCAGAGCACGTTCTGGTTAAAGTGCTTTGGAAAGTAAATGCAAACCCCCCATTTTTCCAGAAGAGAAATTGTAATAGTGAAAGCTAAGTGAGTAAAACCCATTCAATTTCAAACTAAGTCAAGAGCACAGTCCAATTTTGTGTTTGCTCTTAAAGCTCTCTTAAAATGCTAAATTTCTTCACTGGTGTGCTGCAGTGATTGATTCTGTATATATACCAAGCAAATATATTATTTGCACTACCTGAACTGAGGAGGGCTGTGAGCTCCAATATATATTTGCTCTCTCGCCGATTCTGGTCTAAAGGAGTTGCATCTTACCTAATAAAAAATAAAAAGCAGAAATATACATGTTATCAGGGATGACTTTGGAAGGAAAGTGGAATGTAATCTTGCTGTTCTTAAGATGCCTATGACTTACAGACTGCACTAAGGGGAAAGACACAAACTCCTATTTTTTCATCTTTGCTGACTTGCACACTTCCGTTGGCATATTACCTTGTTTTTCAAATCCCTTAATGGATCTAGTCTCTAGCCTAGGTTATTCGTCACCCACTCATTCCCATCATCTAATCAAAGTCACTTTACTAGTTCTTATTTTGAAGTTTTCTATAATGGTATATTGCTTTTCAGCTTTTGCTGCAGCATCTGACATCTTAATTACTAAGCACGCTTGATCTCAAAGCTATGTAATGTGTATAAAAGGCACACATCATCTCTAGAACTGCAACTATGTTACCTCACACATTTGTTCCGTGTCAGAATGTCAGTTTCTTTTGAAATTACATGTTTTTCAGGTTTCTGACCGTTGTTCCCAACTCACTGTTCCTAATGCAATACTTGACCCAATTGCAAATTACCACAAAACAGGGTAGAGATAATATTTGTACAGCTGAATAATACTTCTTATTCTGTATCCATTGCATGAAAAATCTCACTTAAGCAACCCCTGATTTACAAAGTGTTGCTTTACGAAGCCTTTGTGCCAGACTGCCCACTGTCTATGTGGACTTCAGTGCAGTTTGGTTGGCTGAAGGCATCCCTGGCCATTTGAATCACTCTGTTGAGTGTCTTGAGCTCTGTGGAAATAGGCTGAGGTCAAGGGTACCAGGCCTACACTGCTCTCACTGTGCAAGTGCCTCCCCTCAAAGGGTTCACTGGACATACGATTCCTACAGTGGACCTGTAAGACCCCCAGATCTTCTCTATGGCTTCAAAGTTTTCCTGGAGAAAAACTGACACAGTGTGAAACTCATCTCAGAGTAAAGAACCAAAGTGGCGTTTTCACATTGGCCAAATACTGTCAAATTTAAGTGGCCCACAGACCTATAAATTACTACACCAACCCACAGCAAAGAAGGGATTTTCAGCCAGGGTTGCCTAAAAACAACATTAGTTGCAGTGGGTCTTTGTTTAGATGATTCCTTCCTTCAACTGCTGGGAAAAGTTTTACAGCCCAACTTTTCCCTCCTCATATACAGAGTCTGCCCCAGTAATTCGTGATTCTCTCCCTTGTTCTGCATGTTTTTCTTTGGAAACTCACATACCCTATCAAAGGTTTACTACAGCATATCTAGTGTACAGCAAAATAACAAGGGTCAAAAATCATTAAGATTTTCTTCATTGCTGATTCAGTTTCCCTGAATAACATGCTCAGTAACGAATGGTGATGACACGTTTGCAACAGGAGTCCGTGGTAGAAGAAATCAGAAACTGATGTATATGACAAGCACCAGAAAATGGGAATATAAAATGGAAAGAGGTTAAGGAGTCAATACATGCAAGAAGACCCTTGCAGCAGAAGGAAACAGCAAGAGGAAAGAAAGCTGCTGTGACAACACAGCAAAATCAAGAATTATATCAGGACTTCTAACATCATGGATAGTTAGATAGATAAGGACAAAGAGAGAAAGAGAAAAGACTTAACAGTCCTGGGAGAAGAAGGCTCTGCTTATACCCCAAAAAATGTCTGGGTTGGGCTGATGTAAATGGTTGAAACAAAGTAGTCTTATTTCTTCACTGTATATTGCGCAGGTTAATCGATGGGGACTTGAAACATGTTTGTAATACTCACATGGGCATAACTCAAGAAGAAAAGCTGGTTGTGTGTGAATTCAAGGCCTGGCAGTAAAGGCTCTTCCTCTCCTCCCCTATTTTCTGCAATCCATCTCCTGTATGCCTGGTAAGAAAGAGATATTGAGTGTCTTTCAGTGACTTGGAGCCTAACCACAGCTTTTTCTTATTTATTTAATTTTTTTCTGTAATACTATGTTTCAGATATTTTTCATCTACTTACCCTGAAAGCCTCTCGCAAACCTCCATTATCTGCAATGTTTTCTGCCAAAGTCCTCTTGCCTTTCACCTGGCAGAATGAAAGAATATCAGCCATTTGACCCATTTCTGAACTTCCTTCTTGATCAACTTCAAGAACCAGTGAAAAAAATAAAACAAGGAGAGAACGACCTCAGACAATTCCAACAATCATATCTCTGGTTAAAAAAATTGAGCTTCCATGTGAAAACTGTCAGTAAACAATTCTCCATGATGAGTTACCCTGGCTGTGGTCCTAGATCTCTGTAACACAAAATGTAGCAGATAAAATTCACTCAAGAATCCAGTCCCTGATCTTTCATCTGGACATCAATAATATTCCCCTGAAGACTGTTCTGCTCTGGTTACATGTGAGATCCAGTAGCCACTTTCTTAAACTTTCATCTAAAAGACTGTATTTTTTTCCCTACATAAGTCTTTATATACTACTGGGATGTTAAAATAACTTTTAGGTCATAACCTAAACCAGCACAATTAAAAGCTGTCAGAGACAGAATTGAAATTGATAGTATATTTAGTACTCTAAAAATATATGCCTGCTGCTTTTCCCCAGTATTGATTCCAAGAGCAAGAGCAATAGCTATAGCAATTTCAACGGGACTATATTGTGAGAAGAAGCAGTATCTAAACTTTCTGAAAAAAAAAACCCCACCAAAACAGTCTCCTGGTATTACTAAGTGCAACATCACAATGAAGAAATCAAATGCAAGTGCAGCATTCTCTCTGATCCCCCAGCCAGCCAGGGGCTTTGTGCTACTAAACTGTATTTGTAATTAAGCAGTTTTACCCTTTACTGTGCCTCAAATGAGCAAGGTAATTGAACACAGTTTTGAGCAGAACTCTGAAGGTCAATGCTGTCCTGTAAATCCTCTAATGACAGGCTCTCCCATAGTGCAGAAATGAGATTAGCAGGGCTGGGGTCAGGAGCCACTCTCATTATAGGTAGGCAAAAGAGGGAAAAATTGGGGAGAAGAGGTAAAAGGACCTAGGGGACACCCAGCTACATGAACACCTCCCCACCACTCAGTGCAGATGAGCACCTTGCTTGATGCCTTGGGTTCAGTGTTACACCCAAGCATGTAACAAAGGAGAAATTGAAGCAACGTGCACCATTTCCATGCCAGCCCTCCCTCCCCTCAGGAAGTGTGAGAGAGTTTTTTAGGAGAAAAGGTACTGTGCCACCAGAAATTAGCTGGCTTTTTTTCTGGCCTGCCTACTCATACATTCTTCTTGCAGTGGGCTTCTGAAGTAGACTGATTTAGAGCATAAAATGAGAGTAACCCAGCACTGGCACTTAGGTCACAGGTCACTTTAATAAGTGGAAGAAGTCTTCCCGCCAGTCTCAGGCAGCTCTGGGTCAGGTATCTGAGACTACTCTGTGCAGACAACTTGTGACAGGGCTCAGGGACCATGATAAGCCTTTTATTTGATCAGACTACTTTATGAGATTACTGCACTCTGAAGCTATTTCTATATCCACTTTTTCTTTCATTACACTTCTTTTTTAGAGACATTTTTATTGTAAACTGGATGAGAAAGAAGAAGAGTAAATAGGTTTCTTGATTCATGTAAAATATTCCTACAGTGGCAAAACCCTGCAGATTGTACAAATATTGATGTAAATGTCAGGGAAAAAAGGGTACTTTCATGCACAACACTTCATACAGAAGCTATAAAATATGGCAGAAACTATCAAGATTCTTCCTCTGTTCTCCAAAGACTGCTTCAGGTTATCCCATAGAAACAGGAGAAAAAAGCCTTATGGATAACAAGGCTGTGGGTAGCAGGATTTTTCTGGTAAGCCCATCCACCAGCTTGAAAGGCAGTAGCTACATTGGAGGGAAAAGTTCCATCATTCCACCCCATCTGAAGAGACTCTAGAAGGTAAAGAGGATGTCCAAGCTAATGGCAGAAACATGGGAAGAGCTCAGTCACACCTTTGGCAAGGTTTTAATGATCATTAAGAGGCATTTTTGTAGCTTCTACAGATATTCAGGAACGATTCTGAGAATTTTATTTGTAAGTTAGCTTACACGAAGTATTTCAAGTCTGAGTTGTTGAAATTCAGACTGGACTACAGTATGGCCTTGTTATCCCTGAGACTAACACAAAAAGCCCAGGGGAAGAGTTAGAATTATTGCTGAACATTCAATGTGACCTCTCTGTTCTCAAAAAAGCAAACACATAACTCTATTTCTCATTCTAAAATGTAAGCAGTTAGTAAATTTGACTAGAGACTGGGGTATGAGTTTTATTCTGAAAACTAAGAGTCAAATCATGTCTCTGACAACATTGTTGGAATTTTAGTTAATGATTTCTGGAGATCTGGGATTTGTCCTATTTATCTTTCCTTTTGGACACTAACATAATGCACATTTTCAGTGAAGGCCATAGCTCTAATAGACAATGAAACAGAACGCATTTCCTTCCACTTTTTCTCATCCTTTTCTATGAGCTATTGCTATCCTACTCCCTTCATTTGAGATACAGACTGGGGCTGTGGGCACACACAGAAGAAATAGTAGGTAGGGTTTATCCATCCATTTTATAGCTGTAATAAATAACAAGGGGAATGGCTAAAGGAATCTATAGTACATGCTATTATATTCTTCTTTTTAAAAAGAGTTGTTGCTCCATTTTCATTATGGACATCATATTTAGAAAGCATTTAACATGCTCACAGTAATTAGACTGTCCCCGATGAGCAACTTCATCCTCTTCCTCTGATTCCAATACCATGTGATGGGGACAAATGGTTTAACCCTGTCACCAGGGTGTAGGTAGTGGTATTTGATGAGGCTAATCAAATCTGACAGACAATTTTTGTCACAATTATTCAATTCAAAAAATGATTTCTTGTGAGAAATTAAGTTGGTAGCCTAATATTCCAATATGCTGCGATTTACAAAAAGATAACTTTAAAAAAACCTCCAGAAACTTCTAACGTAACACTGCTTTCAATCACTGGTGGTTTACATACATGTAATCCAGCTTTCTTCCAGTAGTAGCTGCTGTATTGATTAATCATGCATTTTGTTTTCTCTTTAAATTTTTCTTCAGAGTCAGATGTCCACCAAGGGTCTAAATTTCCATTTTTGTCATATTTCCGACCTTGGAAAAGAAAGAAGAAAGAAAAAAAGAAAGAAAGGAAGAAAGCAACAAAGGGAGAAAAGGAATAGTTTTGGTAGGAGAAAAACCTGTATTTTTCCAGTTTGGGAATCAATAATCTGCACAAAAATGAGAGGTGAATGTACTCGTGCAAGCGTGTGTACAAAATGGCAAGACCAGTGAGAAAAATTTTGACCTCACTCAAGTCACTGGTGAAAATCTGGCATTCTATTTATCATCATAATTTCCATTTTTGGAAAAAAATTAATAATGACTAATGAGTTCTATAGCACATTTTATAATTACATAGTGTAAAAGGCATATGAGCTTTCTTGTAAGTATAATGGTGAGTATTTTTCATCCTCAGACTATATGTCTTTGATTCTGCAAACCTGATGATAACTACTCTATTATTAATTAACTATATGCTTGATGAGGAAAAAAAAATAATCCATTCCATGGAAACTTCTGAAGTTTTTTACCTTGGAACAAACCCCAAACATTTGGATACTGTTCATGGAAGCAAAGAGAACATGTACATCCCTTTCCCAAGACTGATGGTTACTGCAATGGCTCATGGAAGATTCACTTCCAGGTCCCTGCTCTGTATCATTTGAGGAGAGGATCTAATCTCCATCGTGACTCCAGTCAGTCAGGGAGGAACCAAAGCTTTGCTTTCCCAGGCACACCACTACCTCTTGCCCAGACTCCTGCCTTCCAGATAAATACATCTCTAGGGAATTTACTCTCTTGAACAAATCAACACACAGGGAAAAAATAAAGAAATAAAAAGATCAGGGAGAATGGCTTTAGTATGTGGTATCATGTCCACTGGCTGCTCCCTACCTCTCTTTCCTGCAGTCATAACAAATGATCAAACCACAGAGCAAGGTTGCACCCACGTGGGCAAATAACCCTTCTCTCAAAAAAGAGTTCTAACATGTCTTGAGTCTATGTTACTGCAGCAAAAGGCTGTGTAAAACCTGACTGATGGACTTCTAGATCATTGCACTGAGGAATAAATTCAGGCCCTCCACATCGCACTGCAGGATGGAAAATCATCTAGCACCCATGTGCTGTAACATCCTCTGGAGCTGCATCTCTCAACCATGCCACATTCAGATGGAGGTCAGCTTTAGAAACCAGGCATATGAAATGCACTTGAATACATTGTTGTACTTGCTACACCATAACCTGGATGATACACAAGTGGTAGGGCAGGGTGGAAGCTGGGGAAGGAATTTTTCTTCATTCTGAAGTGTTTGCTCATGCAAAATGCCATGGAACAGTGCCAACAGCATACAAGGTTTTCACTTTCTTTTTTAACATGTATTCAAAGTAACACGACACAAACAACAGCTTCAGTTAGGCAGAGGGCTAGAGGCCTGGTTTTCCTTAAACTCCCTGTATTTTCAGTGGAGAGATGCTTCTCTAGACAGTGAGTCAGGGTGGGATGTTAGTCAGACACCGAGAACTGCTCCTTGGAGTAGGAGTTTCATGTTTCTCTGTCTCTCTTCCCTGCCTCTCTCTGTCAGGAGACAGATTTTAAAAAGCACTTTACTGAGATAGCCAAACTTAGGTGCTGGTAATGCCCCACAGTTTATAAGAACAGTTGATTTGACATTTTCAGACCATTTGTTCTTTCTCTCCTTTTTTTTTTTTAATATTTTGCAATATGTTTTCTGTTCCACTTTTGTTCCAGTGTTGTATTTTCACATATGTTTTGTATGTAATTGTCTTTCGAAAAAAAATTAAAACTGAAAAGCTTTCATAAAAGTAAATTTTATCAATCAGAAGTTATCCGTTTGTGTCCTCCTATGCCCCACAACTGGGACTTTCTGAATCTGTTGTTGCTTCAGTTTCCATTCAAAATAAACAGAAAGTGTCAAAAAAACACAAACCCCCAAAACCAACTTTATAACTTTTTCACACAATTCAGCATTGTAAAAAAAACAAAGCCCAAAAAACAACTATTAAAATCCAAAAGCTTATAAAAGTCATCTTTCTGATCTGCCAACTCCTTAAAACAAACAAACAAACAAACAAACAAACAAAAAAGTTATCACCATATACACAAATACTTACCATTGCTGTCAAATCCATGAGTAAACTCGTGGCCAACAATTACTCCTATGGCACCATAGCTTAATGACCTGTAACATAAAGAAGCAGTTTCCTCAGTAAGTGTCCACACTCATGAGCATCAAAGGACAGAAGACCTCAGGAAAACTCATTATTTATTTAAACTGGAGTGAGGAATGATGCTAAAAATCATACCTGCACCATTTTGACTCAAAGTTATTCAAAGTCTGAATGCTAAACCTTTGTTGTTCAAAAGCAACCAACCTTTAATGTAAAGCTTTAAAAATCATTCCAAATAACTTGGAGCATCATACGTGCTCCAAATTGCCTCCTTCAGCTGACTGCCTTTGTATATTTTAACAGAGAACAGGACAAAGTTGGAGGTGAAATTATTCCCTTAGCATCACCAGGAGCTGGTGACAGCATGCAGCAAATAAAAATTACAGACTTTAGTTTGTGGAGCATTAAACAGATCTCCCTTCCATTTTCAAATGAAGTCATACAGTTTCTTTGCACCTGCACAATGAATAGGACATGAACTACAATCAGGTCTAATGCACTAGAGAAAAGGAATAGGAAGAAATATTTTTATTCCTGACTGACAAATATATTTCTCCCATTACATCCAAATAAACATGCTTCTGGGAGAAACAGAATTTAAGAAGGAAAGGTTCAGAGCTTTTTTATATCAAATGGATATTGTAGGGGGAAAGTGATGTACTAAATGCACCTTTCATTTGTTGTTTTTTTGTTATTCTTATTATTTCAGTTATTGAGATACCATACTTCAAAATAGCTTAAAGTGTTTCTAACACATTGGTTTGAAACAGGAGAAAGGCAGAGGGTTTTGAAGTAACATGTTATTACTGGACCTAATGATCCATAGCACAGTAATTGCTCATCTCACTCATGCCCAAAAAGTATTATATGATTTAATTCCCCCACTCCCATGACAATTCTTCACTTTGTTTTTGTCTTCCCTGAAAGGTAATCTGCATGTGAAAAAATCTTCCCTACTGTTACGATTTTTTTCCCTGCAAGTGCTATTGCAAACCTTCAGTAAAAATGTTGGTTAAAATTATACATTTCAGCAACAGAAATATCATCCTTTTGTGTGACAAATTTGTAATCTTGTGCAGCACACAGTGATAATTATCCATACTAAATGTACTATGTTAGACTTGTTTTCCACATCTGAAGTTAAGTGGTTATACAGGATTTTTTGCAGATGAAGAAGTATAAAAAATGGCACAAAACATATAAAGAGGTCCAGAAGAACCATTAAACCCTTTTAATAAAGAAATTTTTCTTTCCTCTAGGATTTCTGGTCACCAGGGGTGGCAGGGACAAAGAACAAGCTGGTGCCCAGGCACACCTTGGGCTTTCCCCAGCTCCAAAACTTGGGATGAGATTTGGGGTTATCTTCAGCTTTTGCTTCTGTGACTCCCCTTGAGCATTTTGTCCAGTTTAACAACATTCTTGGCAGAAATGTTCCCAGCTCTGCTCATGCTCAGTCTCATTCTGAAACTGGGGAGACTAAAAAGACCCTAAGAAAGCTACTGAGTCAAGTAGCTAGAAGTCTGTTTCAATACACCTGGCACTGGAGACTTGTAACTATGAAAGATGGCATTCAAATGGCATTAAAATACAATTTCATGTACTGAGAAGTGATAACTTAGCTTCCCTTTATGCAAATGGTTGCAGCTGCTTTATAGAGGTTATGCTAAAACTGGACACTAAAACTCTACTAAATGCTTAATATTTGCTAAATCAATTTGCTAGCAAGTGCTGATGACTTTTTGATGATTTGTCTGTTCCAGTGCCATGTACTGTTTCTTTGAAGCAGACCGAAAACAGATCCAAAATATTTCAAGGACAAAAGCAATCTGTTGTCTGATATAAAACAGCTACATTTGTTTACCAAATTTCATTTTGATAGGTACTCAAGCAAAACCAATTTAAGCTAAGGTAACCTTTAAAAAAGAGAAATGAGCAAAATACAATTCTTTGAAAGAACCACAGCTTTATTGTTATAGACGAAGGTCAGGGTACAGAGAAATCTCTTCAGAAAGCAAAGCTGGAAATAGGTCTGCAATAAGCACAGCAAAAAGCAAGTTCACCTTGATAAGAAAGGACTTTCTTTTATCCCCAATTATCACATAGAAATTACCACTTAGAAAGTCACCTGCCTCATAAGAATCCTCTTTGAATGCAAGTTCATTTGTTCCTATATTGAATGTGTCTCTCTACATATATTGCCAAATTTCCTGTTTTCAAGGATACATCTAGATTGGAAGAGAGCAAATCCAGGATGTTTTAAAAGTCAGATTTTTTTTAACAAAGATACATTACTGATATGTTTCATCAGTAGCTGGCTTAATATAACTGCAGAATAACTCTCAGAAACTGCTGTCAGAAACTTCTTATGGTCTTATCTTACCCTAAAATAGAAAGTTATTGAACTGCACAAAAGAGTGATTTTTCAAAATTAAATATATGTGACCTGTAATTACTCTTCCTCAGCAACACTATCACATGGGGCTGCTCAGGCAATCACTTCTGCACATGGAAATTATTGCATGCACCTCAACAGGCATAGGTGAAGGTCCACTGTTAATCTCGGATATTAGCAGAAAGTGAACAATAAACTCATAAGAAATGGCTCCTTGGGGTATTCACTTCTGTTCAGGAAGTGTTAGTTACTTGACTTATAATTCTTTTTAACACCTGTCATGTGCACAATGCTGCATCTGCATGCTATAGCACTGAACCACTTCCACTCAGGTACACTAAATTCGCAATTCCTGTGAGAAATCAGTCATCAGTTTAAGACAACAGTAACACAGAGTTCCCAAGGGGAAGAGAAGTTATCCACACAAAGTAGCAGTTTTCAAAGTCTGCTTTTTCAAAAGCAAAAGCAGGATGCAGCAGGGAAGGACATACAGCCCAAGGGCCAAGCTTTCCCTGCAGAAGAGCAGCACAGTATCCCTGTACACTACCTGGTGGTCTTCTTTAGCCACTTTCTCCATGCCCTCCTCTTTGTCTATATGAGCTTCCAATACCTTTCCCTGTTATTCCTTATTTCCCAGTGTTCAAGGTCACCTGGTGCAGTACTTACCTAGGATACTCCTTTCCCCAAAAGAAAGGCTTTTGAAGTTCCCCTGCTGGGAATCCTGCAACAGAAAACCAATAACAGTGAGGTCCCTAGCTCAGTACAGTTGAATAGCAGTCGCAAAGCCCACGGGTTGGAATTTTATTACCATTTTTTTAGCGTCAGAAGGTTTTGGTAGAGGAGCTTTCCCTCAGGCTGTAGTTTCAGAATGAAGCAGAGAGGATCTTTAAGAAGAAACAGAGATCCTCTCTCCTTCGGGACTACAGTGGCAACAAGATGCTGAGCTGCAAAAACTTTATTTTCTTCAGTGACTACTTGCCTGTCTTTTTGTGTAAGAAAATTCCTGTGAATAAACACCTAATGTTTCCTGTGAAAAAGGAAACATCTATTGGACTGCCCTCAGATGATGACAGATTGACAGAGAATATATTGGCAAAATACAACAAGAATTAGGAAAATGTTAGCTTAGTGAGGCTGCCGTGCATCTGGAGACATAGGAAAGTGAAAAAAATGTAAGCCTAATTCTATATAGACTATAGAAAACAAGAAGACCATTTGAGTCTAAAGGCTGTAAGGTCATTCTAGCTACAGGAATTACCTGACTGCTTCTACTAGACTAACTACTCACCAAAAACCTGTCAGTGGAGACCCTCTAATGAGTGATGATCTACTGATGTTACAGATGAAGACCAAAATTGTTCCTCAAATTCAAAGTCACAGATCTATTTCTAATTCCTGGATGCTATTTCACTGCTACAGTTCTGAAGATACCAGAACTGATACATGCTAACTGTTTAAAACCTCAAAGAATAAATGCTAAATGAATTACCTGTAGTCGGTTTTCAAATGCTGGTGAAAAGTGCAGTCCTTCTAGGCTCAAATGTGAAATTTGATGTCTTATGTCAGGAGTTCCCAAATATAAAACATGGGCATACACCTACTTGGTAGGTTACCTCCGATGGATGTGACATTGTTAATATGAAGCTAGTTTCCTTTGGTAAGTATTTTGTTTTTCCAGGAACCCCTACTTCATCTTACATGTCTCACTTCAAGAAATCACCTGGCACCTCAAATCAAAACAAAAACTGTACTCACTTCATTATAACATTATTCAGGTTTTTGTTCATAAATAGGACATGGATTTCTTTATATCTGAGATAAACTGTCACGAAAGATTTTTGTACTTTCACTTCAAATTCTTTAAAGACAAGATGCTGCATGTAATACACAGAATGATAGAATCATAACATGGCTAGTGTTGGAAAGGCCCTTAAAGATCATCTAGTTCCAACCCCCCTTCATGGACAGGCACAACTACCAATAGATTAAGTTGCTCAAGGCCCCATGCAACCTGGCCTTGAACACTTCCAGGGAGGGTTTATCTACAACTTCTCTAGGCAACCTGTTTCAGTGTCTACCACCCCCAATACAAAGGATTTTCCTCTAATCTCTAAACTGAATCTCCCTCCTCAAGTTTGAAACCACTGCCCCTTGTCTGCATGCTACACAGCCACACAAAAAGCCCCCCCACAGCTTTCTTGTAGGCCCCCTTGAGAGACTGGAAAGCCACAATGAGATCACCTCGGAGCCTCCTTTTCTCCAGGCCAAACAACCCCAACTTCCTCAGCCTGGAAGGGGGAGGTGCCTCATGGGGGAGCTGCTCCAGCCCTCTGGTCATTTTAGTGTCTCTCCTCTGGACATGTTCCAGGAGCTCTGTGTCCTTCTTATGCTGGGGACTCCAGAAAGGGACACAGTGCTCCAGGTGGGGTCTCACAAGAGCAGAGTAGAGGGGGAGAATCAGCCCCCTTGACTTGCTGGCTACATTTCTTTTCATAAAGCCCAGGACACAGTTGGCTTTCTGAGCTGTCAAAATTCATGTCAAATGATGTTACAAGTGGCCTGTACTCCTGGCCTGCCCATATGCTTTTTTTCTGCTGCTCTTCCCTGGCTGCCTTGACTACCTATTTTCAAATAGTTTACAGAAAGTGTGGTTTTCAAACTTATTTTCTGAACCTTTTTCACTCCTACTTCACCAGATGTTTTGTTGTTTCAAGCATGTTATCATTTGCTTTTCCAGTGCTACAAAACACAATTGTACCAATGTCAAGGAAAAAGTTTTCCTAATCTAAATGTCTTTGCTGCCCAACACACACAGAAGAGTATTTATTCTGTATGCTTTTAAACATCTCAAACCAAGGATACACTCATCCAACCTGATGAAAATTGCTTGTTAGTACACTAAGTTAAGAGCCGGTGATAAGAGTGGGAAAAAAAAAAAATGTAGGCTAAACTACATTGCCACCAGGAATTGAACGTCAGGAAAGGGTTTTGGACTTGATAAAGAAACCATTTAACACACGAATCATTAGGGTTTTCTAATCTTGAATGATCCTCCACCCACCAGCAGGTGAGAGCAAATGTAGCCAAAAAACCCAAATGAGTCTATACTGAAAATGGTATGAATTAAGGCATCATAGTCACCTCACAAATTACATTTAAGGATCATGTAGTCCTGTGTGCCTATCACCACATCAAGGTGCTATTAAGATCTTGTGAGGAGCTGAAATTATTTTGTCCAGTTACAGACCTGTGTAGTGAATTTGCACTTGTCTGTGTGCCAGGTGGAGGTCATATACATTATTTACAGTAAACTTGGTGCAAATCTTGATTCAGGGTCATCCATGTAAGAAACAGACTCTAAAGCTATCATCTCTGTAGGACACTGCTGAAACACCACCAGATCTGAATTAAGCAATAAAAAAAAGTTTTCACTGACTATTTGATGTGGATATTCACATCAACTCTCATAGAGGAGAGGGTTTTTTCCTGAATCCATACAACAGGGTGATAATGACTTTAATCAAAGCCAGGATTAATTTTTCATAAGACAGGTCTGAGCATAGAGCTTGTTGGAGTGGTTTCTGTTTCTGGGCAGCTGTGTGAAACTTCTTTGCAGTCTGATTGTACTTAAGAAAGTTTAGGAAGTATTTTCAGGCCAAAGCAGGGTCAGAAGCCACTAGAATATAATACACCATTAGGATAATCTCAGGGAACTGGAATGTATTACTCAAAACGGGATTTTTTTTCTTTTTTAAGAAAAATATTATCTAATTTTGAAAGCAATTCTTGGGCATCTGGCAAAGCAAAGGTGTCCTGTTCTCTAGAGATCAGTAGCACAAAATGAGAGGGTGCTTGTCTGCTGTTGCAACATTACAAGGAAAACATTTCAGACTTGGCAACACAGGGAGCCCTGCAATGCAATGCCTCCCTCAGACAAGCATCAACCACATCATCCTTGGAGGGAACAAGGATAACAATATGCTAGACCTAGAATCTCCTTGAAATTATAACAGGAGATATATCATCTGACAGTTTCTTATTTTGTGGTGTTAGAATCCCTCAATATAGGCAATTCCCTTGTGAGGTCTCTTTCTTGCTTGCTTGGCATATTATATGTAAAAGATTTAATAACAAAACTCAGAGAGCTCATGGTAGGCTGTAGAAGCAATAAATACTAATGGGATTATTTGTATGCCTCTGAAGTTCAAGCAAGCAAAGCACTGATCCAAAGGAGTAAGCCAGCCAGACTTCAGAGAGCTGCACATCTTAAGGAATGGATACAAGCACTGGGAAGGTACTACAAGCAAACACTTCACCATAAATTTAGCCTGTAGCGAGTTGTTTTATGCTTTCTCCCTCTATGCAGCAGAAGAACATGGGCTGAAAAGACCTCTCTCCTTCCACTTTATTGCTCGTGCAGGTTCATAGCCTGCAGTCCAGGCCATTACACACCAACAGCACGCGGCAAGAAAGTTGTATTGTCTTACTACAGAACCTACACAAACCTATCCAGCATAGGTAAGGCCTGGACTTGCAGAATCTGCCCTGATGACCTTCATACACTCTGCCTACTTTTGGAGCAATGTCATAGGTCTATAGCATAATTCTGAGATGAGCAATGCCATCACATGCCAGAAGAGCACTGGAGGGAGGGGACAACTGAGTTCAAGCAGTCACAGAAGAGGCACTGATGTCCTGTATCCATGAATCTTGCAGGTGGCAAAGTGGTACAGCTAGGCTAAATCATCCTTCAGATGGACTTTTGCCACTGATCACAACTCCTGAGAGCCAAGCAGTTCTGATCACAGCTCTTTAAGCCCAGCAGTCCAACCCTTTTTCAGACACTTGACTCTCCACTTGCCCAGCCCATTCTTCAGCAGTTTACATTTGACAATATTAGGGAAGACAGTGCTGGAAGTTTTGCTAAAGTCTAGATGAATCACATTTGCAGTTCTCCCCTCATTCACTGAGTTAGTCATCTCATCTTAGAAGGCTGGTCAAGGAAAGTGTTTCTAGGATGTACCAAATCATGTACATAGGAACTGATGTGAGGCTGACCGGCTTGTAGCTCCCTGGATTCCCTCTTGAAACAGGAAGGACATATCTTTCTTCCAGTCCTCTGAAACCTTCCTCAGTGACAACAGCTGTTCAAAGATAATGAAGAGAGGGCTCACAACAACATCAGTCAGCTTCTTCAGCACTGTTAGGTGCACCCTGTCAGAGCCCATGGGCTTATGTCTGCCCAGTCTGTTTAATAGTTCCCAAAATTTCTCCTCTTCCACTAAGGGTAAGTGTCCTTGCTCCAGAATTCCCCTCTGGTCTCAAGGGCCTGGACATTTTGAAAGCCAGTCTTACTAGTAAAGTCTGAGGTAATGAAAGCATTGAGTACCGTGGCCTTTTCCATGCCAGTTGTTCACAGGTTCATATTCCTTGCCCTTATTCACATATTCCCTAGACTTTCTGCTGCTGCTGCTAACACTTGCAGAAACATTTCTTATTGCACTTCACATCCCTCACCAGATTCATCTCCAGGTCGAATCTGGGTTTCCAAAGTCCTGTGTCTGGACCCTTGAACAATGATTCTTTGCTGAGCTTTCCTCTTACTTACCCTACTGCTCTGGGATGAAGTGGAGTACATCTGTCTGACTTCAAATATTTCACTCTGAATTTATGCTGATCTTGAAGCTCTGACAGCACTCTTGACCTGCACAGAACTACTTTTAACATAACTGAAGGTTTCTAGATTCATTTTATCCATTATATCATTTTCAGTCTCCCTCTGCAGCAAGGTGCTATAAAGCTTGTCAGAATGTATTTCAAATTTGAATTTTTTAAAAAAATTTCTCCAATTTTATAGGGGCTTTACTACCATTAGTGAATCCATTTACCTGTATGCACCTTCAGGGTATTAATGCACACGTTCTTCAGATGAACGCCTTGAGACTCAGTGTAATATTGTAAGTTCAACAAGAAGATACAAGCAATCAAATTTCATTTGATAGTTCCCTGAAGTGATGCAGACTAATAATGGATGAACTAAATGAAAACTATATCAGATGTCTCAGGAAGAAATTTGGAGTTCAAATAGGAATTAGAATTCTATAGTGCAGTTACATAATTTGGCTATATTGCATGGTATTTTTTAACTGAGGAAGAAGAGATCTAGTGAAGCAGTATTCTGTCAGTGCATTTACAGTTTCCAATAATTAGTTGGTTTGTTTAAAGCAACCTCTGACAGGCTAATGAATCCAGTATTTAAATAATGGGTACAGAAGACAACTCTCATAAACTGTGTGATATAGAGAGTGCTCCACCAGTTGTTTTACTGGCAGTTCTCTGAGGCATTTAAAAGCTGTAACTTTCAAGTCACTGAAAGAACTCAGATGGCAAACTTTAAAAGGATGATATCTAAGTAGAAGACTAACTGCTGGTCAGTAAATAAAGGGTATTGAATTAAGGTTAGGAATTAAACATGAAGACAGCTAAGGTGTTGGTTGGTTATTTAAAAGCAGCACATAGGGATGGATACGTTTGTTTGAAATGATTCCACAGATTTCAGTTAGGGCAACTAAATCTCTTAGTGTCTGCTGTGATGACTTTGCATGAACTGCTTGGGCTCTTGCTGCCAGTCTCAATGGGCAGGGCTGTCCTGCAAGTTCTCTTTCAGATACACCAGACATGAGGAAACATATATGCTGTAGGATATCCTAGGCAACTTAAAGGACCTCTGTGTAGGTGATTAGGATCAAACTCTTTCATAACATGGACCCGAATAATACACTTAATGTCAGGTTTTATCCTGTAGACAAAGAGGACAGAAAACATAAATTGAGCAAAGACTGAAAATATGAATTTTGTAGGCACAGTAACTGTTCCATGCTATGCATTAATATAAAGCTTAACTTCTCAAGGAATAGTGAATAAATTCATTAACAGATAAAGAAAAGTGATGGTATTAAAACAGAGGACTCGGCAGCCTCTGGTTCAATTTTGTTATGTTCATTAACGTCCTAAAAACCGATAGCACATCTGAAACTACTTTATCAATAATTTTCCAACTAGTCTAGTTTTTAAGGGAAGAGAAAGTGTCCCTACACAGAGATGCCTTGTCCTCCCCTGGCTACAGCACTGTGTGCTGTTTGCCAGCACTTCCCTGGCTCCTGGCAAGAGCAGAACTCTCCCTTACAACTCACAGAGTCAGCAAGCTGCCAGCATCAATACTGGAATGCCACTTTCTATAAAGATGATACTTATTGGCTAATATGAGTTCTCATTTGTGGCTTTCTCTGTGGATGCTAATTCAAATGTTATTTTAAAATTCTGGTTTAGATTATATCTTTTTTCTGTAACATATAATGAAGCCACTCCATAAAGAGGCATCTTGGCTTCCACTAGAGAACTGCAGTACAAGTACAAATGACTTAGAAGGAGCATGGGTATAAACCTACGAAATTAATATTATTAGCTGTTAATTATCCAATACGTTTATTCAAGCTTACACCTCACAAGTGTGTTGCATATATTTGCTTTGGTTCACTGTAAATCTCCCTTAGAAAAGTTACTTTTTTTTAATGTATTCCAGAGGCATACAAATTTATACTTGGAAAGAAAATTAAATACACCAAATGTCTAATGAGCAGTTCCCTTCTTTCAGTACATACTCAAGGGCCAATATTTTAGTGCTGTAATAAAATAAAACATTTTCTTCAACAGAAATATGCTAGTACTCTTTGATCATCACTCCTATCTATTTTCAACACTTACATGTCAACTGCTCATTAAAATACACAGAGACTTTGGGAAAGTAATTTTGTGTATCAATGATGATAATTAAAATTAGAGTGCAAGTGTTGCTTTGATTAAATGAACTGAGCTTATATACCTTTTTAGATTCTAAAGACAATGGTACACACAACAGAATTGTTGGCCATTCGAGTTATTGATAACTTACTAATGAAAATTAAATGAAGCAATAGCAAACATAAGGATGTTCATGCCAAAATGTGGCAAAATTTGTTGCAGTCCACTGAATATGCAAGTTTTGCTGTATTGTCCCAAATCTTGTAATTTTCTGAATCTGGTAATTTCTACTCTCTATTAATTTTCAATTTTAGTGAGGAAAGGAGCAGTCAAGTTAAAAATGTTAGCAGCTTGAATATATAGGAAGATTGCATGGGCTTGTATATGGACATTGCAATGGGTTTTTTTGTTTAATACTTAGATCAGTGATACAGATCACAAAAATGGAAGGCTTTGTAATTGTTAAATCAGGAGTGTGTCAGAGACACAGAAAGCACAGAAAAAAAGCACATTTCTAAGGTTCAGAAGTGACCAGTGCCTTCACATTCTCCTCCACTTCTGCAGGTCCCTGATGATAGCTCCTTTTCAGAACCCATGGATAAGGTGTTGCTTTTTCTCTAAATTCTTTCACAAAGCCTTCAGTGACAAATCAGGTTTGAAGTTGCTGTGGTTATGTTAATAACATCACGCAGCACATTTCCATTTCCAAATGGAATGGTCTTAATTTTTAGAGTCAACTTTAGAACTGAGCGTTTTCCTGTTAAGGTAGAATCTGCTTTCCAGAAATAATCTCTATTATGAATTTAAAATTCTCAGTTCTCAAATTCTTCTTCTTAGTAAACTCCTCTACCAAGAGCAAAAATAGGTGGGCCTTGAACACACTAAAATTTAACTTGCTCACAGAAGAACAGGGGCACTGAAGCAGATGGAGAGCCTATATGGCTCATTCTCTTATTTCCAGATGTTACAAGTCATAGATGTGCAGGGAAAGAGCACCAGGCAACTATCTGTAAGGTAATTATCTTCCCAGCAACCTGTCCAGGGACCTGTCCTCTTGGACCAAGTTTATATCTGTCTGTTCTTTTGTTCTGAACAGAATGCCCTCTTTCTCTGATCATCTGCTAATAGTGACCAGTGCAGATCCTCACAGAACACTCCTCCAAGTGTTTTGAAAAGAATTCATTTTTTCCTGCCTCCTTTTCCTAGCTCTAATCAGTTACTAATTTACAAAAGTGCCTCCTTTTTTGTCCCATGACAACTTCCAGTTTATAGCCTTGGGAAAGAATCTCATCAAATGTGTTATATGGAAACAAAAATAGCATATCAAGGATACTTATTTTCTTTCTGAATAATAATAATAATAATAATAATAATAATAAATCCTGCAGTAGATTAAGAAAGCATTTTTTTTTCTAAAAGAAAAAACAAAAAAACAAGTCACCTTGACTCTTCCCATTATACCCTATGCCCATTCATTCTCTTATTCATTCACATTGTGGTCACAACCATTTTCCTTCACAGAGGCACTCAAATGACTTCTATGCAGATCCCGCTGGATCACCTTTTGAAAAAAAGGATTTGGCACTTGCCACACTGATTCTTCCTGCGTGGCCACTATTAGTGATAAGCTACACATCAAAGCTATTTGGCACTTTCTTGTCTAAGTTCCTTTGAAATACCTGAGAGAATCTTATCTGGCCCTTATATTTGTCACAGTTCATTTTATGAATTTCTTCTCAAGTACCTTCTACTGACACTGAATTTGAAACACTTCCTGGGGCTTACCTTCCATATGGAAGGTAAGCCCCAGGAAGTGTTTCAAATTCAGTGTCAGTAGAAGGTACTTGAGAAGAAATTCATAAAATGAACTGTGACAAATATAAGGGCCAGATAAGATTCTCTCAGGTATTTCAAAGGAACTTAGACAAGAAAGTGCCAAATAGCTTTGATGTGTAGCTTATCACTAATAGTGGCCACGCAGGAAGAATCAGTGTGGCAAGTGCCAAATCCTTTTTTTCAAAAGGTGATCCAGCGGGATCTGCATAGAAGTCATTTGAGTGCCTCTGTGAAGGAAAATGGTTGTGACCACAATGTGAATGAATAAGAGAATGAATGGGCATAGGGTATAATGGGAAGAGTCAAGGTGACTTGTTTTTTTGTTTTTTCTTTTAGAAAAAAAAATGCTTTCTTAATCTACTGCAGGATTTATTATTATTATTATTATTATTATTATTATTCAGAAAGAAAATAAGTATCCTTGATATGCTATTTTTGTTTCCATATAACACATTTGATGAGATTCTTTCCCAAGGCTATAAACTGGAAGTTGTCATGGGACAAAAAAGGAGGCACTTTTGTAAATTAGTAACTGATTAGAGCTAGGAAAAGGAGGCAGGAAAAAATGAATTCTTTTCAAAACACTTGGAGGAGTGTTCTGTGAGGATCTGCACTGGTCACTATTAGCAGATGATCAGAGAAAGAGGGCATTCTGTTCAGAACAAAAGAACAGACAGATATAAACTTGGTCCAAGAGGACAGGTCCCTGGACAGGTTGCTGGGAAGATAATTACCTTACAGATAGTTGCCTGGTGCTCTTTCCCTGCACATCTATGACTTGTAACATCTGGAAATAAGAGAATGAGCCATATAGGCTCTCCATCTGCTTCAGTGCCCCTGTTCTTCTGTGAGCAAGTTAAATTTTAGTGTGTTCAAGGCCCACCTATTTTTGCTCTTGGTAGAGGAGTTTACTAAGAAGAAGAATTTGAGAACTGAGAATTTTAAATTCATAATAGAGATTATTTCTGGAAAGCAGATTCTACCTTAACAGGAAAACGCTCAGTTCTAAAGTTGACTCTAAAAATTAAGACCATTCCATTTGGAAATGGAAATGTGCTGCGTGATGTTATTAACATAACCACAGCAACTTCAAACCTGATTTGTCACTGAAGGCTTTGTGAAAGAATTTAGAGAAAAAGCAACACCTTATCCATGGGTTCTGAAAAGGAGCTATCATCAGGGACCTGCAGAAGTGGAGGAGAATGTGAAGGCACTGGTCACTTCTGAACCTTAGAAATGTGCTTTTTTTCTGTGCTTTCTGTGTCTCTGACACACTCCTGATTTAACAATTACAAAGCCTTCCATCTTTGTGATCTGTATCACTGATCTAAGTATTAAACAAAAAAACCCATTGCAATGTCCATATACAAGCCCATGCAATCTTCCTATATATTCAAGCTGCTAACATTTTTAACTTGACTGCTCCTTTCCTCACTAAAATTGAAAATTAATAGAGA